>BSBK01003720.1:0-527500 GCA_027943335.1 Chamaecyparis obtusa | reverse complement strand
TTGCAGTGCACGATACCATCATGGACTATAATGTTATTACATTCACGAGAGTCATCATGTATCTGTAATAACATTACAGTGCACAGTGATATCATGCCCCATTGTTGTGATTAAGTTACAACTCAGATCGTATTACTTAAAACATGGTTATCATGCACATTATCATGGTTGATTAAATTAAGATAATTAAATGCAGGGTCACGACCCTACATGGAAACCGCCATGTTTGGTCATGACTTTACGTATTAATATATATACTCATCAGTATTATGGAATCAATCAATCAAAAAAGGGCAATTGCATTCTACAACAGCATATCAATTCTAAAGTAATATAATTCAATCTTCTGATCTAAATATTCCTTAATATGGTATCAGAGCAAGGTTATTAGATAAGATGTATTTTTATTATTTTATAGACATCTCATATAAATAAGATAAGAAATATATTTGTGTATATTATAATAACAAGAAAACTGGCTCACGGTATGAGAATGGAAGATAGAATTGAGGGAGCATCTAATTTTATATCTTGGAAAACTAGAATTACTTCACTTCTACTAGAACTCGAATTGGAGGACTATATAGAGAAAGAACCAAAAATACCTGAAGATGAAGTAGAAAAATCCACTTGGAAAAGGCGGAATAACAAAGCCAGGAAGTTGATTATTGACTCTATCAAAGACTTTATACTTCCTATAAGCATTTCAAGATTAACCACTACCTTTGAAATATTCAAAACTATTCAAGACACATTTAAAATCACCAATGCTAATAGACTATTGACTTTGAAACTGATGAACTACAACTGATTTAGAAACTAATTGAAGAATCTGTAACTAGAGATCACCGAGTTGTTGATTAGATATGTAATATGATTAAACTAGTGATATGTTGTCATTGATGTTAACTAGTTTGACAGCACTTATTTTGTAAGTTACTATAACTAAACATCTATAGAAAAGGAGTAAGAGAGATGAAGAATAGAAATATCTACATGAGGAAGATGTATATGACATATGAGGATAAGGAATACATTGAGTAACTTGTTGATGAGTCTATGACCTTATGTTATTGACTTGATTATGTTTCATTCATCTATGATGATGAAAAGAGATGAAAGACACAAGGTAGTGTGGTCGGTTGATGAAGCATTACAGTATACACTGAGTAGTGCAGTGTATACCAAGCACAGTATAAACCAAGCTTGTGTTCACCGACACATTTTTTTGTTAACCGAGCAGGAGAAAAGAACTAAATGATTAGTTTAGCCAATAAGGATTGATGAGTTGTAAGGTACATCGAAATCAGTGATGGAGATAATGTTTGTTATGAAGATCAATGGCTAGCATAATTCAAAGAAGATCTAAAGGATGAAATCAAAACGTATTACTAGCACATCAACCAAGGAAGGTTTAAGCGGCAAAATGGACGAAGGAGAATAAGCAGCAAAATCTAATGGAGGAAAAGAAAATAGTTTACTTGTCTATTTAAGAGACTAGAGTTTCATTATGAAACGAATGCCAGAAGAAGAAGGACTGTAGAATTATCGCATGAACAAGCTTCATGTATGTCTGATCAAACTGGTTAAGGAGAACCGAACTGCAAAGTTTACCAAGCATTAGAAAGCTATTACCGACAGACAGTAAGTCATTGATTATTGTTGATACAGAATTGGTATACTGATTAGAGGATTTGATTGAGCATAATATAGATCTGAACATCTGCAATTGAAGTTGTTTTGTAATCAGATCAACTGCTGTTACATTTTAACCATTGTAAACAGAGAAATCTCTTAACAGAGTAGACTTGAAAGTCTTATATGTTTCATTCATAGAGTGACCATTGTTATCCTTTCAACCCCATAGTGAATGCTGGTTGGACGATAATAGTTGGTCTAAAATCCTCTAACAAGATCACACCTAACAGTGTGTTTGTAACATTTAACAGGGTTGGGTCTTGTACACACTAAATAGTACACTTCTCTAAGTCATTACTTCCAAGGGAATCCATGAATGGGAAACCTTGAGAAAGTGACCTAGAGCTCCCTAGGCATGGAGTCACAAGGATGTTGATGGTGTTCTCAGCTAGAGCTATTGAAGCATGCAACCTTGCTAGTAAACCACACAATGGGAGATTCAAAGAGACAAGGGCAAGAATGCCAATATCCTCAAGAATCAAGATGAGAATGTGATGCAACTATGATAAGAATGAAGATGCAAGCTAAGCTATGAAAGGAAAGTATTACAAATCCTTGTTAATTAAGCTATGTGAGCTAATCTAGAGCATAAAAGAAACTAAGCTAGAAAGCATAAACATGAAGTTATGATGCAAGAATGAAACTAGAATGCAAGAATGATCTCCAAAAGCTCCAAAGTCTCCAAGAAATCCCACAGCATAAGATTAGTATTCAAAGTTGGAGATCCTAGAATGAGAAAAGAGCTCTCCTTTTAAAGGAATTGAAAAGGAATGGACCATGGAGATTAAGAGGCAAAAGATTTAATCAAGGGTGGAGTTTGAAAGAGGAGAAATCCATGTGCACAAATCTCCTTCAATGAGAAAATAAGAGTTGACTTTTGTGTCCATATGAGACAAAAAGGCCTTTTCTTCTTTTTATAAAATAAGAATAATGTTTTATTTGTGCAACTTAGGACAAGAGGAAAGGTGGGGGCTTTTTATTTAATAAAAGGGGAGGGAATTCCTTTTAATTAAATAAAGAATTAGGATAAAATGGTTAGCCCATAGAAAAAAATTGAATAAATGATAAAATAGGATTTGATCAAGGAAATTGATATTGAGTTGAAGATGTTGATTCAGGAAATTGATAAATTGTTGAATGGGGGCCCAAAGTCTAGGCGACCATTTTAGGGTCCATACATTTTCCCCTCTTTGACTAATGTGAGATTGATTTGGGATCACATGTGGTCAAAGAATGGAATTGAAATGTGAGATTGATTTGGGATCACAAAACAACCCAGATGTGTGTTCGACAGATGGGAACACATCAAGACAAAGATAAACATAAGCTAACAAAGATAAGCTGAAAGACAAGACCAACATATCTATAAATAGGAGATTGTCAAGTCTCAAATAAGAGATAAGAATCTCAAGCTAAGCTGATTGATAAAGCTGAATCAAGGATTGAAGTTGATAGGCACTGCCCCCTCAGAATCGAAATCAAAATCAGGTAGAGGAGAAACGGTAAATTGATAAACTTGATCAAGTCACTAGAAATCATAATCGAAGGTGAAAGATGATAGGATAACCATCAAGTAGGAAAGACATGCCCCAGTTTGACTAGGTTTGACTAAAAATGATATAGGATAAAAATGAAGTCAAACCTCAGAGAGATGAAGTGAAAATGAATGAAAGGCTAGAAGGTTGAAAGAGATGGGGATGAAGAAATAAAGATGCCCCAACAAAGATCGAAAGATCAGGCCTCAAATGGTCAACCAACTATACAGAAGAAGGGGAAATTTTGAAATGTGATTTTGACTATCAAGATGAACTCAAATTTTGATTTCAATCCTAAAAATGGATCTAGGACATCGAAATTAGCTAGGGGTGCAATTTTTGCGCAATTCTGAGGTGTTTTGAAAATTAGGTCAAAAAGTCAAAATGCTATAAAAGGGGTAAAAAGGTCATTTTCAAATTCATTTGCTTTATTATGATGTGAGAATTTTGAGAGCTCAGATTGAGAAAATGGCCCAACAAGCACCAATTCTGGTACAGAGACATCGATTTGAGCACACCCAGTTGCATAATCGGCCTCCTCAGTATGGTGCCCCGGTAAGTTTTCAGAAAAACTTCACCTTTTTGAGTCATTAATGAGCATTTATTGCATTTTAACACATGTTTTTAATGGTTTTAAAATATGTCAAATTCTACTCATGCGAAATATTGTACAATAGTTATTAAGTATCGCACCCTTTGATAATATTTGTCGTGCGATAGTTCGTGGGTCAAAATAGTATTGCACCAATGTTTGATCCAGTATCACACGATATTGGATGAAACATCATGCAATACTATGAAAAATATAACATTCAAAGATATTATCGCATTGTTATTGAGGAAATTATCGCACGATACTTTATCAAAAAATAGTATCGCATAGTGTAAAAAAATGACATGTTTTAATTTTTTTTAATTTTTTTTTGGAGCACTATAACATGGGTCCAGACAATGTTTGCTTTTAAGATATTTTGTATTGATTTTATACATCCATCATGATATGTTCTAACATCTAGTTTGGGGTTATGGCTTGCAGGAGAACTTTTCAGCGCTCCTCATTAGAGCCCGAGGGTGACCGGGTTACAGTGTGTCTGAGATCTTGATGATCTGGGATGAGTAGACTTAGGGGAGATGGGTTTTGGGTATTTTCTATAGATGCCCCACATTCGGGCAGATCATGGATTATTGACAACATTGGCTGGGAGGTGGCACAGTGAGCATGACACCTTTCACTTTCCAACCGGAGAGGCCACGATTACTTTGGAGGATGTCTATCGGATCCTTTGAGTGCCTAGCCACAAAGATCCTATGAGTATAATCATGTTTATAGATATTCATAGATGTAAAGTTTTCATATGATAGAAATTGACATGATTGTTTGTTGGCACAGGTATACTACGATCAGGATCTAACCGAGGGACAATAGATCATGCAGGACATGTTCCAGGATGTCACCTTTATCGATAGACACCTCAACTAGGATCATTTGATGGAGGAGTATGGCAAAGATTTCCCAGTTCCATGTATAGTGTGCTCTATAGTAGCACAGGCATTGATTATCAATAGGAGCCAGAGAGGGTTCCCATTGGGCTAGGATAGGTTAGTTGCAAATCTGATAGCACACCCACGATGAATGGCATGGGGCCCATCCATCCTAGTTGATATGTACCATGAGCTCCACAAGATTGTTTACAAGGAGAGCGGGACTTGGGCATACGGTGTTGTCTTAGCATAGGTATGGGTGTGGGATCACATCATCATTGTGCGCCCACATGTGCAGCTAAGGGAGCGGAGATGCCCCTATATCTACAGATACACAGGATTCCTATCACAGCCACATAGTGGAGATGTGACATATTACTGCAGGTTACTGGACGAGCTCATGTCATTTCAGTGGAGACCATACATGGCTTGTGAGTAGTGGGGTGATCATGAGTGAGAGCTAGGATACATGTTGTGTAGCTGGCCACTAGTAGGTTGGCACTCTGAGATAGTAGAGCACTTCATGATCACCCGGGTCTGGAGATAGTTTGGCCTACAGTAGAGGGTGCCCACAGAGACCACTACCTATGCCTAGGTTAGGGATGAGGAGGGACAGGGATGGTTACCGATGCTAGACTACTAGTAGGTAGTATAGGACACTGCAATGATACACAAGGAACCATGGGACTATCTCCTAGACATGGTGGATGCAGGTGTAGATGCAGCCTATAGGGCAGAGTGACAGACGTTTCCATTCCCATGGTTTATTGTACCTGATGCATAGTTGGCAACACAGGGAGGTGATGGAGATGACAAAGATGGAGGGGATGGAGGAGGTGGAGGGAGAGTTAGGGAGACAAGACAGGGGTCTTGATCAGGTGGCCAAAAATGGTCACAGAGACAGGGTTATGAGGATGAGAGGGATGATGCAGTGAGACCATCTTGCTAACGAGTGGATGTTGGGCAAGATCACCCTGCAGGGGGAGGATGAGAGGATCTCAGGGCTAGGATCCAGGTTTTGGAGATAGAGATCCAGTAGCTATGGATTAGTATAGCCATGAGAGACTAGCAGTTGACTGATCTGTGAGCCAAGATATATCAGCGGGAGAGGGTAGCTCAGGTAGATGCAGCAGAGATTCGGAGTGAGGCAGCACGAGCTGCTTACTATTATGGTCTCTACATATAGGTTGTACCTGAGGGATAGAGAGCACCACTCTACTCTAAGAGGGCTGGGAGATCTGATATGGTACCAGACAGGGTGGCAGCACCACCTCCACCACCACCAGCTCCACATGATGGTGCGAGTCAGACCTATTGGTGTTTGAAAACTCTTATGCCACTTAGGGCTACCAATATGCCTTGAGACTAATGTTAGGACTGGTTAAATCTAAGTGTGAAAGCTCTGCAAGGCAACTGGACCAACTATAGGGACAAGACTGCCCTCTTCACTTCTGGCTCTGCAAAACCATGGTGGGTGTACCTAATCCAGTAACTTATGGCATTTTAGGACTTTGGACTGGATTAAACAAAGCAAATTATAGCAAGAGACTACTAAATGTTAACCAGACATTCATTGAATCTCAATTGCTATGAAGGGTAAAATGGTCTTGTGAAGGGTATTACTACCTACAACAATGCTTAAAACTTAAAATGGTCTTTGACTAATGAGGATAGGGAAGGTAGACAAGAGCCAATCAGACATTGGACTCAACTAAATGTACTAATCCTTGATCAGTGCCATTATCCATTGGGCAGACCTCACATACAAACAATGAAACATGAACCAACTATTGTCAAAGACTCATAGCCATAAATATAAATGTTTCAGCCCATCCACTACTTACAAGATCCTTTTGTAGACAACCAAGATGAATCTATGTCCCTTCTAAAGCATATTTCACTTGATCCTAGATCAAGAACTAAAGACAAGAACATATGCAAAGGTAACGCTATGCAATGGATCAGAAAATCCAAAACTCACATGAATGACACCAAGGAGAGACTTGTAAACATGAAACAGTTATATTAAGTATGATGAGTCATGTACATGATCAAAGTAGGATAGAGATCAAACCACTTCAATAATCTGCAAAAGACTTCTAGAAATTCTATTCAGCTTACATGTAATGTGATACAACCCTGCTACAAACCCCTGGAACCAACCGAAATCAGAACCTTTGGACTGATCTGAAATTTGAACCTCTTCTAAGTCAAAAAGGCTACCACTTATACCACTAGCCACCTTGGGAATCTCAAAGAGATTGCATGAAGCTTAGGGTGACTAGGGTTAGGACTACAACCACTAGACCAACTGAAACGATCAAGAAATTTACTGCAGGGGCTAGAAACACAAGCAACCTGGAGAAAACAAATCTCTAGCAGATCAGTAATTATGAAAATCTGCAAGCTAGGATAGATAACCAGGAAATTCCATGAAAATCAGTCAAATCAGCTACATACAAATACACCTCGAGCACAAAACCACACTCCATCAGGTACAAAACAACCTCTACAAATCAGCCACATGGCTTCGGGCCAAATCGCAACACCTACCGCCATCAAACCAGCAAGAAAATCTGCCAGAAAAGCCATTTAAACTAGTACTTGTCACTGCAAACCCTCAGAAAATTTGAATTTTGAACTGCAACGGCTAGCCCCAAAAGTTTAAAACACAGCTGTAGATCTAATCATTTCTCGGCAGATCGGACGGTCACATTTAATCTCACAATAGTCACGGGCCCCTTTGAAAATTCCTCGGCCCCACCACCAGTCGGTGACCAATCAAAATTGAGCACGTCGACAAGACCTATTTCATAACTCCACAACCGCGATATACTTCTACAGTTGTCGCATGATCGCATAGCTAGGAGACGGGCTATGCAAACATGTGACACACTGCAAGCCTCTACCTCCGCAACGGCGACGTCAGACCATTGTCGCATGATCGCATAGCCAGGAGATGGGCTATGCGAACATGCAACAAGCCTCCACGTCAGCACCGTGTCACCAAAAACACCGGCCCCACCTTATCTGGTGAATTGGTGACCGAAGAGCTTTCACCAGTTCGCGAAATACTTTATGCCATCACCAAATCATTACGTGAACCAGCGACAAGAAGGAAATTTTTCAGGCCACCACACTGCTTAGACCCACACATGGGCCCACCCTTTTTGCCACATGTCATACCACCATTCATTGCAACCACCGAGTCACCTGACACAAGACCCACCGCCTAAAAAAGAGCCTTACCTTTTGGGAAGATCGGACAGTGGTCACATGATCGCAAAGGGGAGGAATATTCCTCACAATCATGCAGCAACCATAGATCTCTTCTACATTGTCATTCTGCCTAAGAAGTATCGGGCCCACTGACAAGTCCAAATCATCGCCCAACTCATCGGATCCAATCGGACGGTGGGTGCATGATCGCATGGGGTGAGAATATTCCATGCGATCACATGCCGACCATAGATCTTAAATCTCTGACACCGGGCCCCGCAATGAAATGCCACCTCACTACCATAGACATATGTCAACCAGTCGCATGATTGCATAGCTAGAAATTGGGCTATGTGATCATGCGACAGCCAACCAAAGGCCGCCACATAACCACCTCTGACAAATGGGTCCACCGGGCAATTTACCTTCATACTACATCAACAACTCTCATTAAAGCATGGAGATTAAAAAGGTTTCATCTTTTCCTCACGGTATGGCGAGGATCATTGATCCTGCACACCCGTTAACAATCTGTTAGAGCCCCCCTGAGATGGGCCCGCTGGGACATGTGTCAACCGGTCGCATGGTCGCATGTCAAAAATTTCTGACATGTGATCATGTGACAACCAATCATTTGAAACCCTTTGAAGATTCGGGCCCACCATCCATCGCACTTGCGCAGTTAGGGAACGCCAGCAGACAGGAAACTGTGAGGTTGAAAACACATAGGGTTTTCGACGGAAAAGATCGAAAACACACAAGGTTTTTGACGCCAAAAGATAAGTGCACAAAAGCTGGAAGGCATAAGGTTGAAAACAATGAAGGTTTTCACATAGACTGAAAACATCATGGATTTTCAAAAATACTGTGGGTTTTTGACACTGTGGCAAATTCTAAAAATATTTTCCTGCAGACCTTAGAACTTGAATAACTTTCTGGATTTTGTGATTTAGCACGTGCAATTTGGATTGGAGCAAGGTGACACATTGAAGAGCATGGGGCTAAAAGCACAAACCATGAAATCAAGTGGATTTTTAATGAAAGATGAAACTGTGCAACAAGGTGGGATAACTTCAAAATTTGCATGGAAAAGGCCATTTTCATTGGATTTTGCATTGACAGGAAAATGGACTAACAAGACCTAGGGCTAGGATAGATGTATAGAGACATACCCTGGGATATTATCTAGATTTTGGATCCCACATTGTATTTGTATCATGACATATATATATATATATATATATATATATATATATATATATATATATATATATGAGATTTACTAGATGTTTGATATATCTTGTGTATTTGTCCCACTTGTGATGGATGTTTCAGTTTTTATATTGTCTTGTCATATTACTCAAAATGTATGATATATATGCTCATGTATAATATCTCTCATAGATGTATGTTTAGTTCTCATGTTTATGATATAGACTCATGTTTTTGAAAATGATATCTTTAGCATATAGATATGATGATAAGATTAACCCCTTGTGATGACAGGAAAAGCAATGTGAAAGACAAGAAGCGAAAGACATGATCGAGAAAGAGCGAAAGGTGAGTGCAATTGACCGACAAGTCCATGGAAGATGAAAGGAGAGCTTTCTCCATATGCAAGATACAAAATTAATCTAACATGAACCTAAGAATGCAAGCTACTATGAAAAGTGGTTTACTTGCAAGGTTAAAAAGCTAGTAGACTCTAATATTCATCATCGAGCATTATTGGTAGCATCACAAGATCATACAATGCACACTAGTATGACTATGTGAATCTAAATATGATCTATATCAGATAGGTATGTGGGAATCCCACCTAGGCACCAAAGACATATAGGTCAAGATGACTAGTGTAGTGAGATTTCCTAAGTTTAATATGGCAAGATTATACTCGCATCAAGACACAAGAAAGTCTAGATGGCTATAAGTACGCACTTATGAAAATATTCAAGGATAATACCTTGTAAACCCCAATGTCAAGTGGAACAAGCATGAATGTTAATGATAGTTAGGACCAACAAAATATACCCACAAGCAAAAAAAGCAATAAAATATGTCCTCATGCCCACAGTCTTCTAGCTCAACATCATCAAAAACTATTAGGGAGAGAACACTCATCAAAGAAATCATCATAGACAGCACACAAATAAATAAAGTCAAACAGGTCTCAGCGAGTCGAGTGTTTAAGTGTGTGTGTGTAGGTCATAGAGTCAAACTTTGAGTATCACATCTGCTAATGAGAAAATATCATATCATGCTAGACTGTGGGTAGGATATCTAATAAGTGTTGAGAAACACTTGACGCTAGGGTAGTGTTGAAAAACACAGTTGGAGTGGTGTTGAAAAAAACACCATTGTAAGATGTCCTAAAGACCAACGCATCCTAGAGACCAAAGCTAACATAGTTATACCCCCATAGACAAAGACAAAGACCAATTCCAAACCAAGGCAACAAGGTCAGGGCATGATGGAGAAAGGCTAAGTGTTGAGGATGTGTTCTAAGAAACAAGGGTGTAAAAGGCCTCAAGTAGCGCCTATTTCCAAGTTTTCACCACTTGGAGATTTTTTTATTTTTTCAATTTTTTTGTATTTTTGCTACCAAGGTGCCTGTTTCTAGGTTTTCACCAAGGCACTTTTTCTTTTTCTTTTTTGAATTTTTTGATTTTTTTTGTATTTTTTCAGGACTCTATATGCTTTTTAGGATTTTTGTCAACATCATATATGAATATTTTTATTTTTTTTAGAATTTTTTCAGGATCAATGAATATGTACAAGGATGCCCCCAAACAGAATAGGCATCATGGATAGAACTTCTTGAGGTGCAAAACATTAATAGGCTTAGGGAGTTGCTCTCCCTCTATAGTGGACAACAAATAAGCACATGTCCCAAAAGCAGCAGTAATAATGTAAGGTCCAAGCCAATTAGGTTCAAATTTTCCCTTTTGCTCTCTGTGTTGTTGGTTCTTAGGGTTTTCTCGTAAGACAAGATCTCCCACTTGAAATTCTCTAGGGTGAACCTTCTTGTTGAATGCTTTGGACATACATTTTTGGTAAACCCTCATGTGATCAAATGATGCTTTACACTTTTCATCTAGAAGTTCTAGTTCTTGGAGTCTCATGGCGTAGTAGTCTTCATCAGTAACTAGACCTTTGAGAGAGACTCTAAGTGAAGGAATCTCCACCTCTAAAGGTAACACTAATTCAGCACCATAAGTGAGGGAAAAAGGAGTAGCCCCTGTTGGAGTACAAATGCTCATTCTATAGGCCCATAAGGCTGGATTTATCTGTAGATGCCAATCTCTATCATTCTTGTGAACTGTTCTATGGAGAATTTTGAGACTGGTTTTATTCGAAGCCTCTGCTTGTCCATTTCCTTGCGGAAAGTAAATGGAGGACCAATGTTGTTTTATCTTGAATTTCTTACAAAGATGTTTAAGGTCCTTTTTTTTAAACTAACCTCCATTATCAGTGATTATTTTAGAGGGCACTCCATACCGACAGATGATATGGTTCAAAATAAATAGAGAAACTATCTTTCCTAAGGCAACACAAAGTGGGATAGCTTCTACCCATTTGGTAAAGTAATCAGTAGCAGTGATGATGAATTTTTGTCCACCTGATGAGTTGGGATAGATCTACCCAACAAGGTCAAAGGCCCATCACTGAAATGGCCAATGAGAAATAGAAGGAATAAGCTCCTTGCCTGGAGCATGTATCAGGTTACCATGTTTCTGACACTTTTCACATGATTTAGCAAAAGCTACTACATCTATCTGCATGGTAGGCCAATAGTACCCAACTAAGCAACCTTTGGGCCGTGGAAAGACCATTAGAATGTCCTCCACAAATGCCCTTGTGAATGTCAGCTAACACTTGGTTAGACTCATCCTTTTCCAAGCACCTAAGAAGTGTCCCATCTAAATCCCTCCTATACAAATCACCAGAGATAAGGGTGTCGCGAGAGGCATTTTAGGTCAAGTTTCTTCATTCAGAATGGTTGAAGGTTTTAGGAATAATGCCATCACAAAGGTATGAGTAAATGGCACCATAGCAGGATGACTCATGGCCAACAAGGGTACAAACAACTTGGCTTTCTTGGGAGTCATAGATAGGGTAGCGTAGCTCTTCCACCAGGAATTTGAATCTTGACTCATGTTGTTCTAGCTAAAGAAGTGAATCCAATGTAGCCATAGCATCAGCTGCCTTATTCTATGCTCTAGGGATTTGTTGAAATGTAACAAAGGTGAAGTATCGTCTTAATGAATCAACCATTTTTTTGTAGGGGACCAGTTTTTCATTCTTTGTTTGGTATTCTTCATTAACCTAGTTGATAATCAATTGTGAATCCCCATAAATATGCAGCTCTATAATTCTCCACTCTATTACCATTTTTAGTCCATTTGTTAAGGCCTCATACTCAGCAATGTTATTTGTACATGGGAACAAAAGTTTGTAGGACTTAAGGATTGTGTACCCATGAGGAGAAACAAATAACACTCCAGCTCCTAAACCATTTTGTATGAAAGAGCCATCAAAGAACATCTTACATGTTCTTGCAGTCATGTATATTATGTGCTATCTAGAAATTCAACTTGGATAGGTATGCTATCTTGGATTGGAAAATCAACCAATTGGTCAGCTATGGCTTGTCCCTTTATAGCTTTGCGCTCAACATACTCTATGTCAAATTCTGATAGGATCATCATCCACTTAGCAAGTCTACCTGTGAGAGCAGCCTTACCAAGAAAATATTTGAGAGGATCAATTTTTGCAATGAGGTGTATTGTATGCACAAGCATGTAATGTTGCAACTTTTGGGAAGCAAACACCACCGCTAGGAAATATTTTTCAATACTAGTGTAGTTAACCTCATATGACATGAGAATACGACTGATATAATATATAGCTCTTTCTTTTCCAGTGTCATCAAGTTGAGCCAATAATGCCCCCAGGGAAGATTTTGTTGCTGAAGCATACAATATGAGTGATTTTCCTATGATAGGAGGCATTAAGATTGGATGATTAGCCAAGTATTGCTTGATTTGGTCCATGCTTTTCTGACAATCCTCATTCCATACACATTTAACCCCTTTATGCAATGTCTTATTGAAGGGTTGAGCTCTATTAGCCAGTTGTGAAATGAACCTTCATATAGATTGAAGGCGTCCTTGAAGATTCCTCATTTGGCTAATGTTTTTGGGAGGTGGCATATCCAAGATCGCTTGAGTTTTTTCTAGGTCCACCTCTATTGCTTTGGCTGAAATGATAAATCCTAGAATTTTTCCAGAGGTGACCCCAAATGCACACTTTTTTGGATTTAATCTGAGTTGAAATTGCTCCATACGATCTAGAATGACCTCCAAATCACCTAGGTGTGTATTCCTTTTTTTAGATTTTGCCAAGGTGTCATCCACATAATCTTCCATATTCTTATGCATCATGTCATGGAAGATAGTTGTCATAGCTCTTTGGTAAGTAGCTCCTGCATTTTTTAGTCCAAATGGCATGACGTTCTAGCAATAGGTTCCCCATGCGCAAGTGAATGCAGTCTTTTCCTGGTCTTTAGGAGCTATTTTGATTTGATTATACCCATAAAAACCATCCATTAATGAATAGATCTCATAACCCGCGGTCATGTCCAATATCATGTCTATGTTTGGGAGTGGAAAATCATCCTTTGGACATGCTTTATTAAGATCTCTAAAATTTGTGCAGACATGAATGGACTTGTCATGTTTTGAAACTGGTGCAATATTGGATATCCATCTGACATAATCAATGGCTCTTATAAATCCTACAATAAGGAGTTTTTCTAATTTAGCTTTGACGAGAAGAGCTATGTGAGGATGCATTTTCCTCAACTTTTATTTTACTGGTTTGATACTTGGAGCTATGGACAAGTGATGCATAATAAGATTAGTGTCCAATCCTGGCATGTTTGAGTAAGTCCAAGCAAATATAATTTTCTTGCTTTGTAGAAACTTGGTATATGCTTCTTTTTCTTGTGTTGATAGAGACTGAGCCAAATGTACTATTTGTGGAGCCTCTTCTGTACCCAAATTGACTGGCTATGTAGGCTCAACAAGCATTGAAGACCTGTCTTGAATGTAACTTGGGAGATGATCAAGTACCTCATCCTTAGGTACCTCAGAGAGGTTTTCACCCTCGGATACGTCCTTTATTTTTACTTTTTTTGGTTCTGACACCGCCACACAGTGGTTTTTGCCATCAGAATTCTTATTCTTTTTTTCTTTTCTTTTCATTTTGCAACTAAGGTACTTGATATCTAGTTCTGTCATGCTTATAGTTGGTTCACTGGTGGAAGAGACTATGGGCTCAAGGGCATTTAGGTAGCATGCTATCTCATAGTCATTTTGGAAAGTTAGGAGCTGAGGCTCTTGATAGCGCTGAGACCAATCAATTAGATGAGTATTTGAAAGGGGTAAGTCAATGACTGGTTCAATATTGTGTATGTGAATGGTATCATCTTTGGTGATTGCAGAGTTAGGATATGTCAAGTATCCCTCTAAGGTACCCAAATCAGGACTTATCCTACCAAGTGAAGCATCGTCCACTAAAGTGACTTGTGGATTCAACCCCACTAATCCTACACTAGACTCATTAGCTACCTCAGGTTGGGCACTATAAGCATGAACAACATCAATGTCCATGTCAACTGTAGAACAATCAGAGAGTGATTCCCATTCATATTCATGTGAGTCCGTATCTAAATCCTGACTGGGATGTTTACACCAAGCATGTTTGTGTCGTCTAGATGTAGAAGTTGTAATGTCACCAAGGGTAACACCTTCTTGAATTTCATTTGTGTATTGATCTTCTAGAATAGGACCCTCAACATGATCTTCAACAGTGGACTCTTGTTGTTCTAGGTTTGAAACTGTTGAATTGGCAACTAGAATATCTGAATCTCCCCAAAGGAGATTAGTGGTAGGGACCCAATCTTCACACATGTCCTGTTGATTTGTCAAATTGGGTATGTAGATTGATTAATCATCACTATCCATCGCAGCTAGGATAGGAGCAATTTTTTTGTTCTAACTTTCAAAACCTAGGCCAACCGTTGTCTTAGACCTGCATCCAAAAAGAGCATGGTCGAGTGGTTCATCTCTGGCATCTAATCTATGATTGAGAGGACCATGACCTGGATAGCCCATACTTTTGACAGGAGTGTACCCTCTTCCATATGTCTTAGGGGAGGGAGAGAAGTTCTCATTATGCAAGTATTTGTCTTCTCTATAGATCCAGTCCTTGACAGCAACCTCTTCTTTTTCATCCTGGATGGGCACTGAGGACTCTACAAATGTATCAAACAAAGTCATGGTGGAAGATGAAGGATGCATCTCTTGTGAAGGTTTGTCATAGGACCTAGGTGAGACTGGAAATTTTGTAAAGGATTCAAGTTGATATCCCCCCATACCAAGGCCCATGGACTTAAATTTTTCCTTGCATTGTGCTAGAGTTGCATCAAAATCCTCTGCTTCTCTGTTGAGAGGAACATGAGTCCCTGCTGAAATTGCATTAACAGATAATGTGCTATCCCTGAGTATACAGACTTCTACTCCATTATAGGGGAACTTAACACATTGGTGGTAGGTGGATGGCACCGCTTGCATGTTGTGGATCCATGGTCTACCAAGTAGGATATTATATGCTAGAGGACCAGCATCAACAATTTGGAACAAAATGTCCTTTTCAACAAGGCCAATCCTGACAGGAAGGACAACCAAGCCCTTGGAGCTTCTCTCTGCCTTGTCATAGGCTTTAATGGTAATTTTCTTTTGGGTATCAATAACTTGCTCAGAATAACCCAATATCTTCAACAGACTCAAGGAACAAATGTTGAGCCTAGCACCCCCATCAATCAATACACACCTTACACGGGTCTTGTGAATCATGACTTCGATATGAAGGGAAAGATTATGCAGATGGCTCAAAGATTTGTCATCTTCTTCTGAGAATGTTAGGTAATGAGGGCTAGCAAGGTGGTTAACCATGTTCTGGAATTGGTCAACATCTATGTTGTTAGGAACATTGGCTACATGCAAAGCATCCTCAAGGATACGCTTATGTCTTGGAGACAATTCCAAGAGTTCAAAGATTGAGATTTGAGCTGGTGTTCTTTGTAACTAGTCAACAAGATTATAGCTCATTTTAGGGTTGACTGTTGATTTGGTGGTGACATTTTTACATGCCACTTGCTTGGGTTTGTTGGACTGGTTGGAACTAGGACCTCTAATAACCACAGGACCTTGACTTTGGCTTCTGGTGATAGCATTGAGAGCTTGGGATGACCTTTGAGAGTGAGGACCCCTAAGCACCACCACAAGTTCTTCATTAAATATAGGAGGAGAGCCCACATCATAATCATAAGGATCTTTTTCTCTCATCATGTTGACACTTCCTCGACAACCTCAAGCATATTGACCACGTTCTCTACACCTGTGTAGGTATAGTTGATTTTGGCCTTGCCATTCTTGGGTTTAGAGGTTTTCCCCTTTTCATATTTTAGCAAAGGCTCCTTGAATGCCTTATGGTCTGCATTGGTATTCAACCCATCAATCTAAAGTTTGTCACTCTCAATAAGGTCTTGAATAAGGTGCTTAAGTTTCCAGAAATGTTTGATGTCATGTCCAATGCCATTGTGGAATTTGTAGAAAGATTTTTCATTCCACCAATGTGGCTTAATGTCAAGTATGTGGAAATTTTCTAGATCTTGTGGTTGTGCAAGGTTATTAGCAATAAGCATCTTGAAAACATCCTCATAGGAGTCACCTAGTTTAGAAAATTATCGCCTCTCCTTCTTAGGCTTTTCTTGATACCTTGGTTTATGCTCTTGTTGGTTGGTGGATGTGTTGAGCTTCATAGCTTGGATTGCACTAGAAAAATGGAGAACTCCTTGATCCTTGGGTTGGGAACAGTCCACAACTCCATCGTTGACTACTTGCTTATTCTTGTTCCAGTGCGAGTGTTTGCCTTTGTCCTTATTAGCATTGTTAGTATTCTTACCATTGCTGTTATTGCTATGTTTGGTCAAAATGCCTTTCTCTTTCAAGACATCCTCAATTCGACATGCAGTCTTGACCATAGTATCAAAGGAATCAAAGACCATCTTCCAAGCCTCATACCGCATTTCAAGCACCAAATTACTAACAATGATGTCAATCCTTTCATGTTCAGGGATAGTCCTAGAATAGTGGGAGCACAATCATCTCCACCTTTGTAAGAAGGTAACAAAGGATTCCCCTTGGTTTTGTTTCAAATTGCACAAGTCCAACATAGTGACTAATCTTGACAAGTTGTATGCAAAATGTTGAATGAATCTGTGGACAAGTTCTTTGAAAGTTTTGACGGGAGGGTTTATGTTGGTAAACCACTCCATGGCTTGGCCCTTGAGGCTCCTTGGAAATAATCTCATAAGATAGGAGTCATCTTGGTGAAACTCAAAACTCATGATTTAGAACTGACGCACATGATCATGTGGGTCACCATTGCCGTCATACTTGTCATACTAGGGGATTTCAACTTTCCTAGGAAAATCCTTCATACTGACACTTATGTCAAAAGGATTGGGACAAATAGAGTCAATTGAAAAGGAACTTTTAGGTGCCAACACCTTTTCCATCATACACTTGAGTTGCTTGATCTCCTCTTCTTGAGAGGGTCCTTCTTTCTTAATTTGCCTATCCACATCAAAGTTGTAAGGGACCCTGGCACCCTTTTTAATCAAGCTCTCTAGGAACCTATCCTTGTTTTGATCAAGATACTTCTCCACATATTGTTGGAATAGTGGCTCTTGTTGCATCCTCATAAAATCTTGATCATCAAAACTTGCACTACTTCCTCCATGTTGAGAGCCATGATGAGCTCATTGTGAGGGTTGTCTCGAGTTCCTAGGAGGTGTTCGTCTCCTATGTTGTGAAATCCTCCTTCCTCTAGGACTAGGAGATCTTGAAGGGGTCCTTGACCACCTTCTGCTCCTTGGGGTTCTTGAGGGAGTAGAGGGTGGAGATTTGTTTCCACTGTTGGTACCCCTATTGTTGAATTGGTCATTGCATTGTTGGGCTAAAAGCCTATCTTGTTCCTCTTAGAATACTTTTCTTCTCAACTCTAACAAGTCTTGTTGCTCTACCTCTAGGTGTCTAAACCTTCTTTAGCAGCTTGTTCGTCCAAAAAGGCTTTCTTTTCATGCTCAATTCTTTTAAGTCTTTCATTTGCATACATTGAGGTTGTTTTGAGCGGCAAGTTGGACCTTGAATGTTTAAACAAGTCGTTAGTGAATGCTGCATTCACATGAGCATCACCAGATTCATTATTTTGGTCTTCATGTTGTGACTGTGCATCTTGGTGAGCTCGCCCATAATGTCTTTTAGCTCTTTGATGGGCGTCTAAATATCTTGAGTTAATAGGGGGTGATTCAAGTTTATTGTTAGCACCAAATAACATGTTATCCCTATGTCTTTGGAAAATGTCATCAAGAGTTTGATCCATCGCTTCTCTCTCCTTTCTAGTCACGGTGTAGCTCATGTCCATATCTGATTGAGAAGGTGCTAAAGAGGTACTCAACTCACTAGGATTTCTCTTCAAGTCAAACCAAGCTTCAGACTCACTCCTAGGTGATTGATCGAAGACGGGTTTCTTTCCCTTTCACTTTTGACAAGTTTGGACTAAGGGTAACTGATCGAAGATAACTTGAGGTCATTTTCCTTGACTAACTTGGTACCTTGTCGTAACCGACATGAAAGAAAAGACCCTTAGTGATAAGATGACCTTACGAAACGTCGATACCAAAATAGGATAGTAAAAGTGTTCAATTGTCCAAAAAGAGATGGTGAGATAGAAAGCTGCAAAAGGTGTAAACCACCACTACCATAGAGGTGTATAATAAAAGGATGAGTATCCTAACACATATGGACCAGGAGGATGGATTTAACCAAATATATTTAAAATTGAAATTGAATTTTTATGGAAGTGAATTTGGACAAAAGAGTACTGAAACTCTCCAATTATGTTACTAAAGAATCTAAAGGTGTACTTTTTCAACAAGGATGATTCCTAACTTATCAATTCCAAGCAAGATTACTTTGTAAAATCAAAGGATTTTGATTCAAGGGGTCTAAACACAGGAACCCAAGGTACAAACAGGTTTCCAATGACAGAGTAAGTCACCTACTAAAATCTGGTCGACTAAGGAAAGACTAAAAATTACATAAACCAGATAGATAGCAAAAAGACTATGTGTGACAGTTTCCAGGCAAACAATACGATAGTTTCTGACCGAGTGATATTTCGCAGGAAGCAGTGCGATGGTTTCCAGGCAGCCTGTGTAATACTTTCTAGGCAAGCAGTATGATAGTTTTGTAGGAACAAACTATCGCATGATAAATCTCAGTACAATGTGTGATAAAGTTTCAGGATCATATGACTCTTGACCAGTGAGTGTTAAAAATCTCATTTTTAAGGGCAATTCAGTGAAAGTTTCAATCTAAGGGTTGGATTTTTCAGTTTCAAGCACAATACTAGCAATAATTAGACAAGTTTGCAACTAGTAGGGGATCAAATATGTCATAAAACACTTGCACAAGGGAAAAAAAAATTTCCAAGACAAGCAATTGTGATATCAAAGCAATAAAATCCTATGAATGCTACCGTGATGTTTAATGTTTGAGAACATTTACACGGGTAGATCATAGTGAGAACACTTCAAGCACTTACTAGCCTAAAAAGACAATGGCTCAATACTTAACAACTTGGCCCACACTTGATGCTCCATTGCCTCACACAAAGTGGTTACCCACAATAGATATTATCTTTGTCATGGAAGTGCAATTGACACAACCAAAGGAACATAGATGGTGAGTAATCTTGGGGTGATCCGGGTTAGTCCACTAGGATCAATCCTTGCACCAAGAAGCTAAGCAGAAAAATAGGGTGGCTTCTATCTATGGTTCTTATTAAGGGCTTTCCTTCGTAATACCCCTCTTTCTCCCCAAAGGGACTCCTTACCTTGCGGCAAGTAACAGACCTCACGGCCACAAGAGTACCTTAAGCATTCTTGCTCAACATTTTCCTCATGGTCACAATCCCACAAGTACTCACATCAAGCGAAGACAAGTACTACGTCTACCAAGGTTTTGTGTCCTTGATAGCCTTGAGTTTATAGTGGGTCGGAATAGCCAGCAAAAAGCTTGTCCCCACTTGGGTCATTCCTCTTGATTTCTCAAGAGCAGGCCTGCTAAAGGATTCTAAAAACTAAACAAAGAGTGGATCAACTTTTGAGTTTCAAGATTTATGTTTCACCTCAAGGATGAAGAGCATATTCTCCTAGCTCAAAAATTTCTCCCAAATACACCAAGCAAAGGTTCAATTACCCTCTTGCTTTAAAAATCCAAATATGGGTCAAGATTTATGTTTCACCACAAGGGTGAAGAGCATACTCTCCTACCACCCAAAGATTCCTACAACAAGATATTAAGTGCCTATGAAAAGAAACAACTAGTATATACCACACTCAAAATGAAAGCAATTAAATAAGCACTTGGTTGGTTTTTATGCTTTGGGCAGCCCTACAAAAACCATTAGTAGCCCTTGTGCATTTGGAGCTTTGACATGCGTTCCTTTAAACAAATATTCAAGCAATGAGATAACCTATAGCCACAACTTGTTAGCCCTACAAGGGTTAGCACATCAAAACCAAATGAAATCTGCAAATAAAACCCTGATCTATCACAGTAAATTAGAAATCTAAAACAAACTAAGTCAAATCTTGTAAAGAAATGTCTAAAATTACTCACTGCCAAGCTTGGGTGATATTTCTGTCAAAGAAAGAGTCGTATGATATTTCATTGTATATTGGTGCGATACTTCTTCCTTGTGTGATAGTTTCTGATACCTACATGCGATAGAGTACAAAACAATAGTGCGAAAGAATCTATAAAGGCTCATGATAATTTAACTGGTAAAGTATCACACTGATATATAAGAAACTATCATACAACACTGGAAAACTATCACATGATAATTCTGTCAGAAAAGCAGAAACCCGAAACAACAAGCTAAAATGATGAAAATGCATAAAAAGAAGGACAAAACAAGAGTGTTATGCCCCACCGTGGGCGCCAAAATGTACACACTAAATAGTGCACTTCTCTAAGTCATTACTTCCAAGGGAATCCTTGAATGGGAAACCTTGAGAAAGCGACCTAGAGCTCCCTAGGCATGGAGTCACAAGGATGTTGATGGTGTTCTCAGCTAGAGCTATTGAAGCATGCAACCTTGCTAGTAAACCACACAATGGGAGATTCAAAGAGACAAGGGAAAGAATGCCAATATCCTCAAGAATCAAGATGAGAATGAAATGCAACTATGCTAAGAATGAAGATGCAAGTTAAGCTATGAAAGGAAAGTATTACAAATCCTTGTTAATTAAGCTATGTGAGCTAATCTAGAGCATAAAAGAAACTAAGCTAGAAAGCATAAACATGAAGCTATGATGCAAGAATGATCTCCAAAAGCTCCAAAGTCTCCAAGAAATCCTGCAGCATAAGATTAGTATTCAAAGTTGGGGATCCTAGAATGAGAAAAGAGCTCTCCTTTTAAAGGAATTGAAAAGGAATGGACCATGGAGATTAAGAGGCAAAAGATTTAATCAAGGGTGGAGCTTGAAAGAGGAGAAATCCATGTGCACAAATCTCCTCCAATGAGAAAATAAGAGTTGACTTTTGTGTCCATATGAGACAAAAAGGTCTTTTCTTCTTTTTATAAAATAAGAATAATGCTTTATTTGTGCAACTTAGGATAAGAGGAAAGGTGGGGGCTTTTTATTTAATAAAAAGGGAGGGAATTCCTTTTAATTAAATAAAGACTTAGGATAAAATGTTAAGCCCATAGAAAATAATTTAATAAATGATAAAATAGGATTTGATCAAGGAAATTGATATTGAGCTGAAGATGCTGATTCAGGAAATTGATAAATTGTTGAATGGGGGCCCAAAGTTTAGGCAACCATTTTAGGGTGCATACATTTTCCCCTCTTTGACTAATGTGAGATCGATTTGGGATCACATGTGGTCAAAGAATGGAATTGAAATGTGAGATTGATTTGGGATCACAAAACAACCCAAATGTGTGTTCGAAGGATGGGAACACATCAGGACAACGATAAACATAAGCTGACAAAGATAAGCTAAAAGACAAGACCAACATACCCGTAAATAGGAGATTGTCAAGTCTCAAATAAGAGATAATAATCTCAAGCTAAGCTAATTGATAAAGTTGAATCAAGGATTGAAGCTAATAGGTACTGCCCCCTCGAAATCGAAATCAAAATCAGGTAGAGGAGAAACAGTCCCGAGTGGTTTTTCCCTTCACAGGGTTTCCATGTTAAATATTGTGTGTTATGTGTTCATTGTGGTGATTTTTTGTTATCATACTTTACATATTACATGTTAAATTTGGTCGGTAATCATTACATGTTATTTGACTGGTAATCGGTAAATGCACAGATAGTATAGTAATTTAAGTTACCGAGTTGCAGAAGTTTAAGTAAATTGTTTTGGATTATACATTTTGATTTGGGAGTTTGGATAACTAATTCACCCCCCTCTCAATTATTCTAATAGAAACAACAACTTATGAATATAAAAATGAACAAAGGGGAAACCATCACCTCTTACTTTCTGAGAATTTCGGAGTTAAGGGATCAACTCCTCACTATTGGAAATAATATGGATGATCTGGAACTATCCTTAATTGCTCTAAGAGGATTACCTATCTCATGGGAATCATTCATTTAGTGCATAAGTGTAAGACCTCCATTACCAAAATTTGAACAACTAAAAAATGATTGCACTCAAGAAGAATCAAGATTAATCTCAAGAGGAATAGGACCCAGCAAAGAAAGTGAAGTTCTGGCACTCCACACAAAAATGTCTAACAAAAAGAAAAAAAATTCCAAAAGGAAGAGGAGTACTAAAACCTTCAATAAAAATGATCTTTCAAAAGTAAAATGCTACAAGTGTGATAAATATGGGCATATTCAAAAATTTTGTCCAGAAAGAAAGAAAATTCAAGCTGCACTAGCCGAAGTCAAAGAAATGGAAAACCCACTCTTCTTCCTAGCTTTATCAAGTGAACTAAACTCAAATAAAAGTACCTAGATAATTGATAGTGGAGCCTCTAGACATATCACTGGATTCAAGGATCAATTTGAAACCTTTAAAGGAAACTCCTTGGAAGAAGTTACAATTGGTGACAACTCTACTTATCCTGTGAAAGGAATTGGGACCTGTTCAATCAAGATAAGAGGAGTGACCTTACATTTAAGAGAAGTACTATATATACCTGGAATAAAAAGAAACTTAATCTCCATATCAGGACTAGCTGATCAAGGATACGGTGTCACATTCAATGAAGATAAAGTTCATCTCTGGACTAAAAATTCCAATATCAAGAATGTCATTACTATAGGATCTAGGGAAGACAGTCTATAATGAGATATGGCACAAAAGGTTAGGCCATATTATATATAGTTCTCTTCCAACCCTAACAAGAATCACCTCTGGGATACCTCGTCTTAAACCTGAACATTCGGGTATATGCAAAGGTTGTGCCTTAGGAAAAAATACAAAAGGGTCCTTCCCGACAAGTGAACACAAATCAAAAAATGTATTAGAACTTATTCACATGGATCTATGTGGTCCTATGTCAACACACTCCCTGTTAGGTGCCTTATACTATGTAATCTTTATTGATGATTACTCTAGAAGAACCTGGATATACTTCCTAAAACTAAAAGAATCCAATGAAGTTCTATCTAAGTTCAAAGAATACAAAGCACTAGTTGAAAATCAAACTAGCAAGAAAAGAAAAACCCTAAGGTTTGATAATGGAGGTGAATATACTTCTGATAATTTTAAAGAATTCTGCAAATTTGATGGGATTAAGAGGGAGTATATTGTACCATATAATCCTCAATAGAATGGAGTAGCAGAAAGAAAAAATAGAACCATTATTGAAGTAGCAAAAGCCATGATGCATGTCCAAAACATTCACATCTCCTTCTGGGCTGAAGCTTCAAACACAACAGTATACATACAAAATAGGTGTCCTCATGCTATCCTAGAAAATACTACGCCAAAAGAAGTATTTACAGGAAACAAACCAAACTTAAACCATCTAAGAGTGTTTGGTTGTCCTATTTACATTCATGTTCCAAAAGAAAAGAGAACTAAACTATAACCCTCTGGGAAGAAGGGTATATTCATAGGATACAGTGAGGATACTAAGGGATATCAAATCCATATCCCTGGCCAGAGATTGGTAGAAATCAGTAGAGATGTAAAGTTTGAAGAAAATTTTATATCCACAAATACTGAGGATGATTCCATAACAGATCTAGATAGAGATCTTACAACTGAGAATGAAAGAGAGAATAATACAATAGATTTGTAACCTTCATCTTCAAATATTGAGCCTATACCTTCAAATATTGAGCCTACATGTCCAAATGTTGAGAATAATGAAATATCAAATAACAAAAAGAGACCCTTATGGGCAAGAAAGATGTTTGAAAAAAATAATGTAGAGCTAAATCAAATATTCAGAGAAAACAAGAGAAAAAGAACACAAAAAATGTTATATTGCCCTTCTAACCAAGCTTACAAAATCTGAACTTGATAGTGTTGAAAAAGCCTTGACAAAACAAGCTTGGAGAGAAGCCATGATTGAAGAGTATTAGTCCATTCTGAAAAATGATGTTTGGGACATTATGCCCAGACCCAAAGACAAATTAGTTGTCTCTTCTAAATGGTTATTCAAAATCAAATATTCTCTAGATGGCAGTATTGAAAAATAAAAAGCCCGGTTTGTTGCCAGAGGATTCTCACAAAAGGCTGGGATTGACTATGAAGAAACTTTTTCTCTCGTAGCTCGATACACCTCTGTAAGAACCATTCTTGTAATTATAGCATCTAAAGGATGGAAGGTACACCAAATGGATGTCAAGACTGCTTTTCTGAATGGGAAATTTGAGGAAGAAGTATACATAGAACAACTAGAAGGATTTATTACACATGATAAAAATCAATATGTATGTAAGTTAAAGAAAGCTCTTTGTGGCCTTAAACAAGCCCCTAGAGCATGGTATGAAAGAATAGATAGGCATCTCACCAAACTAGGGTACTCCAAGAACATAGCAAACCCTAACATGTACTTCAAAGTAGTAAAAGGTGATATGATAATCCTAGCTCTTTATGTTGATGACTTGCTTATAATAGGAGAAGATCACCTGATTCTAAAATGCAAACAAGACCTAGTAGCTAAGTTTGATATGAAGGATATGGGCCTACTACACTACTTTCTGGGTCTAGAAATTTGGCAAAAGGAAGATCACATTTTCTTAAATCAGGAAAAGTACACCTTTGACATACTAACCAGATTTTGAATGATGGATTGTAAACCATTGGCTACCCCAATGGAAACAAATCTACACAAGCTAAAAAGTGAAGCAGAAGATTCTGAACCTACAGATCCCTCACCATATAGACAAATTATTGGACCCCTCATGTATTTGGTAAACACACAACTTGACATATGTTACACTACAAATGTACTAAGTCACTTCATGTGTGAACCTAAGAAAATTCACTTAATCATTGCTAAGCACATTCTGAGATATTTACGAGGGACTATTGGACTTGGTTTGAAATATGAAAAAGTTGAGATCCAACTTCAAGGTTACTTAGATTAAGATTGGGCAAGCAGTTCCACAGATCGCAGTAGTACCACATGATGTTGTTCCAATTTAGGATTAGCAATGATATCTTGGTTCAGCAGGAAATAGTTGGATGTTTCTTAGAGTTCCACTAAAGCAGAATACATGGCTGCCTCTATGGGAGCTCAAGAAGCAATCTGGTTAAGGAAGCTATTGTTTGATCTATTTGGAAAACCCTTGAAACCTACCATCATTCATTGTGATAATCAAAGTTGCATCAAACTCTCATTAAATCCAATCTTCCATAATCGATCAAAACACATAGAGATTCCTTACCACTATATAAGAGACATCGTTGACAGGAATATTATTAAACTGGTTTATATCAGCACTGAAGAACAAAATGCTGACATCTTTACCAAACCTCTTACAAAATTAAAGATAGATTATTTCAAGAGAAAAATTGGTATGACTAAACCTTAAAACTTGTTGGGAAGTAATTCCTACTTTTGTACTTTGTATTCATGATTAAATAAATAAAGTTATATTGAAATATTTCATTTGTGTTCAAGAAGATGACGATCTTCTGTGTAAATAATTGGGGTTACTATTACAAGGTGACGATCTTGACAATAGTTAACCAAACTTCAAGATTGACACCTTAACGGTTTGTCTTGGACTGTGCCAAATATCTTGATGTTAGGAAGTTATTACTATATGGTGTAATAACTCATATATCATGATTGACACCGTAACGGGTTGTCCTGGATTGTGCCAGATATCATGATATTGAAATGTCTAAGTATATATCATGACTAAGACTTCTTAATGTTGTCCCGAATTGTGTCAATAATCATGGCATACTATGACTTTCTACAATACATCTTAAACCCTCTCTTACTAAGAGGGAATGTTGAAATATAGCTTCGTTCATGTTTAAGTATGTCGAATGATCATAAGCATATACATACATACATGGGTTCAATCATGAAGTTGTGTCCCACTTTTAGGGACGAAGGAAATCGTGAAATCATCAAACAAAATTTTTTGCCTGCCTTTGTGCGAAGTCTATACTTCGCCCGAAGTCCTCAGGATGCTTCGTGCGAAGACACCACGTAGGGGTCTTCGCACGAAGACCCCTACGTAGCTTCATGCGAAGCATATACTTCGCACGAAGCCATTTAGGGCTAGATTTTGTATAAATTTCCGGTGATTCATTTTCTAACCATCATTTTCATTGGAGCAGTTTGTGGACCCCTAGACTTGGAGAAAACTACGTCACCACGCCAGCACACCAGCGCTTCCCGAGCTTCGTCGACCTCTTCAATTTTCTAGCAGTACCAGGTACACATATTTTTCTCATTTTTTATTGTAAATAATATGTTTTATATTTATTTTAACTAGTTATTTGTTTTAAATAATTTTTAATTTGTATAAATGTTAGAAAATGTTAGAAATCATAGGAGAAATGTTAGAAAACATTAAGATTCGAGTTAGAAAACATTAAGATTCGAGTTAGAAAATGCTAAATTTTAAGTTTAAAATTGTATTTATTAAGAATTTCTCTCTCTCTCTCTCTCTCTCTCTCTCTCACACATGTATGTACACGCATTTTTAGTAAACTTATTAAAGTTAGCTATTTGTTTTAATTATAATTTTTAGTTTGTGAAAATCTTAGAAAATTGTAGTTCAATTTTTGAAAATGATTTAGTAGTATGTTAGAAAATGTTAAAAAATTGTAGTACAATAAGTTTCTAGGACCCTTATTTCTCTTTTACGACATATTAAGACACTTAGGATCCTTTATTATAATTTACATATTACCTGACATCTTACTTGACACATAGGACCCCTTAAGACCCATACAAAC
Source organism: Chamaecyparis obtusa (assembly GCA_027943335.1). Classification (NCBI taxonomy): domain Eukaryota; kingdom Viridiplantae; phylum Streptophyta; class Pinopsida; order Cupressales; family Cupressaceae; genus Chamaecyparis; species Chamaecyparis obtusa. The sequence goes on along the minus strand of BSBK01003720.1, from coordinate 499,962 downwards.
CATTATTATATATTAAAATATCCTATGACACATTCATCTATCTTAGCTTCTGTTAATACATATGTGAACCCATTGTTGCCTGCAAGAACCCTTAAGACATACTAGTATCAATTAATGTAACCTAAGATACCTTAAACCACTTATCGTGCGTCTACGACCCATTAACATTGTTGGACCATTATACATGTCCCTTATGACATTTTAAGACATCTATGACCCATTCAGATCATCAAGACCCATTAACATATCTTAGGTTGTCTTAGGACACATTTATGTACATCTTAGATTTAATTAATTTATCATACAAGGATCATCCACTAATGAAATTTAGGACCCCTTAGGACCTCTTATGTTACCCCTGACCCCTTAAGACATATATATACCTGACTCATTGTTACCCACGACCCCTTAAAATGCAGTCTAGGACCACTTATATTGCACCAACGACCCATTAACATTCTAGGACTCTTATCTAGATCCCTTATGAAATCTTAAAACAAATATAAAACCTTAGGACCCCCAAGACCCATTAAAAAAATTTAGGATGTCCTAGGACTGGACTTGGACCACTTATGATGTTCTATGACCCATTAATATTATTGGACCATTATACATCCCTTATGATATTTTAAGACATATACATGACCTATTCAGATCCTGAAGACCCATTATATATGTATACGAGGATCCATTAATGTACCCTAGGACCCCTTAGGACCTTTTATGTTACCCACAACCCCTTAAGACAATCAAGGACCACTTACGTTACCCACGACCCCTTAAGAAACTATAGGTCATATTAGGTGGACTAATAGGTCACATTAGGTCATATTAGGAAATAATGTACATGTCTAAGTTATTTCTCTACTTAAATACCTAACTAGACTTATTAGGACCAAGTAGACCTAACTAGGACCTATTAGGATCAATTAGACAGGTATTAGGTCCTTAACCAACATTAGTCTGACCAATTAGATGTATTAGGATCTATTAGGTCCAAATAGACCTAACTAAACCTATCTAGACCTATTATGACATGTAATTAGGACAGACCTAATATGACCCATTGATGTCTTATCTATACCTTAGGACCTCTTATGAACTACCCACAACCCCTTAAGACACTCCATGACTCCATAATAGGTTGAACATTAGGTCATATTAGGAAATAAGGTATGTCTAAGTTGTTTCTCTACTTATAGACCTAACTATCTACCTATTAGGACCAAGCAGACCTAACTAGGACCAATTAGATAGGTATTAGGTCTTTAATCAACATTAGTCTGACCAATTAGATGTATTAGGACCTATTAGGTCCAAATAGACCTAACTAAACCTATCTGGACCTATTATGACCAATTAGACAGGTAACTAGACCAATTATGACCTATTGAGACCAAAATTTAGGACCTATTAGACTTAACTAGACCTAATTGTACTAGGACCAATTATGACTCAATTAGAATCAATTAGAACTAGTTAGGAGGTCTAATTAGACTCAATTAGAACCAATTATGACTCTAGGACCACTTATGTTACCCACGACCCCTTAAGACAGTCTAGGACCACTTACATTACCCACGATCCCTTAAGACACTCTACATGACTCTTATCTATGTACGTTATGACAGGTAATTAGGATAGGTAATATGACCCATTGATGTCTTATCTATACCTTAGGACCTCTTATGTTACCCACGACCCCTTAAAAGACTCCATGACTCTTATCTATACCTTAGGACCTCTTATGTTACCTACAACCCCTTAAGACAATCAAGGACTGGACTTACATTACCCATGACCCCTTAAGACACTCTAGGTCATATTACCTATCCTAATAGGTCACATTAGGTCATATTAGGAAATAAGGTATACATCTTTAAGTTGTTTCTCTACTTATAGACCTAACTAGACCTATTAGGACCAAGTAGACCTAACTAGGACCTATTAGGACCAATTAGATAGGTATTAGGTCTTTAACCAACATTAGTCGAACCAATTAGATATATTAGGACCTATTATGACCAATTAGATAGGTAACTAGACCAATTAGGACCTATTAGGACCAAAATTTAGGACCTATTAGACTTAACTAGACCTAACTATACCAGGACCAATTATGACTCAATTAGAATCAATTAGAACTAGTTATGACCTAATTAGACTCAATTAGAATCAACTAGAACCAGATAGGAGGTCTAATTAGACTCAATTAGAACCAATTATGACTCTAGGACCACTTATGTTACCCACGATCCCTTAAGGCGTGCTCTACATGACTCTTATCTATGTACGTTATGATCAATTAGAATCAATTATAATCAATTAGAAGATCAATTAGAATCAATTAGACTCAATTACAATCAATTACAATCAATTAGACCTATTTAGGCTCAATTAGAATCAACTACATGACTCAATTAGAATCAATTAGAACCAGGTAGGACCTAATTATAGTCAATTAGAACCAATTATGACTCTAGGACCACTTATGTTACCCACGACCCCTTAAGACAGTCTAGGACAACTTATATAACCCACGACCCCTTAAGATACTCTATAGTCCTAGATTATCTATACGTTAGGACCTCCTACATTACCTACGACCCCTTAAGACCTCTTATTATAAATTTCTGACCCCTTAAGACCTAATTAGTATGTGTCTTAGGACTCTTAAGACCTAATAAGACCACTTATGTTACCCACGACTCCTTAAGACATGAGCTATGACCACTTATGTTACCCACGACCCCTTATGTAAATGCATTTTTAGTAAATATTAAAGTTAGTCCTATGACCCATTGATGTACATGTTAGGTTTCATTAATACATACTAGGATGTCCTATGACCCATTGATGTCTTATCTATACCTTAGGACCACTTATTTGTTTCCATTTTACATGCAGTTATAATGTTGTAATCAAGTACTTAATTATTAACACTTAGCTCTTTCACATGTGATGTACATCTAGATGGCCACTCAAGGTGCACCTCAGACTCCTAACATTCATACTATTTTTCACATGGCCGACACAAAGATAGCTAGACTTAGATAGGCTATCAGTAGATCTAGTGGAGATGGTATATACAGAGACACATGTGCTACTATATTGACTAGTTTGGAGTCTATGACTAGTAGATTGAGGGCCCACACTTCATTTATGCCTTAGGTAGTTGAGGCCATTTTTTGAGAGTTGAGGGAGGAGATCTCGGGTGATGTTTCCTTGGCACAGGTTCAGAGCCTCGTGTCCAAGGAAATCATCAAACGAGAGATGTTCCCACATTATGAGAGGATGAGAGTGGTGAGGGCTTATCAAGTGACACGATGTGTGATCCCTCAGATTGCTTGTATGATTTACCCTCGACATCTTGCACCCCATGGTTGTTATCCAAATAATGACCAAATTCCATTATACTTTGCACAACAGTTGTACGCTGAGTTCCGTTTGGGACTCAGGGTCAACTATTTTGATATCCCACCTTTTTATGGTCAGGGGCTAGGTAGGGTTGCAAATCATGATCAGTATCATAGGGCTGATCGAGTTGTGCAACCTCATAGACAGCTAGTTGGAGAGAGGAGTTCGGCAGTGACACCGACAATGGCTGTACTGCAGATAGTGTCATCATTGCTTCTCAGAGGGGAGTTCTGGATAGCATAGGACAGATTGCTTCTGCAGCTACATCGACCAGTTCAGATTCAGTGGGCAAATACATTTTGACTAGACCGAGTAGAGCCAGATCATCTTCTAAGGCTTTGTCTAGTAGTACTACAGGTGTGAGTGACGAGACATATAGATCTGATGGTCTTCCTATGTCTGGAGAGATACGAGCATTGTCAAGTTATCAGAGTACTTTAGATATGGCCCTTTACTTTTTGGAGGATCTCATGCAGGCCTATTCTCATATTGCCGACATGCAGAGGATCCCTATACATTCAGTCAGGGATTACATTTCACTTACATGGGGTCATGTAGTCCCACCGACACATGATGCACTATCTACTAGTTAGGCATAGCATAGTGCAGAGCATCTTGCACAGGATAGTGCAGAGCACCGTGCACCCACAGATCACTCTACAGCTGCAGAGCCTGATATAGAGATTGGAGATGTATGCATCACTAGTGAGGGCCTAGACACTTTTGATGATCAGTTGCATGGGTTGGGTCAGGTGGATGTTGCCATTAATGGCAGGTCATTTATGGATATGTTATTTCATCCACATGGTTCAGATTCTACACCACTCCCCTCATAGCTAGTGACACCCCTACACTCCTCATTACTACAGAGGTTCGGGACCTTAGGTGGTGTGGGTGATGCAGTATCAGTTGATGATACGATGGTGCAGCGCGCTGACGATCCTCCTGCTCCTGAGACTCGGGTACATATAAAAATTTATTTTCTTTTTTATTAGGAGTTTTAGTGAATACTTAATTGTACATGTATTAATGTTTGTTTAATGCATAATATTTTGTAGGCACAATTAGCAGAGCATGTTACCTCTAGTGTGGGTTCAGAGCATCTTCCACATGATGTGACACCTACTAATGGTCAAGTAAGTTTTAGATATATATGTATGTACATGTTTATATTTCAAGTACTTTACATAATATATCTACTATGCACATGTGTATATAACCAACTGTTGTACACTAAATTTGCAGGAGTCAGCCGCTGCTTTACAAGCAGATGATACACCTACTAGTGGTCAGGTATGTTTTAAAAATATGTAAGTTTAAATATGCATTTATAATATTTTAATTATTTTAGATTATTATCATATATACATGCATTTATATTCGCAGGGATCAGTTGTTGTCTCACAGCCAGAGGATGCTTGTGGCAGTCACTCAGAGGGTCACTCTATTCGTATGTGCCTAGATGACTCCCTAGTTTAGGACATGTTGAACATATATTTTATTTGAGACTTGGTTTATGATTCGAGACATATGATTTGAGACATATGATTCGAGATGTACATATTTGATTAGATGATATGCTTAGATTATATGATATGAGACACATTTATTTGATTAGATGATATGATATGAGACACATTTACTTGATTATCTAGACGTATATTTGATTAGATATCTATGATTAGATTAGATGGTTTTATTTGATTAGATGATATGATTTGATTTTATTATATATGATATATATGATTCGAGACATATGATTCAAGACATATATTTGATTAGATGATATATGATTAGATGATTAGATGAATCTATGATATATGATTAGATTATTAGATGATTAGATGATTAGATGAATCTATGATATATTAGATGATTAGATGATTAGATGAATCTATGATATATGATTAGATGATATATGATTAGATTAGATGAATCTATGATTAGATTGTTTAATTCGATTAGATGATATGATTTTTTTTTATTAGATGATATATGATTAGATTAGATGGTTTTATTCCATTAGATAAGATGGTTTTATTCCATTAGATAATATGATTAGATTAGATGGTTTTATTCGATTAGATGATATGATTAGATTAGATTGTTTAATTCGATTAGATGATATGAATTTTTTTTATTAGATGATAAATGATTATATTAGATGGTTTTATTCCATTAGATGATATGATTTTATTTGATTAGATGATCTATATGATATATGATTTGACTAGATGGTTTTATTTGATTAGATGATCTATGATTTTATTTGATTAGATGATATATATGATTAGATTAGATGGTTTTATTCGATTAGATGATATTAGTTTGATTTGTTTGAAAGATGATATATGATATTTGATTAGATGATCTATGATTTTATTTGATTAGATGATTTTATTTGATTTAGATGATATGATAACTAATTTCATCATTTTTTAGTGTCTTAAGGGGAGGTCTTAAGGGGATCTATAATTAATATCATAAAAGATAACTAGTTAATACATGTAACTAATGTCCATAATAACTATTCTAACTAATTCTAGAACTAACACATGTCATGCTTGTAATATAACTAATTTCATCATTTTTTAGTGTCTTAAGGGGAGATCTTAACTTGGGATCTATAATTAATATCATAAAAGATAACTAGTTAATACATGTAACTAATGGATAATAACTATATTCTAACTAATTCTAGAACTAACACATGTCATAAGTAATATAACTAATTTCAAGCATACATAAAATCTTTAACTAACATGAAATCTATAAAAATCATTGAATAATCAAAGTATATGTATAAAATTCTATATATTAAAACCATTGAACCATCAAATAGGTTCATCATATATCAACAAATTATAGCCTATCATATGTTTAAATATATAAACAAAGTATAATGAAATTTAATCCACAGATATCAAATAGGTCCCAACACAACAAATAAGTATACATGTATTAAACTTTTTAGACCAACTCAAGTGGTTCAGACCTTTCATGGAGAACTTGTAATATTCTCTCATGATCCTCACTATCTAGTCTCCACTTACGACGTCCACGTTGAGATTTAACTGTATGAAGACAAATGGATGTGGCAACTACTAGGTGACTATATTGGAACACCTTATTGTCTGGTTCGTAATCAACAAAGTGAATACCATGTTGAATTACTTTGATTTTTTTGAAATATGTTCCCTCTAAAACAATTGAACCTGCAAGTCACATATTTTAACAATATATAAATTTAAACAAACTCAATTTGAATTTTGTTAAAAGGTTGAAATTTAAAATGTACAAATTGAGTTCAATATATTGATGTAAATAGGATATACAAACCTATGGGGAACAACATTCCATTGCTTTCTTCAAGTTCAAGTAACTTCATCCTCTCTGCAGTACAACGCAGTAAATAATAATCAACTCCTTCTACATTTCCACTCTCAGCAATCACTACAAAGACATCTCTTGCACAATAAATTTTTATATATACGTGTGTGAGATCTTAAAATAAATACTTAGTTCAATCTATAGATTTATCTATATCTATGATCTATACATGCAACTCAGTGTACCATATAATGTGAAATTTATATATACTTACCAATTTTGACCAATCTCGAGATATGATCATAATCAGTAGAAATCAAAGGAACATCATCAAAGTTTTCATCTTCGTCTCTATCAAATGTATCAGTAACAACTAGTGGCACTAGATTCCATGTGCCTACATATCCACGATCTTGATTGATACATTCTTCATAATTGTCAGCAATGCAGTGACAACAAAAGCATGAGTAGTCCCTAGTGTTCAACATCCAATTGCGACAATTCATACTCATAACTGAATGCAAAGATCGCGTCTTTTCTATCCTATTGCAACCATGCATAATTTTTCTATCCACACCTGAACAAATGCATATATATAATACATTCTATATAAATATAATTTGAATAAAAAATATCATTAAAATTTTAAACACTTTCAAATAATTAAAAAATATGTGCATACCTTTTATCTCCCAAAATTTTCTATATGGCACTGCCTGAGTCAATCCTGATGACGCATCATTTTCATTTGGTGTGAAATGTGTCTTGCACCATTCAACCACATCATGTGCATTTTTTATATGCATTCCCTTATAATTCATTTGATACTTTCGTATAGCATGTTTGATGCAAGCTCCGGCACCATCATGTTCACCTTTTCAATGTCCACTCTCAAAGAAACTTCAGACATGTGGTATGTTTTCATTACGATGATATCTACATAGTGCATAAAATGGTCTCGATGATTTAAATTGCGCAGCACATCCATCTGACCAAACATAATGTTTATCAATTTTTATACCTCTTTCTTTCACATTTGCAAAAAATATCTTGAAGCAGTGTTCCACATAATGAATGTCATGCTCTCTATCATCACTTATATAAAAATGATATTCCTTCTTGATGACCCGTGCTTCAAATGTGCTCTGAATACCATCCAAATCTAATTGTGCATGTCGATAACACACATGTACCATAATAGTAATTTGCTCTGAAAAATAGTATTCTGACTGAATTGCCTTTTGATGAACAAAAGAATAATTTTCTGCAAAATCAACAACTGATACAATAGTTCCAAGTGGGAAATTGTCTCTCAGTGTTTGAAATTGTTGTGCTTGCCACTTTGCAAAAAAAACATGATGAATGTAGGGTTGAATCAATTTTTTAAATTTTTCCATAAAAACTCCAACATTTATCTCCTCTTCAACATATTCTAACCTTTTGGATTCTTTCCAAAATTTTGTTTCATTCTTTACATATTTGTAACTCTTGTAATTTACCATCTTTGTTACATCAATATTTTCATTTTTCAAAGGAAAAAGAGACAAATCGGCACATGTTTGGCATATTCCTTTTATGCAATTTATTTGTCCAGCTACATCATCTCTTTTGTCACATAAAATGGATGAGATGAACTCACTTCGTCTAATAGGAGGAGCCTTTTCAAAACCATAAGTGTCTTCTACAAACTTTCAAAAAACTTGATAGTGGAGATCAAATTCAATATGATAATGACAACAAGTTTCAAACACTTTGTTTGTCCTGATATAATATGGCTTCAATCTTCCAAACAATGTTTGCCCAATCTTTATATTAGGATTTGAACTACAAAATGACACATACATTTCATGTTGTGTTGTGTCCAACCAATGTTTCGTATGATATTCATATTGATTAGCTGAAATTCTATGTCTGATAACATCTCTAGTGTTTGATGAAGGACGTGTATTATCATTCCAAAATGATGTGATCAAATTTTTTGTTTCTTGATCAATCCTATCAGAACTAGGAGCTCTACACATGATTGCCCAATTGCCTTCCAAGGTGTTATCATCCAAAAGTATTCTCTTATTAACATATCGTGATATTGTTTTCCTATTAAAACCAATGTGAGATGAAACTGAAGATATATTTCTTTTTCGTCTCATACTATTACCTACAATGGATGTCAACATAACTTTTCTTGTAATGGACTTATCTATAGTTCGAGATCGCTTCCCTAGCTGGTTCAAACCTTTCTTAAGATTTTCAATCATATTAGTTTGCATGTCAATAACTTTTCTCTTCTTTGATGATGTGTCTATACCCAATAATTTTAATGCCCCTTCCAACTTTTTGTCTATAAGTATAAGTGAAAGCAATTGAGCTTGTTCAAGAGTTTCAAAATTATCAAATTTACCCAATATTTCTCTTGCTATCATTTTCATTGATCTCTTCTTAGCAAGACTTAATTGTTGAGCATTAGCAAGTGATCTCAAAGTGTCCACATTCATTGTAAGTAAATGATCTAAGTTTCTATAACTACTATTTTTCTTTACACATTGAGCTAAATTTAAAAGTTCATCCATACCAGTAGGAGCACGTGATTTTGACCCTTCTCCAACATCAATTGTTTGAGCCTCTCTAGGGAGTAATTCTGACCCTTCTTCAATGTGCAATTCTTCTACTTGACTTGACCCTCCTACTTCAACTTTTCTTTCAACTTCTTTAGTTTTATGATAATATGTCAATGCAGCTTCACGATTTCTTTGTTCAGTACCGGGTGACCTTTTTCTAGAAGATTTACTTTGTCTTCCCTTCTTGTTCCCCATTTCTTCGAGCTCCAAAAAATGTCTTCCACAAGATCGTCAACAAAAATTCCTTCTTCAAAAAATGCCTTCAATAATAGAAAATGTGAATTTATTAATTGCAATTTGATGTAAAATAGAAATGAAAAATTTTACTTTTATACCATTTTTAAAAAAAGTTTTAAAAATATTTTACTGGCCGACTAGGGTACTTCGTACGAAGTACCCCTGGGAAAAATCCCAGCCATGGCTTTTGGCTGGAATTTTCACTCAAGGGACTTGGTACGAGGGGTCTTCGCACGAAGCCCCCCAGGTGGCTTCGTGCGAAGACCCTCTTCGCACGAAGCCACAAAAACAAAAAATTACCCTCAGACTACAACTCAACTGCAGAAAAATGGTCTTCCGAGGCTTGAAACAAGGACTAAACAAGATGATTTTTTCAAACAAATGATGTCAAAAGATGCTATTCAGAATAAGCTTTCTAATGAATATAATTTTAATACATATTGAGTTCATTATCACTTTTAAATATTACTTTAACTAAACATAGGTTGTTTGGTCATTCAACAACCTGTCTCTTCACGACTTCGGAAAAAATAGTAAATGATAAAAAAAAAATTATGAAAAATATGTAGGAAAAGCGTATTTGTGTTACCTTTCTATTAAAAAATAAATAAATAAATTTTGATATACCTAGATCAAGTTAGAGCGATCCAAGTGACCTTATGTCTAGATTACAGTTACTGTCACTTTAAAACTTAATAAACTATGAAATATTGATCCAAAATGAATAAAACAATTGCATCATTTAGATATTGAAGTTAAAAATATAATCTCGGAAGAATTACATCATTATCGTATTTTAAAAAAAAGTTATGCTGATCCAAGTGATAGTACCTCCTTAAAAACATAGTTTTTTCACGCAAATCACTTTTAGAAGGAGAAGGAAAAATGAATTTAAATGATTTTTTTATTTTTTTAAAAATATATTTAAAAACTAGAAACAAAAATCTAAAAGACTCTAGTTTACATCATCTTCAAATTCCTAATAGTTTTGCGGCAACATGTGTTTGAAAGTGAATTTTTTTCTCAAAATGGTGATCTCTGTGTCAAAGTTGGCCAAAAAGTGGGACTCACTATTGTGGGACCACCCATTACTTAAAACATGGTTATCGTGTGCATTATCATGATTTATTAAATTAAGATAATTAAACATAGGGTCATGACCCTACATGGCAACCACCATGTTTGGTCATGACTTTACGTATTAATATATATACTCATCGGTATTGTGGAATCAATCAATCAAAAAAAGGCAATTGCATTCTACAGCAACATATCAATTCTAAAGTAATATAATTCAATCTTCTGATCTAAATATTTCTTAACATAACATGTAGCAAAATATGGATAGAAAGAAATATTCAAATTTGATTGAATCACACCTAGGAAAAGAAGTGAGTCTCAAAGATGGTAGTGAAGAAGTAGTTATTAATTATTCTAAGCATGTCTAGTTGCTTAAGGACAAGCATAGGGAAGGTAGAAGCAAGAAATTTGTCTTCCCCAAACTCCTCAATGATGTTGAATTAGATCCCAAAGCAAATAAAATGGTGGGATACAAGTGGTTCCAAACAATGGATTTGGTTTTTTAATATTTTTTTTCTTTTCAAGGTCATTAAGATATACAAAATAATGCTAACTAGTGTGTGCATATAAAAGAATATATGCATAAATGTTATAAGGATTATTTTGTGATGTTTGAGCATAGATGAGATAATTATGAGTAGGGATAATAAATATTTAATAGTTCTAAGAATGCTTAATAAGGATTCAACACAGTTGGTATACCAAAAATAAGTAACATATTTCTCTGGAATACATGTGGAAAGAAAGAACAAGCATTTATGATGGGTATGTGGTGTGTAAGCTCAATTTTAGGTCCATAATAGAGAGGGGTGATGAGATATGATGCTTAAATTGTGACTATCAAGGTAGTATAGAGATAAAATAGAATCAAATAGTGAGTAACAAGTATTTGTGGGGCTTCTTGATATATCAAGTTATTGTGTACTAAGTATTTATAGTGCTCTAAAAGACCAAGAATCATGTAATGTGGCCTAGAATTGAGATAGCTATATATGTAAGTGTTTTTTATGTGTGCAATGACACTAGAACAAGGTTTATTGATACTCTTAATGACTATCAAATTATAGCTAGGTTTAGACTAGTGAAGGAAAGGAAAAACCCAACGAACAAGGTCTAAAACAAATTAGTTATGATACATAAAAGGATGTGTAGGGTCCTTAATGGTAGCATTGAGCTTGTAGAAGAGGTTGAAGTGGGATAGATAAGATTGGAGGTTTATGCAAATTAAAAGAAGTAAAACATACAAAATAGAACTTTAAAGGATTAAAAAAACTCAAAAAATATGTAATTATGTGCTAAATAGAGCACATGCCTAGCATAAACTAATATGGACTATACTAAAACTTAATTTTAACAATATATGAATCACCAAAAAATAAGTAAAAATTACAAATAAAACTTGTTAGCTTTGTGTTCAGATAGTTGGGCTTAAGATTTGGTGAAGCAAACAAATTGCTTTTGAAAAGAAAATCCCAAATTTCGCCTCTCTTATACAATTAGTCATCTAACCAATTTTAGATGTACATAGAATTTGGTGTGAGATGAAGTAAGAATGAGAAAAATCCAAACAATATTTGTAGATTCAAAAGAAAAAAGAAAAAAAAGAGGGACAAATTTTTATTGTGCTTGCAATTAGACGATCTATAGAAACATATGCAAAATGAATTTAAGAAAGATTAAATGGTAAAGAGAGGGGTTACAAAGATGCTAGGAGTAGGAAAGTGAGTTACAAGTATTAAAAATTTGGAAGGCAAAGGCCATGATAATTCAATTTTCATTATTTTTTTCAATCAAGAAAAACTACTACATGTCACGTCGACGTAGCCATAATGGTTCAAATTTATCACATTGGTTACAATATTATCATGTTGAAAGTGAAATCGTCGTGGTGGTCCTTGGATTACTATGACATTTTTATCATATTGGACAAAACCAATGAATTTTAAAGCAAGAAAAGTTATAGAGCAAGACATTAAAGCACAAAACGCATGGAGACACACTAAGGGGGGCCAAGAAAGTGATCTAGGAGTATAGAGACTAGGGGAGCCAAACAATTAGTTAACTTCTTTGATGTGCAAGGCACACACTAGAGGTGTTACATCATCATTGAACTAAAATGCCAATCCATTGCAAGAACATACAAAATGAGAATTTGCAATTGATGAATCACATCATATCATCTATTAGAATTTTCTGATCATATTTCTATCTTCTTCTACAGCATTTATTTTGTGTGCATTGACTGCATCTTCACTAAGGTAGATTCTGAATATTGGTTCTATTTATCTATCCCCTCTTACAGGTGAGGGTTGTCTATTTTCCTTTTCAAGGTTGTATAATAATTAGTTCATATTTTGATGATGTGTAAGGAAATCTAATACAGCACTGAATTGAGATTGAAACAATGTCTCAAACTCATAATGGATCTCAATGTATTTCTCACTACATAACATACTTCATAACTCAGAAGCAAATGAATGAGAAGGATTTTTTTAATATGTTGACAAGTTGTATTACAGTCAAATCATACACCAAATAAGATGTGAGGATCAGAATTCTTATAATGGGAACGATTTACAAGCTGTGTTACTTTGCAGAATAATATCAAGCCCTTGAAATTATACAGATATACAAAAAGACCTTTGTGTAATATTCATTGATAACAATGCAAAGCTTTAATTGTGGGAAAGGCTGCATAAAAGATATAAACAAAACCCATACATTAGAGACCCACCCTCTTTCATTAATCCTTACATCCTGGTTCAATAACCACCTAGTATATAAGACACCGTTCCATCTGCTTTATTGGTTTGCAAAAGTTTATCAGCAGGGTGATTCTGCAGCTCATATCTTCTCTCCTCTTCTTCTTCCTCAGCAAACCCATTTTCCTCATTGCCTTTCAATAATTCATCAGCTTTAAGGCCATATTCTAAATGCCCATTGCTCTCAGTCCTTGCATAAACTGCTTCTAAACATACAAAAAAAATCATCTCATCAGAACATCAGAATGCCCATAAAATCTTAATTCAATCTCTGTAAGAAATCTAAGAAATGGGTACAGCTGAAAAAAATTTAAAAATGGATTACTGATCTTACCAAGTCTATGCAGACCATGCTGAAAGTGGAAAACTAAAGACCTTTGAAACCTTAACCTGCTCCCATTGCAGATGGGTGTTTGAAAGGCCAAAAGCATCATAACAAGAAGGATTATTGGTCTAATTCTAATCATATCCATTGCACAGAGCTCTAAATCTCAAGCCAAGATTGTTGAAGAAGAACGAGAATATATGATACAGAGACAACTCAACCAAAGCTTTAGCAATCCAGTAATACAGATTAGAAGTTGTATATAATGGGGATCTGTGATGACAGAAGATGCCACCATCATTGTTTTGATTGTTTGTGGTAAGAGGTAGATGGAGCTTTCAAGAACTGTCATTAAAATTGTCATACTTCGACAAGTTTTTCATGCCCCTCGTTTTATGGCCTTACAAAAATCATTCTATATTCATTGAATCCACATTATCTTGTGAAGAATTTTTTGGGTTATGGATGGAAGCTAGTGAAGAGTTGCAACTAAAGGAATCTTAGATGGGTTTTAAAATGGTCAATTTAATTAAAATAATAAGTAGTGCCCCACATGCCTATCATCAAAAGAATCTTTTGCACCATTCTAAATTTAAAAATCCTTATCTTCATCTCTATTTCTCATATGAATTATTTGTTCCCTGTTTCTTCCCTGCTATTATAATGAATTTCTGGGATACTGTTCAAAACTTAAAGGTCTTCAATGGTCGTCCACAGCTGGCCATCCAATATTTTGTTGTAATGATACATATATAGATATATATTGCTGATAAAGCTTAACAGTGTAGATTTTGGACTATATACTAATTTTGCTCTTGGACTGAGGTTGCACGTAGATTTCTATCGCTAGATTTGCATGTAGACTAATAATGAGACGTCAAAGAGGACTTTGAAGGCTGTGTGGCAATAATAAATCTAAGGAAAATATCTTCTTTATTTATTTAAGTTGTATCTAATTTAAACGATCTTTATTACCAGTTACATAATCATATTAAATATAAAAATCAATTACTTGTGGGGGGATACATCAGTTTTGAATATATAATTTGTGTGTTTTTTGGGGGGAAAATCTTTAAACTACTATAGATCATGTGTTTAGTACGATTTGATTTTTGGCTTAGAGAAAAGGTAATGGAGCCATCCCAAATGTATGTGTAATGTGAGTGTATTACAATGGTATGCGTCTATGAAAAGAACGTTTGACAAAATTAATATCAACCATATGATCGTCATTATTGCTCCGATGTTACTATTTCCCTTTTTGGAAGGCACTCGTGTAAGGGTCTACCCTAATTGTTAAGGTTTTTTTCTAATATCTGATATTTCTGATTGTTTGGATATATGAATATTTGAAAGGTATAACAAATCACCAGTAGATAGAGTACCAATGTATATTACAATATAGTTTCAATCCATATATTTATGTCTTTCATTACTAATAAACCAAAGTTACAGCAGCAAATGAAATCTCAGATTTATTTCAATGTCAAACACCAAATCTCTACATATCAAATTGCTATGACTGCATGAGGCTGCCTTCTAAATGCATCAACAGCAATATTTATCTCTCAGAATCCTTCCGCAGCTCTCTGAGAATGATCAGTCAGTTCACTGCCATAAATTATACTAGAAACCTAATAAGCCAACGACAAATTCATACAAGTTGTACTAGAAAGAAGACATTACAAATCACCAATATATCTCCATTTTTTTCATCTTTGGTATAGCAAGTTCATCTGACTTCCAAGTTTTAAAATTCACTTCCATCCTACTTCAAAAATGCTAGATGCACATTATTTTTATTTTATTGAATTTGCAGCAATAACTTCAACATGCACTTCAAGCTCTATGGTTATTGTATGCAATATTATATAATGGCATTTATATCCAATGTTTGGGAATAGATTTCTAATGTCTTTAAAATATAATCAAAAAATAAAAATCAATTTTAACAAACAATTTTATATAAGGATATTTTTATTTAATGTTTGGAAATAGATTTTTCATATGTTTAAAATATAATTTAAAAAATAAAAATCAATTTTAATAAATAATTGAAACTAAAATAAATAAGATATACATTATATTTGTATTGGGTTGTAAGTTTTTTAACCTCTTAAAGCATCAATAAAAAAATTTCAAAGACATTAATTAAAATATAAAACTAACTTCTATGAAAAATGTGCCTGGATTAAATAAAAGAGTGCCAAAGGATAACAGAAGAATTCAAAAAAATTATAAAAATAATTATTTTTGTTATTAGTAAGAAATTTTTAATAAAAGGATCATATATTGTGGACAATTATATAACTAGTGTTCTTATGGTTCTTTTATTGAGAACAATGCAATATAATATTTGTAAGAAAATGGCATCCATTTCAATATGATTATTTTTAACAATAGTAAAAAATATTCTTATTAAATAATTACACATCTTTATAAGATCTTAAGAACAAGAATAAATATCCTTAATTGAATATTTTCTCAAGAATTAATTGAATCAACTTAGAGATACATAGGTAATTATTTGTTTTAGAACATTTTTAAGAGATGTATGTATTTTTTTAGGACATGAAATTAAAATGGATTTGCAACAATTTGAATTTTTCATTTGACTTTATTTGTTCTATATCAAACTATGTCATTGAATATGCAAGTATTGTCATGATGGTCTCATAAATACATACATATGTATAGTGGTTCAGAAGTGAACCTTGTTGAAAAAGGTGTCTCACTCTCACATTCTTAAAATTAAGTATTTATTATTTATTATATCTATTTATTATTGTTTCTCACATTCTTAAAATTAAGTATTTATGATTTATTATTGTTTCCTTACATAAGGAGTTGTTAAAGAATATAATATTTGTTTTATTGAAATAATGCAGGTTAAACCTGCATGGAAAAAAACTAACTAATAGTTAAGAACCTAGAAAATAGAAATTACACAGACCAACAATGATTACAGCAGCACACAGCCACAGAAAATTACAAAATGCTTGACTAAGTACAAAACAGACTTGCGTTGATTCCAGCATAATAGCACATAATTGATATAACGGAAGAGAAATCAGCAAGAACAACAATCAATCTCAAAAGACAGACCTTAATCTGTGCGCCATAACAATTTTCTTTTTGCTTAGCAGATGCTTAATTTGTAATTTAATTTGCTGGATTTGAAAGAATATAATGTTATTAGTACTTGTCTGTAGGCTAAGTACTATTGTATCACTTTTTGAATTTTTAAGTTAACGAGTGATTAAATGAACTCTGCTAGACCAATGAAAATAAACTCTATTTTACATTTCATTATGAATTTTATATTTATGCGTATATAGATGCAAAATTTTTAGCTTTATAATATCTATAAATTATTTATTTAGCATTTCATTGGGTGATTGCATTTGAGCTCTTATACGCAACCAATTCATTTTTATCGGCAACCAAATCATTTTTCTTCGGCAACTACTGCTTGTTCTGTTGCACACTTGTTCAGCCATTTTCCCATATTCTACTATTGCTGCCATTTTATCGGTATTTTTTTTATTTAATCCAATGTTTCTTTTTGATGGCTTGTGGTCCTCGTCACATCTTGATTAATCAGGTACGCCAAATGGTTTCTTTGGCCCGTCTTGAATTTTTGCTCTTGATTTTGAAATCTGTTTCTTTAGATTTTGATACCTTCTCGTCCTTTTAATTTTTCTTTTTGCCATTAACGGGGTTTGAACTTTTGATTTTACACTGGTTCAAGAAATGAAAATGTAACTGGACATAAAATTCAACCATCTGGTCTTTTTGTTTTTCAAGTTGCTACCCGGAGAACTAAATTGAAAGCCTCTTTGATTATGTGATGGTTGATGGTTTTGTGTTTTTCTTATTTAAAAATGTTTGATCTGGCTCTTCTTTTTAGGATTCTTTTTCCTAATTGATCATTTCGTAAGGTTTGTATGTATTATCTGCAGGTGACTTTTTAATTGGGTTTCCAAAGAGAGGTTTGAGTTCTGAAGCTTTCCGTAAGTATCGATTTGGTTGTTGTGGATTTTCGAAGTCAGTAACTTTTCTTTCTTGAAATATTCTGTGTAGATTACTTAATCAAATTTGTCTTATTAGATGCAAATCCTTTTTCACTTTTATAAATTATTTTCAAGCTGGAATTAACAAGCTCTTACCCACCACTCTCTTTAATGTGATGCTCCCCAATACCTTTAATCCTCCAATGATCACAACTCTTTACATCTCCTTATATAAAAATAAACTTTATTTAAAAACCCATTTTATATTATTTAATTCTTCCTTTGGCTCAACAATTTTATTTGGGGAAGAAAACTTTATTACTCTAGCATCTTTGTCAAAAAAGAAAAAGAGGCTATATCTTCTTTCTTTTTTTTTTTATTAGTTATTTATTACATTTGCTATAGATCACATTTCACACTACTGACAAGGAAGAATTCTCTTATACAAATCAACACCAATATTATCCGTGTTGAAATTTACAATAAGAAGGCAAAAGTTTATTCATGCAAATTGTTTTCCACCTTTTTTCTTCTGGTCTTTAATCCTGAGTGAATTAAATTGCATTCTAGTTTCGTTCTGAATCGCTACTCTTAAATTTGAGTAAAGTCAATAAAACACTTATATAGCCTACACATCCTATCTTTCACTCCGGAAATCACTACATTATTTACATACTTTGAGAAGAATTTTTAGAACTCTTGAGAATGAGGAGAAGAAAGAATATAAAGAAGAAGAAATAATCTAGGTTTGATCAGCAATTGACAAGTGTCCTTCTATTTTTGAGATGGCCTACAAGAAGTACACTATCCATCTCTTTTATTCTATTAAAAATATCTACCCCAGTACCTCTGTCTACACCCTTTTATCTTTCATCTAGAACCTTCTGTTCACACATGTAAGGTGTAACTGAAAATGACATTCCCCTCTGTTGTTTCACTACTTTTATCTTATATGTAAATGCATATTTCACTTGCATATACATATTCTGGAATCATTTCATTTAATTAACATATTTCCCTCTTTTATACCTTTTCTCATTTCAAATGTGCACCCTCTGTCTGTACCTATGAGTAAAATATTTCATCTTTGGCCACATATTTCATTTCCTCTTCAAAGTATTTACTTTGCACCTCTAAATGAAAATACTCCTCTTTTTGACACTTGAAATTAAAATTGCCTTTTACATCTCTGTGAAATATTTTCACCTACCTTTTATTTTCATATTCACCCAGCTGACATATTTAGGTAGAATCATTTCACCTATTACTGAAATACATTATCTCATCATTGCATTTCACCCTCCTTTTGTTATTTCCAAAAACAATTGATGGACATAGTGAAATAATATTCTGTAACATAATTTCACCCCTTTTACCATATTCACTTTGTCCATTATATTTCTGTCCATTTTATATCTTGACAATGAAAATGTCCTGTAACTACACATTTCCTTCTGAAGTAATGTTCTTTTCTCGTGAAATAACTTTGTGACATTTCATGATTCACTTTTTATCTTCATAAGATTTAAAGATAATTTTTAAGAGTTCCATCCTTTCACTCTTACTACTCACATGAAAATATTGCTACTTCGCTAAAGTGAATTCCCCATTATTTTTTGATAGATAGTATATTTACCTTCTGCAATTTGCAAACTCGAAAAGTTGTCCATACCCTATTCCAAGGTTTTCAGATCAACATACACTCCTGTCATTTTGTAAACAAATCTACTCAAAAATCCTTGATCCAAAACATTTTGTGGAAAAAACCTGCTGTCACAGCTGCATTCCCTGAGACGATATTGCATGGGGCATTTCAACTACTTCTGTGCCCTTCGAAGGTGTTCATTCTCCGTTCAAGAGCTCCCATGTCCTTGTGCAACTTTGACAAATAAAACCTAAGCCTAACCAATAAAAAACATATATCAATAAAATAAAATTAGCAGTATTGTTATATTTACAAATAAAATTAAGATTAAGGTTTAAATTAATTATAATTTGAAATTAATAATTATCTATATAATTATAATTTAAAAAAATCATTTATTACTACAATTATTATTATATAAAATATTATAATTATATAATTTTATAATTAATTAAAATATCTTATATATTATAACACATTTATTAAAATTAAGATTAATACATTTATTAAATTTAAAATTAATTATTATAATATCAAAAATGACAATTCTTGACATATTTTATATAAATTTTATTTAAAATATAATACTTAATTATTTTATTTTATATAAAAAAATTAAACTTAAAATTAATTACTAAAGGCAAATACTTAGCCACTACGTGGCACTTGTTATGATGTGCAAGAAAATCTTATATCCAATGTAAGATATGGAATTTCTTATGGAAGAATGTGATTGTACTATTAAATTAGAAACTTGACAAACATTATCATAATCTTATTATGTATGTAATAAAGCAGATTTAAAAGAAAAAATATAACAAATTGGTACACCTTACTAAGAATGTTGACTACACATGGCTTATGACAAGCTATACTAGATGTAAAAATATTCTAGATACAATCCAAAGTTCAAACTTAGCATGGAGCATTGAAATTTTAACCATGGGATTTTGGAAGTCATAACTCTTAGCATGGAGCACTGGAATTTCAACCATGGGATTTTGGATGTCATAACTCTTGCATGTTGTCTTTGTGGTTTTTTATAACTATCGGGATGGTTTTCTATTTGAGACATTTCTATTTGTTGAGGTGCTTTAAAGATGAAGTTTCTATAATATGTTCTAAGAATAATATTATGTTGTTGCAACTACTCTGTGGTTTAATGTAGTTAATATTTTGTTGGAGCCTGTAAATAAAGTTATATGTAACAATATTTTTATTGTAATATAGCGTATTTCACGCTGTGAACTATGGGGTTTCTCTCAAAAGAGTTTTCTTAAAGAGTTTTTTTCCATGTATATTACATGTCAATTGTATGTCCTTCCATGTCACTTGCGAGTCAGTCATATGTGCGATTTTTTATTCGAGATTATTAGACATCAGGTTTTGTAAATTAAATAACTTCTATTTGGTATTAGAGTATGATCAACTTGGTTCTAGGTGGTAGGAAAGAAGTCTTTCATACTGATTTTTTTTTAAATGGGAGCATGCACAAAGGAGTTTCTTTTTTCAATGTCAAGAATGTCTAGACTGGACAGGAGATGTAGAGATTTAACGCCAAAAAATTTTGAGTAATGAAAGACCAAGATAGAGGCTCACAGATCAAGATTTGCAGGCTACATAATTTGGACCCAAATCCACATTCGTGAATGACAATGAATTGTCTGTGTAGGAGTGAAAGTGGAGAAGCCTCATTGAGCTATCTTAGAAAATTCAATGTTATCCATGAAGAATGTAACTCGATATCCCTCTAGGAGAAGTTCAAAAATCTATGCTAGTTTGAATCCCTAACTAATTTTTTATTACTGCCAGTGCTATTACCAACAAATAAAATATTTATTACATGACCCAAAAAGAAAGATGAAAACTAAGGAATCTTTCATTTGATTTTTCTTTTTAATATTTTACTATATGAAATAGTTTAGACATTTAAGTACAGAACAACATGCTATGGTTTGTAAAGAATGACATGTTCAGGCACGGTGCAGCTAACTCCAAGTTTTGGGAAGTGAAATTGACCATCTACTTCAATATTTTTAAATCGCCAATTTAAATATATTTTCTTTTAAGTTACGGTTTGTGCCCCTTGCTTATCTTTAAATACTTCTTTTGCTTCCAATATGTGTCACGATCAATTGAGTAAGCATGAGAAGTTACATGTTCAAAGTTTGGTACTTGTATGAAAGAACAGTAATAGGGTTCACTACTTAGTGTGTTGATTAAGTGGTGGTGGTGGTGGTAGTGGTGTTCCCACTAAGATTCAAACTTCTGCTGGACTATTGTGTTCGCAGGCTTGTACCTTCGATGATTCAATGTGCTCACAGGTTTGAGCCTCAACTTTGTTAATTGGGGATGAGGTCCCCAGCTTGTGGCCTCACTGGTTCATAGCTCCAGGTCAAAAATGTTTCACCTGGGTCCAGAGGGCGTGTTGTGCCAGCATCACCGGTCACAGTAAAAAATTTAACAGACAATTATTGAAAAAAATTGAAAGAAACAATAACAATCTCAGAAAAGATAAATCACAAAACTTGAATTATGTGCAACAAGATTATTTTTGTACCTGCTTCCAATAAACTATTCTTTACTTCGGTCTAACGCAGAAGTGGAACCTTATTCCCCACTTGGAGATGAAAATTCTAAGGCTTACAAAACATACATAGGACTTCGTAACAAAAACGTATAAAGCTTACTCTGTGAAGGGTTTCAGAGAAAACTACAAGATTGATTCCAAATCTCATTAATACCCAGAGCAGGCAGCATAGGAATAAATCCAAAAAAAGGAGGATTTCTGGCACATTAAAATACTCAGATATATGGGAACTTGGGAAGTAATTCAATGGGTCATGTTCTAGTAATAGAAAGCCAGGTTCAAAACTCAACAAGCTTGCTCCCTGCTAGTTATGCACTCCTACAATTGAAAAGCCTTTCCAGGAAAGGCCAGTCACAAATCCTGGCTGAATATTAACGACGGGAAAGAAACTATCATACTGTAGATCTGTTTTCCTTTAACATAATACTATTTTAAATTTTTCCTAACAAAAACAAGTCTATTAAGATTAAAGATATGAGAATACCAGATAGAGATCAGGGGATGACAATATGGCATATCAACAATCCTCAAGGTATCCTGATTTCTTAAAAAAGCATATATGGGACAGATGCCTCTAGAAACAACTGTGCACGAGCTTTAAATCTGCTCTGCAGCCCAACAAGCAAAACCTCAAATCCTCTAACATAATGT
The DNA here is from genome assembly GCA_027943335.1 of Chamaecyparis obtusa. Taxonomy (NCBI): domain Eukaryota; kingdom Viridiplantae; phylum Streptophyta; class Pinopsida; order Cupressales; family Cupressaceae; genus Chamaecyparis; species Chamaecyparis obtusa. Next base: position 477,297 of record BSBK01003720.1, on the reverse strand, counting down.
GCTTTTCTTTAAGTATCATTTCATAGTGATACTCATAGGCCATATCGTTATACCCTGGTTTCTATCTAGTATTCTCGTATCTTTAATATATCCACATATTCTACTAGTTTTGACATTAATACCAATGAAATAACAAAAATATTATACAGCAATAATATGTTATAAGAAATATGTAGCTTATAGTTGTACGCAGCCTTGCGACCAGTTCTATCTTCGTCTATAAAAAAATACTAACTTAAAAGCTGAAAATCTTTGCTATGTAAATCTGATTCTGAAATCTGGACTGTAATGTCTTAGTATGTACGAATTTGTTAAATTGTGTTCACCTTTAATTAATCCCCTTCAGTAAATATGTAGGCCAAGATGTAAGTGCATTAAATACAATAAATCCAAAGATATAGAATTAGTATCAAAGTACACAACAAATTTTATCCATAATTGTGGAAAATCCAGTACTTCTTCGAAATGCTACACTAGAAAAATCTCCATGATAAAAAGCGGTTTTCCATCTCAGATCAGTCAGATGGAGCAGACACCTTTAAACGCATATATCAGGCCATACAAAAATCTGAAAGTAACTGTGATTCATGCAAAATGTGTTCACACAGCCAGAGGAACGTATCAATCATCATTCTTACAACAACAATGGTAATATCATATTAAATAGGTTTCACATATCTCTAGCAGAACATTTCGTTACTTTGCTTGAAGACAGTCATCAAGAAATAGATTGCAGAATCCCCTTCCAGTTTTGATTTAACCTATCCAGTTTCCCTTGCAGAATCCCCTTTCAGTTGCCTTTGGGTAATCACTGATCAGGCAGGCTATCTACCTCTGTTATTAACTCATCTAATCATAGCATACTTCAAACTCATAAGGGATGGTTTTCTATTCACATTTCCAAGTTTCCCAAGGATCAAAGGTTGATTGGATACTGGCACTTCTCTAAATTAATTGTTAGCATAAAAATGTCTGATAAACATCCGCGCAGTAACCAGACCTAATTTTTAAGTGTCAATAAAAATATCCACTATACCCAAATGTTGTGAACATCCACTATACCCAAATGTTGTGAACATCCGCAGCAAGTGAAACACATAAAATCTAACTTCATATAAAAGGTGAGATACGTGAAGTTTGAAATATGCCTCTTCTATTGGCAAACACCACACATTAAGAAGCCTTGGAAGATTGTATCCGGTGGACTATAACGCCAGAGTGAAAATACCGTTTAAAGCCTACCACATAAGACATTTGGAAACAAAATGGCTACCTTAGGAGTTACAAAATGGAAACCTTAGAAGGAACAAAATGCCTATATTGTTATGAATCGATAAGAAAACAAAGAAATCTTTACATTAAAGTACAGAGAAAAACCTACAAAAATGATTTCTAAGTTACTGAAATTGAACTCAAAGCACAAAAATAACAATTCCTGGACTATTCCAAATTATGCGTCGCAGTGCAAGTGCGTATCGGATCCCAAACACAAATACCTATGTGACTTTACTCACCAAATTAGGAGGGAGAACAACGAGAAGGTTTATAGTGAGAAAAAAAAAAAGAAAACTTTACATCAGAGTCTAGAGAAAAATCCACAAAAAAGAATTTAAGTTTCAGAAATTGAATCTGACATTACAAAATTAACAAATCTTCAAAGGAATATAAATTCCTCAACCCTTTTTATTACTGGATTACATTCTTATGCGTTGCAGGGCAAGGGCAGATTGGATCCCAAAGACAAGGGCCTCTGCAACATTGTTCGCCAGATTAAGTGGGACAACACCAAGGGGCATAATTTCCTGGATGACATTTTGAACCCTGGCTGGATCGGCTGTAGCAGGATTTAGAACAGGCGTGAGCTCTGCCGGTAATTGAAATGCTGTCATTGCAGGAAACTCAAATCCATCATTCATCCCGAAAGGTACAGGCTCGCGCCAAGAGGGTGCCATGACAGTCCTACGATATTGCCAACCAAAACCCTATAATTTCAGATTTCATTTGCCATCACACTCCAAACAAGATTTTTAAAAAAAGTACCGCACAAGAAAAAATAGAAGTTCAAGCCACATAATAAAAATCCAAAACAACTCAAATCATAGAATTTCAAACCCTAACAAAATCGAACCCTAGAATTTCAAACCCCAGAACTTCATATACAAAAAACTGGCAATTGAAAACGTAGAATTTCAAACTCTAAATATTCAAGCCGTAGAATTACGATTAAAACAATTGAAAACTCAATCATCATAAGAATATTTACCTGGAGCAAAATCGTTATGATTTTGAGAAAAAAAAGCCCTGTGACTGCTCAACGTCAAATGATGCAAAGTGAGATACTACATGTCGATGCACCCAATTTTTGTCCGCGAACTTAACTACCGTATTTTATTTTAGTTTTAACTACGTTCATTTTTTAACTACCCACTTTTAGTTATTTGTGCCACGTCAACTGGCAAACAAAACATTATCGAGGCCCCATTGTGACATTGTTTTGAAAGAATAGGTAGTCCATACACATTATTAGTGTAAAAGGCATGTTAAATTTTAATTTAAAAGAAGTCTAACTTAGGTGAACAATGCAACTTTAATTTGAGTGTGATCATTTATTTGGGTGTACACTTAGTCTATCACACCACTCTTAGGTACATACATGATCATATGTTAAAATTTGATTTAAATAAGTTTAATTTAGGTAAATAAAGTCAATTTTAATTGGACGTGGCTATCCTCCGGGCAAAATGTACTATTGATCAAATTTGAAAAATTTGAAAACACAACAGATTTTTGCGAAATTTTCAGGATCTGTTTTTCATGATCTGCATATTTTGAATCGAAAACAACAAAAAAAAATTTTTTTGAAATGACTATGTTTTCGTAGATCTGGAAAAAAAAAAATTGTCTCTTGTGCGTTTTTGTTGGGAGGATAGCCAGAGCCAGTTTAATTTGGGGATCACCTTGTGGCGAATTTTTTTGAGGCCGACATATTGTAACTCATTATAACCCTAAAGCGGCAAAATATTGTATAATATGGCTTAGGGTTAGGGATTTTTCATTATGTATGATTTTAATACTTGCGACGGAATTGAGCTGTAAGGGATTACGGATTGTAATCAGGTTGTAATCACTGGATAATAATAAGATTGGACTCATTGTTGGTGGACGTAGCCAAGGGATTGGGTGAACCACGTTAAATCTTTGTGTATTGTGTTCTCTTATGTGTGGTTTATTATTTTCTGATATTGGTTATATTTGCATGTAATTGTTATTTCTGCCTTGTTAATCCTAACACTAGTGACTTGGTTGCACTATTAATGGTGCAACAAAGGTTCAAATCTCCATCTTACCTAAATACAAGTGTTAATGTTGGTTTGGGGCCACCTTGGTAGCCATGAGGGGGCGTTAATGCCTTAGTTTATTTGAGGGGATGGGTCCCCCATTGTGACCTCACTGGTTCAAAGCTAAAGTCAAAAGCGACTATCACCGATATTAAAAAAAAAAAAAGTTGATTTTAATTTGTGTGTTTGTATTTAGATGTGCATTTGGTCCATCTCACCATTCTTTGGTACATATATGATTATATTTTAAATTTCATTTTAAATAAGTTTAATTTAGTTGAATAAAGTTAACTTTGATTTGAGTGTGCCTATTTATTTGGGTAGTGTATATGACGTTGAGTAATGAGGCTTGTAGGGTTATGGATAGGCTGATTTCAAGTTTCAAGTTTATTATAGCTAATGTAAAATCTCATTTGAATGTTATGAGATTTTTACAATCAATGAATTAGTAATTATAAATAAATAGGGAATGGGGATTGAAGTAAACACAAACGTCGAGTTGAGGGTTGTTATTGGTCAATGGGTCGTCTTCATTTAATTGATACATTGGCCTCGGGTTTAATAGGTATTATACATAAATGCATATGTATAAATGTCTGTAATATTTAATAACATTTACAGTATATTATAACATGTATAAACATATATATCATGCATGTAAGTTATTCTATATTATGTAATATTAACATGCATATTCGTCTATTTGTTTTTATAAATATTAAATACTTATTTATTTGTATTGTTTGTTTATTTGTTTTATTTGTTGCATTTATTTTATATTTGTTTTTTAATTCTCATAACCTATTTTATTACACTTTGTATAATAGGTTTTTGTGGTATTTTAATAGTTTCTTTTATTTTTGTAAATGTACCATTTTTTGCTTATATCACTTTTCTTGGACTTAGCTTTTAAAATTTAGGTAGATAATTAAGTTATTTTATATTATCTTATTGTTGGTTTTTATTTATTTTGTTTTCTAATTATTGTTCCTCATATTTTGGGAATCCTTCTCTTTTTTCCAACCCTCACACATTTCTTTTATTAAGTCCTTGGTTTACAACTAATCTTTTCACATCTCTTTTAACTCTCTTTCACCTTGATGATAGATCATAAAGTGTGATCCAAAACATTGATGATAAAAAAAAAGTGACACAATTAAATCTACAAACAACAAAGATAATTTTATTTTTAGTTTAATAAAATAGCTTAATCTATTATTCCAATTACATTTCTCAAGTCTAAATTGTAATGTGAAAGGTAGTTAGGTATGGGTGTTCATGAATTCTTCAAACATATCTAGGCTATTGTAGTCAAGAGCCCTATTTTTTTTCCAGAAATAACATTGTTCAATCTATTCATGGGTTTAAATGTTACAATTGTTTGACCATCACCACTCTCTCTAACATGGTAAACCTTAATTTTATGATTTGACTGTGTGAAATATATGATGACCCTTTTCAGGAATATTTTTAAGTCAAATGTCAAAGATTGGTAGGTTAACCTAGTGTGATATAAAGTCACTTCCTAGACACTTTATTTTGCAAGATTATTCTAAGTGGTGTACAAAGCATCAAATTTTGTGAGGCCTTATTTTTTTTTTACTTAAAGGCTCTTTTATGGAATTATTTCTTTTAAAATGCATATTTTTCTAAGAGCAATCTAGATATGCTATCATTTTGCACCAATTAACTATAATAATCATTTATGTGTGGAGCTCAATCCAATAAGCAATAAACATACCCATAATAAAAGAGACAACATTTGCTTGTTCACTTTCTATACTACATATGTGTGTGTACTCAGTGCATGGAACCTATATATAGTCACGGATTCAAATTTTCACTTGATCCCTCTCTGGAATATACACAATTTCAAGACAACCTTCTTATAAAGGGGTAAAAGCACAATAATATGTCACCCTTTTACAAAGGAAAAGGCTAACAAAATCAAAGTTGTTCAACTTCAATAGTATAAAAATGACATTTATGTCTGGAATTTGAAGATGATGTAAACTAATTAAATGTGATAAAATGGATGAAGTTTATGATTAATATTTTTAATAATTTTTTGAATAAGAATTGATATATTTTTTTAATTTTTAAAGACGATTTTTCATTTGCTAAAAAATGTTGAAAATTAAAGGTCTAGTTCCCAAGAAAAAATTATATGTAAATAAACATTTTTTCCCCTAATTTCAAAATATGTCATAGATGACATATATAGCTAGTGCATGAAGAAATAAAAATTGGTTTGTGACCTATATTTTATATTTTATAACAATTCAAATTCCAACTCATTGAAATCGACAATTTTCATCTCACACCATATTTTTCATAACAAGTCTATCCCAATCAAAAAAAGAAATATATATTCTTGAAGAGGACTCTCTCCTCTAAAGCACCATATGTTTTTCAAATTTATTTAATATGATTTACTATTTTTTTCTTTCTCTGAATCAAGATCTCCTTGACTGTTAAAATACCTACTTGTAATATTTTTTAATTACAATAAACTATGTCTAATTAAAACACTATAAAATCTATATGAGGGTATTTTTGACTCTAATCTCTACAAAAGGGTTTTTTTTTTAAAATAAAAATATCATTAAAAATATTAGGAGTTATTGAAACACCACTTTTTTGAAATAATTTTATTTTTATGGTAATTGGACCCAAAGTGGTATAAAACGTGCATTTAATAGATATTTCCAATTGGAACCATTAAAGCACTTATCTAACTTAGCTAGAATGAATCTAGCTAGACCATATGTTTGACCAAAATTAATTTTTAGTTAGAAATACTAAAATTTAGCTGTGTTAATTATAAGTTAGCCTAAAAGGTGGCACCTGATTGTGCTTTTACCCAAAGGCCATATCTCAATTAAATAGGGACAATTTTTAATTTTTAATGTATTTTTGACATATTTATAGTGGTTTATGTATTTTCTGAAATTTCACCAATTTATACTACCATTTGATAAAATTTGTGTACTCCCTTGTCTCATTTCTATTATCGTGACTATTAGGCACAAAAGAGACTTTTTTGCACCACTTTTTTCTCTATCACATATTTAACAAGAAAATTCTATTGGTACTTTCAGATTTCAAATTGTGGAGGAGGGGATTCACTACTCTTAAGATGAAAAGGTATCATGGAGAACATGGCTCTCAACTCCTCAATTGACACAATTCAAGTGAGCTAAAATGAAATTGTTGAAATAGAAGACTAAAACTAAGCCAAACTCTGAAATGGAACTAAAAGGTTGAAAAACTTGAATATACATTATGTTAAAAATAATCTAATTACAACAATAGAAAGAAATTTTCATGTAAATTATTATACCATATGGGCAAAGCCTCATCCTTGAACACCAACACGTCACATAAATGTTTATGCATTGTGTTGTCATTTGTACAAATAGAACTTGAAAAATGCCAAAAATTGTAACTAGATGGTTGTCTTCACTTCTCGAACTTATTCACCACCTACACACATGAAAAGAAGTAAAAAGTTGGGGTTGTATAGGGGTTTGACTGATTTGGTGTTTCTACCTCCATAGACAACCAAATATGATTGGATAAAAAGATGTGTGATAGAAACAATCCTCATTATGGAGGAAAAACCATATTATGATAAATAAAGGCACTAGATGAGATCAAATAAACAAGATAAATATAAATGATCAATATAGAGGATTACAAAAGAGCGTTACTAGAAGCTACGATCCCTCTTTGAGACAACAAATGTTTTTGATAGCTTGGAATGAGTCTAGGCTACTATTGTGATATTCAAAAGCTAGAACAAGTTTGACAAAGATTCATAGAATGTGATAGAATATGATAGAATGAGAAATTATTTTGAGTGACATTTCTTATAATGGGTGGGAGGAGTCATTACAGATGTGTTTGTATGTTAGGACATGCAATGGGAATAACCTATACGGAATAGGCTTGTTTGAATCTTTTAAGATTTCAAAACATTAGTGCATCACACAAATGTATATGCATTTTATTTTTATCTAGCTAATTTTATCCCAAATTCAAACCACAATCTGTTGATTTTGCATCTTTTCCATCCATAAAGTTGGAATTGTGAAATTGGGCAATCATGATTTTTTTTCATTTAATTGCACTAGGCACAATGCATAAGTGTAAAATTAGCACAAGGTGTAATTTTTGACACTACACAAATATGATGTAATAATTTTATCTAATACCTTATTTTCCCATTTCTTCATGGACATCAATTTTGAGAGGTGCTTTGCACTCTTGGGCTATTTATAATGCATATAAATGTTCATATAGTAGGAGTAAGATCAGGGGTATCTAACTTATTTTTGTCTAAGATCAAAGGATAACTTCTCATGTAGGTAAATTATAGCTAAGTCGATAGAAATAGTTTTACATTCAATATCAAGTTTGACATATAAAATCATCAAATTATATAGTTTAGTGGTTGAAGAAGAGTAGAAGCATGCTAGATGAATGAAGAATTTATTTATATCCATTGATAGTAAATAAATATATATATAAATTACAAGGGAAAAGACAACAAGCATAATCTCATGATAAAGCATTACAATATGCATATGCATAATTTTCCAAACATGCTCTAGAATACAACTAGACTAGGTCAAGAAATATGAGTCATCCCCTAGTGCTCAACAGACTAGACCCAGTCAATAGATTTGTTTAAAAAATCTACATGATATGTATTCAAACACTAGGTTGTCAATTGATCCTTACACAATATATTGTCAAGAGCCATGCATGAATGGTGTACTTCCCATGAAGTTGTCTAGTTGTGTCACTTGATGGATTCTTATGGTATTGTTTGATACAACAATGTGGATTAGATGCAACCATATGCTAAATACATAGAAGACCTAACTAAGTGTGTTGATGTAGATGCATGTGAAATTATTATAGGAGTTGTTAATATTATGTCAAAGCTAAAGTGAGACTCTTTGAAGTGGCATAATGTGACTAAAGAGTGCATAAGCACAATCATCCTATGTTATACCACTTATAACTTCTTATAAATAATGCTTGCACAAATATGCATGAGTTCCCTCTACCAAATGTAACTATATGTTAAACATGTATGGTGCCTAGTTAGGTGTGTTGGTGTGAATGAAAGTGCACATTATGCACAATGCAAAAGTATCATTAGATTTTCTAATATTATTTTTTAGGCTAAAGTGTTGTCTCCTAGAAGTAGCACATCATGGTTGAAGACTGCATGTATAAATTTCTAATGTCATCTTCTTTAGATATTCTTAAAAATAATGCTTACAAAAAATATATATAAAGCCATTATTCCATATTGTCAACCATATATGAAACTCTTGGCATTGTATCTATCACAAATCTTGGAATTTTGGTCAAAATTTTATCTAACATCTAGGAAAAGGATTATTTGTGAAGGTTGTAAAACATCATGGGAATTCTTATAAATATTTCATCAAAAGAAATTTTTGAGGCATAATGATGATTGACGTCACCAAATTACTTTGTTCTTATTGTCCAGTCCTTTTAGGGTCTTTAGAGAATTTATACCCATCTATCAGTATCCATGGTTTTTCAAAAACATATTACAAGAATAACTATTATTATTTAAAGGAGTTAAAAATAGAGTACTATACATGACCATTAGTAACTTAGTCATTAGTGGCATGTTTCTTAATTGTAGCGAGAAATCTAGTGGTTGTGTAGTATTGGTTTTGCTCAATTATGGATATAGAGTAACTTCATGATATTTAAACCTCTAAAAACATTCTTCCAAGGTTATAGGAGAAAAGGAATCGATTTGTACTATATTTTAATTTTTGTATCTATAAGAAAAATATTAAATAGCCCAATAATTATTCATATTGTATTTAATTTTTTTCTCTATTTACTCATACTTCGATGGAATTTGAGATAATATTGATTTATCAACTATGTATATATTTGCATGATCAATGTCAAAGAAAAGGAGAAATATGTTTAATGAAATGTTGAAAACTAAATTGATTTGAAATATAATATCATTGTAGTCTAATTAAGTTCATCATCACAGTCTAAAAGGTCAAGTATTATACAATACAAGTTTAGGAACATTGTTATAACTACTAAAGAAGTTAACTAGATAACTTGTTTATTGTAAATATCATAAAAAGAGGTAAAAGGTAAGGGATTTCCCGTGGGGATATTTTGTTCCCATTTGTTGGAATTATTTAAAATTCTAAGGATTAAATATTGTACCTATAAATAGATCTAAGTTGGGAAAGCTTGATGCACCTAAAATCATCAAACATGATGAATATCCTAAAATGGGGTAATATGCAACCAAAGAAAGTATTATAGGTGAGTGCAATTTTAGAAATGATGAATTTATCTCTAAAAAGTATGGGTATAGTGTGACTCATACCAAATACATGTAATAGGAGGTATTTTGTTTGGTTGTAAAATTATTTCACTTAATACATGTGGTTTTGAAGTCATTATATAATGATCAAGTGTTTTTATCAAATAAAAGAAAATGACATAAGTTAAAATCCTTCATCCGTAAGGTCTCATTTACAATGGACATTACTAATTTTCATGGTGAGAAAGAGGGGTGAATCATTGTCTCTAAATAATATGTAATTAGTGAGCATCATTTTTTATGTATTTAAAGGGAGAAGAAATAGTATGAAGTTTTTAATAATTTGAATAGGTCATATTTTTATAATGGGGGACTTGATTAAAGGACATGGAATTAGGGATATTCATCTCAAAGACCATATATTTATAATCTTGCAACGAGTGTGTGTTTTTTTGTGCATACTAAAGCAATAGATAAATGAAAAGACCTTCAAACAAGGTTTCAAAGATTAGCCTATTCCTTGTCCTCTTGAATAAACTCCCCAACATCATTTTTCTTGTTGGACTCATATCTTGCTCTAGGTTTTTTACGTAGGATATAGAGAAGACCATAAATAAGTTCAATCACCTATGCATATTTTTCTAGAGTGATGAGTGTGAATTTTTCTTCCACGATCTTCCAAAACTATTTCAAATTATACTTTATTTGATATTTTCTAAGAAGTCAATAAGCCTTCCTCGTGACACTATTTTACCTAAGTGCTTGAAGTTGGAGAACTTCTCCCAAATTGTCTACATCTATTGTAATGTCATGACCATCTATGGCTTCAACATTCTCACTTCTAATTTTTATTACATGTAGTGATATAAATAGTGAAATAAACTCCATAATTAAGGGTCTACCAGTAGATATCTTCAAGATTTTGATCTAATCATGTATGGATCCCTATAGGTGAGAGGTTATATAAAATATTCTAGTACATAGGGGATGCATTATCTATACCACCAAATCATGATTTCATTATATTATACAAGAGTACAAAACATCTATGCGTTAATAATTCTCTTGAATAAACTCATCAGCATCATCATTCTAGTTAGACTTACATCTACCCCTCCAATTTTTTTATGTAGGATGTAGAGAAGATCATCAATAAATTTAGTCACCTATGCATGTTGTTCTAGAGTCACAAGTGTGAATTTGTCTTCCGCGTGTGTGTGTGAATTTTGTACCTAGCTATAGACACAACACTTCAGTAAAACATTAGAGGTTAGTTAAAATTGAAATTGTGCAATGAAATGAAAACTAAACTAACCAGGTGATTTACTGCCTTCTAGTAGATGCGAGTATGTATTCTTAGATTGGACCGAGATCAGTGAGCTTGATGACACCTAAATGAAGGATTTGAATGCAAAATCTAGATATGAATTAGATGCAAATTAATCTATTTTTTTGGTTTTTCTATGCAATAATATGAGAAATCTGATATGAATCTATTTTGTATGAAAAACTAATCTAACAATGATATGCTAAAATATGAATGATCTCACAAAAGTTGTTGATTCGCAAAGAGGCTTCAATTCTTCAGATACCAATTCGCTAGCATAAGTTTGCAAAATTATGAGATGATTTGTGAAGAGCTGAGCCTTGATTTCATAGAAATCCAAGGCTTTGGGGATGCATGGAAAAAGCCATAAATCACTCAGTTGATTTTTGAGTCAACAAGGAATTAAAGACAGTTAACTCACAATAAATCATGCAAAAACAACTTTTTGATTTAAATCAGAAGTTGAGATCAGCTTTCAACTCAAAATAGAGTTGAGTTTATTTTTAAAACAACTTGAATTGATTTTCTGATTTATAGTTTAACTATTTTTTTTGGATGTGCATAATTTAATTATGAATTAATTGATAAATAAAGTGATTTATCCTCAACTTTGACTGATTTTAAAAATAAAATAATTGATTTATGGGTTAATCAATTATTTAATCAAACTTTTATTCCAAAATAATATCATTAAATATGACAACTTGCTTTAATTAATTAAATAAGAATTTAATCAATTAATGATAGGAATTTTTTATTTATTGTCAAATTTAAATAATAATAATTAGGAATAAATATAATTAAATTCAATTAAATAATTAAGTGGCAGAATTAAATCTAATTAATTAAATATTCAAAATATTCAATTAATCAAACTTTAGGATAAATAGGATTTATCACCAAATAATTATTAAATTAAAGATAATTAGGATAATTTAGGAATATTACTAGGAATATTCCTTGATGCAGAATTTAGGATAATCAATTAGGATTCGATGATGTTCAGATGTGTCTTAGGTTAGGACTTTGATGTCGATTTCATTCAATTTGATGATGTAGGAGATTAATGAACCTATAGCCCATTTTTGGGGTATTACATTTTGCCCCTCTTTGAATTGTTGTGTGAAGCACAGTGGTTCAAAGACAGTCTGTGTATGATATTGAAACTGATGTTTGAAATTGAAATTGATATGAAGCAGAAACTGACTGATATGAGACAGAAACTGATTTGAAATTGATATGAAGATAATAGGTCCTGAATGACCAAAGATAATGTTAACTATAACAGTAAATGAACCAATGATTGCGAAAAAGTGTCAAAACATCTGATTCTGAACCTTATGATTGTGAAGAAGTGAGTGATCGATTCTAGACCCGATTGTCGATAAGAATCACATTGGTATCACATCTGAACCCTTTAGTTTCCAAAGAACCAAGGAAATAACATAATTGAACCGATAGTTACAAAAACTGATACAATTTACAAGATTAAGAGAATACCAGATTGATATGGATCTCGATGAATCTGATATGCCCTGAGCGATGATTGATTTTCCCCAAGCGATGAGGTCTTTTTGATGAATCAACAACTAGACATGGTTGTTGTCTTGATTACTGAGGAAAGATATGATTTCAGATTTAGATTACAAACTTTGAATGATGTGTAATACCATGCCCCCTTCGGGATTAAAATTGAAATTTGACAAGAAAAGTTAGCGTTGATAGTTTAGAAGCATGTTAATTGATTTGAGAAGTGGTTAAACATGTTTGAGAATGCATTTTGCATCGTTTGGAGGTCCAAAAGACCAAGTTTGACTAGGTTTGACCATGAGTTGACCATAGTTGACCAAGTTGAAATTTTGATAGTTTGATGTAAGATAATCAATTAAGTTGAATACTGGATTTCTGTGATGATTGAAGGTCGATTATGCAAGCAATAGACTGTCCTGGGTCCGAAAATTTTAAATCACGATTTTGATATACTCAGATTTTAATTTTGATCCCAAAAATGGATTCAGAATGTCGAAATTAGCTAGGGGTGCAATTTTCGTGAAAAATGGAGCACTTTTGAAAATTAGGTCAAAAGCTATATAAAGGTCAGAAGGGTCATTTTCAATTCATTTCAACCTTTTGACTTTGAAAACTTTGTGGAGCCCTCCGAGCAAAATGGCAGATAAAGCAGCAGAACCAAAGGTACCTATGAGTTCGCATCGATTTGAGCGCAGCTAGAGACACCAGAGACCTCGACAGTACGGACATCCAGTAGGTGGACCTCTGTGCTTTGCTAAAATGTCAATTTTTCCATGTTTTATAGGATTTTAGCAATTTTTCATACATTTTTCCATTTTTGAATTTTGCATGCACAAAAACTCATATGACTCCCTAATGGGACTCGTATGACTTTTCAACTGTAGCTAGATTATCATTCCATAAGCCCCCATGACTTGTATCAAAGGGACCCATGAGTTGTATGACGTTTCATCAGGTCCCTCATATCTCATACGATGAGGGATGCATTGTCCTGCCACTATGATTTGTCGTTTGGTATGATGGAGAAAGTCGTACAACTTTTGATGCCAGTCTGAAGTGTCATATGGAAAACAGTGAGCTTAAAACTCAATATTAGGTCAAATTTTTTATTTTTCTGATCTCTTAGCCTGATTGCTAACCTATTAACCTACCTTTTGAAATACTGAACTGCCCCATTTCTACCCTTATAACCTATTTTGTGACCAAATTACTAATAGGATTCACTATTTCTGTGCTGTGTAGGTCATATATCTAGATGTACATGTACGGATCTCTCATCCTGCTATGCAGAGACTATGTGTGTCATTACCAGACCCTATGAGGGTCCACCTTGCTTCTTGTGGATTTGAGCACTTGATACATTTACTCGAGATTAGGGTAAATCACAGACTCTTGACTATGCTGATTGAGAGATTCCACTCGGAGACCCAGACATTCCACCTGTCGACTGGGGAGATCATTGTTACCCCTAAGGATGTGTACCGAATACTATGCATTCCTTTCCATGCAGGCCGGCGACCAGAGTTTGTGAGTTTGGGGAACTCAGGCGCATTAGCTTTCAGATGTCTCTTCAGAGATGATACTCAGATGACGGCCTCCATTTCCTGGGAGACCTTAGTGCAGAGATATGGACAGACACATCGACTGGAGTGCATCATTGCCGGGATGATTGGTGGGATTATCATGTATGACCATCAGCAGAATGGTCTTTTGATGGGCTGGGCCCCTATGGTAGCACGTTTGATGGCCACTCCCTTTGAGTTGTCTTGGGGTCAGTGTCTATTAGCTCACATGTTCTCTGAGATGCACGAGGTGGTGTATCAGGAGAGCAAATCTTTTGCTACAGGAGCCCTAGTTTTACAAATATGGGCTTGGGAGCACATCCCAGTGTTGAGACCTATGTGTACTTTACAGAGGCAGCCTCAGGATCCTATCATCTATACATATGTCGGATATGTTATACAAGGATGGATGGGTCACATAGAGTATTGGAGGTGATGCCTTGATGATATGACCTTTGTGCACTGGAGACCATATGTAGCCATTGAGCCTTGGCCTACTGCTCGAGAGCAGTTTAGTTATTTCTTCCAGAGTCATGTACTGATTGGGATGTCATCCTCCACTATAGAGAGGTTCCTTATTACTAGGATCTGGTGGCAGTATGGATGTATTCAGGATGCCCCAGAGGATTATGCTACATATGCATGAATAGGGCATGAGATTGGACTTGGATGGACATAGAGGCTCTCTTATGCTTTGTGTTCTCAGGAGTATAGTGCTATTGTCGGCCGAGACTGGGAGTATAGACCAGATGTACTGGATGCTAGTGTTACTGATGGATTCATCTCATGGCTTGTTGACCATCCCATCCATAGATTTTCTGATCCAACTGAGCTGATACCCTCCATGGAGGAGGTGATGGAAGTTATAGGTGCTCCGATGGGACAGGGTCCCAGACTAACACAGGCTCCCATTATTCACCCCACACCTCCAAGACCTAGAGTGATGGCTCCACCATAGAGACCATCAGGATAGATGAGGCCCTCCTGTCCCACTAGTTCTACAGCAGGTAGATCTTTCGATTCTCATAGACGGACTAGAGGAGAGGGTGGTACATTAGGTGGAGTTGGTTCAGTGGATGAGGTACTGGCAGCTGAGTAGGTAGTAGGTGGTGGTATGGACTTCACAGAGGGGGACACTAGTTTTGATTTAGATGATGAGGTTAGACATCATAAGGCGCAGAGGGCAGAGACCACTAAGCAGGTTACCCTAGATATTGAGATGCCAGACGTTGATCCTACTGCTCCTCCTACTCCATAGGACACTATCAGACATCTTAGTGCACAGGTCAGGGACCTGAAGGTGTGTAATGCTCAATAAAAGAAGCGATATATAGAGGTAGATAGATAGTGAACTGAGCTATGTGTGGAGGTACAAAGATTACAGGCAGAGGTGATTCATCAGACCTCATGGGAAGCTTACTATGTCCACATATTATACAGTTGTTCCTGTTGCACAAAGAGTTCCTTCCTATTCACAGTACATGATGGCATCAGAGGGAGCTAGAGCACCCAGAGAAGAGGCAGTACTAGATGCACCACCTCCTCCTCCGCCAAATGCAGAGGATTAGGTTGATAGCTGATTTGTTTTGATACACTGATATACTGTACTCTTTTTGATCATTGATATACTGTTCTAACTTTGATAGCTCACATGAGTGTATTCTTTTGTACACTGTGCCAGTAGTGCACCTTTGATTAGTTTGATATTTTTGATATATATATGAGATTGATATTTTGGTTGTGACTTCATTTGTACTTGTCACATTTCGATTTATGATGATATCATGTGATGTTTATGCTATGAGTAGAGTAGAATGTATGTATGGATATATGCAATGCAATTATTTCTTTCATATGTATGGATGTTATGCAAATGTATTTGATTATGGAAAGATGTATGTATGATTTATGCTTATGCAAATGGATGAATTGTAATGCAACAGATGATTATGATATGCAAATGCAACAATACACCTGATATGTTTTGTAGGTATTGATGAAGACAAGTGCTCAATCTTATGTCAAAAGGATGTTGAACCCAGGAGGATAATTGCTTGCGAGTCTATGAAGAGACCTTCAAGTTAGGTTTTAGCTCTTGTTAGATTTGAAGATGCGATTGAAGAATTGTTTAAGCATTGAAGTTTATCACTAATACATTTGGGGTGAAATTGCGATGGCAATTTGCGACGACAGGCAAATGTCATGCGGTTTTGGCCTTTTTTTTTCAAATATAGCCCGACACTGTCGCAATTTGCGACGACAATACATTTGGCACTGTCGCAATTGTGACGTTGTCGGGATATAAGTGCAAAATTAAAAAGGAACGTTATTATTTGTGTTTTCAACAGCGCCGTAACCCTCCGCGAAATCACATCAGGATATAAGGGCAAAAAAAACAAGAACGTTGTCATTTGTGTTTTCAACAGCGCCGTAACCCTCTGCGAAATCACATCGGGATATAAGGGAAAAAAAAACAAGAACGTTGTCATTTGTGTTTTCAATAGCGTCGTAACCCTCTGTGAAATCACAGCTACAATTTCTGAGTACGTTGGGTTTATTTTTCTTTTGTCATTATTATGTAATCTGGTATTCAGCTGTTAGAGAGCTAAAATACCCAGAAATGAGGACATATCTATGTTGAATTTATTGTTAGCGGCTTTGGTTATTTAGAAGTTTAATTTTATTTGTTCATCTTTCAAGCACAAACATTTTGTGGACCGTAACGTCTTCATTGTTTCGGGTATGCAGTGAAACAGCCCTAACTTGCAATTGCGATGTTGTCGGGATATAAGGGCAAAAAAAAAAAGGAACATTGTCATTTGTGTTTTCAACAGCACCGTAACCCTCCGCAAAATCACATTGGGATATAAGGGCAAAAAAAACAAGAACGTTGTCATTTGTGTTTTCAACAGCGCCGAGAGAGATTCCCTCCGTGAAATCATAGCTACAATTTCTGAGTACGTTGGGCTTATTTTTCTTTTGTCATTATTATGTAATCTGGTATTCAGCTGTTAGAGAGCTAAAATACCCAGAAATGAGGACATATCTGTGTTGAATTTATTGTTAGCGGCTTTGGTTATTTAGAAGTTTAATTTTATTTGTTCATCTTTCAAGCACAAACGTTTTGTGGACTGTAATGTCTTCATTGTTTCGGGTATGCAATGAAACAGCCCTAACTTGCGACTACCTTCACGGTACTTGTGTACATTATCATGTTGTCTTTACAGTGACTGTCCTCATTCAAGTGGCAATTACACAAGGGACAGTCACTGTGAGATGTCCTCATTTGTGACAAGGACAGTCACACTTAGGACATCTCATAGTGATATTCCCTTGTGTAATTTCCACTTGAATGTATTGCTATTGAACCACATTAATGCTTTTCTTCTTCAACAAATGAGGACAGTCACTGTAAAGACAACATGATAATGTACACAATTACCAAAAAATGATCTTGTTAATTGATGTAACACTTTGTCTTGCTCACTCCCTATCCTTCACTAGGGTCTCTTTAGGCCAATGTTTTGACTTGATAGGGTACTTAACTATCCCTACACTCTTTAGGTATCTCTACCCAAGATCCCACTCCTTCAACTAGTGCACACCAACAAGAAATACAATGAACTCTGCTCGATACCAATCTAGCTACTAGGACACTCCTAGTCTTGTCTTCACAAATTGAAACACATTCAACTAGAACTTTACTCCATGGAGAGGCTGGCCACTAGGACCTCTATTGGTTTCAATATTACTCCTTCACCTATACTTTTCATCAGTACCTTAATCCGGTTCATCAAACCATGCC
Organism: Chamaecyparis obtusa; assembly: GCA_027943335.1. NCBI lineage: Eukaryota > Viridiplantae > Streptophyta > Pinopsida > Cupressales > Cupressaceae > Chamaecyparis > Chamaecyparis obtusa. The sequence goes on along the minus strand of BSBK01003720.1, from coordinate 459,386 downwards.
AATTGCACCCAAAAATAGGCTGCTAGCAATTAGGCCTTTGTCAAGCCTTTTTGTTTATATTAAGCCACCTAAAGGGCTTAGGATTCAGATGCCCTTTATTGAGAACTCCAAGATATCTAAGGTCTTCTCCTCCTAGATTTTTTGTACACCAACTGCTACAGCCATGCCTGAAAACAAGTATTTTGACACAACTTGGACAGTCTGACTAAGAGTTTGTTTTCTTAGCAGCCAAAGAAACTCACCCAATCTTCTAATTTGACTTGGGGCTTCTTTAGATGTGTGTCGACCTCTCCATGAGATTTTAGTTGAAGCAACCAATGCATTCAACTTGTTGTAATCTTCTTGTAATGATTTGTCATCCCTAACTGTGCTCAACTGACTCACCTAGGACATCATTGCAAACATAGAAAATGAGCTTCCCAGGGCCCCTCCTTCCAAACATATAGTACATGGAGTCTCCTCACCCATTCCAAGAGCCCGTACAAAATTGACAATGGAATGATGAGCTAAGACTCCATTTGTTCAACCTGCCTGGTTCAAACCAATGATAGGGTACTTAACAAAAGAATTAACAAACTAGTTGGAATGCTTCAAAACTAAAAAAAAACACAACACAGAATAAAAAAACAACTTGTAATAACTTTTCCAATAGACACTGTGAGCTATCTAATCCATTAATCAACTGAAAACAAAGAAACAAAAAAACTCAAGAATTCACTAAAACCGTGTTACTCTACAAATCTTCTTAATTCCAAATTTTTTTCCCCCCAACCTTTTGCATAGATCGATGGAGGCCTCTTATAGTTGATCTGATGCCTAATTCAATGGTTTCATATAGTTACATAACCATCTTACTCGAAAATGCTCCCTTGCACAAATGTTGTCAATGTTGTGAATGACAACATTGACAACTTGTTACAACCTTTGGGATTTTGGTTCAAAACTTATTGTTCAAACACCATAAGACCCTAACCATGACTTAGTTAGGCTATTTAGACCTCACATAGGCCACTTCTACACTTCTTTTCCCAATTTGACCCCTAAATGCTTCATTCCCACTTTTGCCACAATATTGGTAACTTGGGTACAAATTGGCACTTGCCTTCACAAAGGTCACACATGAGGACATCTCACAGTGATCGATTGTCCCTTGTGTAATTTCCACTTGAATGTATTGCTATTGAACCACATTAATGCTTTTCTTCTTCAACAAATGAGGATAGTCACTCTAAAGACAACATGATAATGTACACTCACTGTAAGGACAGTCACAAATGAGGACATCTCACAGTGACTGTCCCTTGTGTAATTGCCGCGTGAATGTATTGCTATTGAACCACATTAATGCTTTTCTTCTTCAACAAATGAGGACAGTCACTCTAAAGACAACATGATAATGTACACTCACTGTAAGGATAGTCACAAATGAGGACATCTCACAGTGACTGTCCCTTGTGTAATTGCTACTTGAATTACACAAGGGACAGTCATTGTGAGATGTCCTCATTTGTGACAAGGACAGTCACACATGAGGACATCTCACAGTGATTGTCCCTTGTGTAATTGCCACTTGAATGTATTGCTATTGAACCACATTAATGCTTTTCTTCTTCAACAAATGAGGACAGTCACTCTAAAGACAACATGATAATGTACACTCACTGTAAGGACAGTCACAAATGAGGACATCTCACAGTGACTGTCCCTTGTGTAATTTCCGCTTGAATTACATAAGGGACAGTCATTGTGAGATGTCCTCATTTGTGACAAGGATAGTCACACATGAGGACATCTCACAGTGATTGTCCCTTGTGTAATTGTCACTTGAATGTATTGCTATTGAACCACATTAATGCTTTTCTTCTTCAACAAATGAGGACAGTCACTCTAAAGACAACATGATAATGTACACTCACTGTAAGGATAGTCACAAATGAGGACATCTCACAGTGACTGTCCCTTGTGTAATTGCCGCTTGAATTACACAAGGGACAGTCATTGTGAGATGTCCTCATTTGTGACAAGGACAGTCACACATGAGGACATCTCACAGTGATTGTCTGTAATGTCCCCTTTTTGGCTAACTTGGAAAATAGGAACAATTACTCCACTTCTCAGACTTACTCTATCAGATACTTACAATTAAACTAAGTAATGGAGGTTACTTAAGATATCAACCGCTATTTCAGATTCAATCACAATATGTGTGCAAGATGATATTGATACCAATATGTTTAATAGCACTGTCGGATATAATGATATGAAATATGCTATGAATATGATGTTTCCTATCACTTATAGTGATAGTATAATGATGCTATGTCTGATATAAACAATATCGATATACAATCAATAAGTATTGCTTACAGCAATGTATTTGTTGTGTCTGATATGATGATGTAATTATGCAAATGTGTAATATCGCTATGAGTGATATGTTGCTGTTCCAGATTCTGAATTATATGCTTGCAACTTCAAATATTAATGTTGTTTCTGACTATCCTTTCTATCTGTGCAATCATGGTGTTGTCTCTGATCTGCAATGATAAACTTGAAACCAAACTGCCAAAGGCAGATGCTCTATTGAGTATATCCAAATATGGATAAGTAAATAAAGTTCTAATGATGCCTTGAGTGACTGACGAGAATGCATTCTTATATTGTCTTTAACAAATGAAGAGATGCTATGAATGAGACGTGTCTTGTTTCTTCCTCCATGTCCCTTTGTTAATCACACCTTTCCATAATTCGACAGTTCACATAATATTATTTCATTATTTTCTGATCATAGATAACTCCCAGATTGACTCAATATCAAATCTTTTTATGAAGGTAATCTTCCCTAATTGGTAGTGCAACCAGTAGTTAACATCCATTGTGTTTGTATTAGTTTGGTCTAACTATCATTAGTATTTAGTCAATCGATATTAACTCTTGCCTTATCCCATATTGTCATGATTATATCCAATCTTTCTACTCTGATATAAGTCGATATCATTTTCTGATAATTGTCCATTTATTGGTTGATTGCTGGTAATGGAGTTTGATCTTCAAATTGACTTCCATTCCTGTTAATACTTAAGGATACATTGTACTTATTATCCATGACTGATGCCTCATTCATCAATAGCTTGTGATATAATCACTGATGCTTTTGTGTTTCTACAAGATGTGGTTTATCTCAGACAATCGATAATCTTTCAATCCTTTAGTCGATATCCTCCTATGTGGTGTCTATTGATATAGATAGTAGAATTCAATCTAGTTTATGTTATTGTCATGATAACATAGGAAGTGATGGTGCATATTTGCTAGCGGGTCTTCATGTTTGATATTGCTTTATCAGATATGTCATTGTCTAAACTTGTGCAATTAATGATTATTTATAATATATGAATGGTTATCCTTCTTGCTTATCAATACATCTTCTGAAACACATAGCGACCTATCCCTTATTCATATCATGTTGATCTTGACTTCATAGTATTTGGTTCATTAATCATCCTCTCATGGTATCGATGTGTAATGACTAGTGATTGTTGTATCACTTCTTCATTCCTCATCGTGATAGATAATGCAGATGTTTAATGTAGATGTATATCGATTACAGATATTCGATATTGCTTTAAACGTTATTATTATTAATGTTATTGTTATTATTAAATATTATAATTAATGATGTTAGTAATATTAATAATATTATAATAAATATTATTATAGTGATAACATATTGTTTTATATTGAGAGGTTTATTAATATTATTTATATATTAAAATTATTATATCAATAATTGATTTAATATTATTACTTAATATATTATTATAATATAATATATATAATTTAATAATAATTATTTATTATTAATTTATATTATAATTATAATCATAATTATATTATTTATTAATATTTTAATATTATTTAATTAACATATTACTTATTATGCTAACTATATATTATTATTATCTTTTGATAATAATTATATATTATTGTTATATACCGTTAATAATAGATTATTATATATCATCTAATCATTTTATTATTATACTAAGTTCAATATGTCACGGCTCATGACATTGTCCCTTGTGTAATTGCCACTTGAATGTATTGCTATTGAACCACATTAATGCTTTTCTTCTTCAACAAATGAGGACAGTCACTTTAAAGACACCATGATAATGTACACTCACTGTAAGGACAGTCACAAATGAGGACATCTCATAGTGACTGTCCCTTGTGTAATTGCCACTTGAATGTATTGCTATTGAACCACATTAATGCTTTTCTTCTTCAACAAATGAGGATAGTCACTCTAAGGACAACATGATAATGTACACTCACTGTAAGTGTACATTATCATGTTGTATTACAAATGGACCTTATGTTGGTCGGGATATAAGTGCAAAAAAAAAAAGGAACGTTGTCATTTGTGTTTTCAACAGCGCCGAGAGAGATTCCCTCCGCGAAATCAAGCGGGTTATCATTTGTGTTTTGAACAAAGCGGGTTGTCATTTGTGTTTTGAACAGCACCAAGAGAGATTCCCTCCGCGAAATCAAGCGGGTTGTCATTTTTGTTTTCAACAGCGCCGAGAGAGATTCCCTCCACAAAATCACAGCTACAATTTCTGAGTACGTTGGGTTTATTTTTCTTTTGTCATTATTATTTAATCTGGTATTCAGCTGTTAGAGAGCTAAAATACCCAGAAATGAGGACATATCTGTGTTGAATTTATTGTTAGCGGCTTTGGTTATTTAGAATGCTTCCCCACAATACTTAATTACACAAGGGACAGTCACTGTGAGATGTCCTCCTTTGTGACAAGGACAGTCACACATGAGGACATCTCACAGTGACTGTCCCTTGTGTAATTGCCACTTGAATGTATTGCTATTCAACCACATTTATGGGCCCGTTTGGACCACGACACACAATAGCATCTACAGAGAAGAATATCCCAGGTGTAACAAGTTGTAAGAATATACCAACAGTTCTAAGAAGTTCCCTAGCACATAGTAGCATCTACAGAGAAGAATATACAACATGAGGGCAGCCACTGTAAAGACAACATGATAATGTACACTCATTGTATGTGTACATTATCATGTTGTCTTTATAGTGACTGACCTCATTCAAGTGGCAATTACACAAGGGACAGTCACTGTGAGATGTCCTCATTTGTGACAAGGACAGTCACACATGAGGATATCTCACAGTGACTGTCCCTTGTGTAATTGCCACTTGAATGTATTGCTATTCAACCACATTTATGGGCCCGTTTGGACCACGGCACACAGTAGCATCTACAGAGAAGAATATCCCAGGTGTAACAAGTTGTAAGAATATACCAACAGTTCTAAGAAGTTCCCTAGCACATAGTAGCATCTTCTAATTGTCTATACCACTTCACAAGGTATTGTTTGCACACATTGTTTTTGGTTCTTTTGATGACCCTTGTTTTGAAATTGCTATTAGGCCTTGTAGCTTATATGTTTTAATTGCTGGAGAGCTTCTAAAGCTAAGCAAGAAGACCATTGCACGAGTTATAGCCGCGCGCTCAGGTTTGAAAATTGTATATTTTTTAATCTAATGTATATTTTAACTAGACTTTTAGCTTATTTTTGCTGTATATTTTAATCTAAAGGGAATCATGGATGTGAACTTGAAAGAATTTTGTACTTAGTTCTTATGGAGAGAATAGTAGTAGTTTACGGTCTAATATCAAATAGAGTTTTCCAATTACAGAAAGTTAATGAATTCTAATAGCTTATATGTTTTGATTGCTGGAGAGCTTCTAGAGCTAAGCAAGAAGACCATTGCACGAGTTATAGCTGTGCGCTCAGGTTTGAAAATTGTATATATTTTAATCTAATGTATATTTTAATCCTTTTGCCATGTCATGTAATATGTCTTGCCTTGTAGCTTATATGTTTTGAAATTGTTGTTAGGCCTTGTAGCTTATATGTTTTGATTGCTAGAGAGCTTCTAGAGCTAAGCGAGAAGACCATTGCACTAGTCGTAGCCGCGCGCTCAGGCATGAAAATTGTATATTTTTTAATCTAATGTATATTTTAACTAGACTTTTAAAATATTAAAGGATTTAACTAGGTCTAAGAAGATTTGTGTACTTTTGACAATTTTGCTTAGTCACTGAAAGTTGTAGACCGAAGTTTTCATAGCCCAATTTTTGCTTCCTGCGAAGAACGATCATGTCAGATAATATAAGTGAAGAACAAAATAGGGAGACAATTGCTAGATTGTGGTCTAACTTGAAAAGAAAAGGTGATGGAAAATGTTATTGTCCCTGCAAAATTTGTAAGGGCTTAAACCGTAGAAGACTGCTAATCAAAACAGTTAAGAGACATTGTAGGGAGAATGGTCACATTGAAGGGGGGCATGACTATCATCCACTGGTAAGTTGTTCATTATATCATTTTAACAATTTATATACATATGAAATCACTTGATGATGAGTTGAAGATCATGGTTTATTTATGTTAATCAATTTTATATAGGTTGATCTCCCCAGGGAAGTACATGATATGGAGGAACATGGGGGTGCGAATATCCAAGGTGAAGATAATGATCCCATGGAAGATGACGATCATGCGCCAAAAAACACAATTGAAGATGATGGTATAAATACATTGATCCATGAAACATTTAGTCCAAGCGGATCTGATCATGATGATGATGATAGCCTCGATGTACCTCTACTTGAGAAGGCATACGAGCCCCTATACAAAGACTCCCAAACAACTCTTCTCTCTGCTGTATTGTTGTTGTTGAACTTGAAGGTTATGAATGGTTTATCCAACATAACAATGTCACGTATGTTAAGGTATGTCATATATGTCTTTATAGTTAACAAAGGGTGAATAATGTACCACTAATATTGTTTATATTAACAACTTATATTTTTTGCTGTAGATTGATAGGCGAGTTTTTGTTACCACCATCAAATATTCTACCTCGCTCATATCGAGAATTATCTGCTATTATGAAAGATATTGGAATGGAGTATCAAGCAATACATGCTTGTCCCAATGATCATATTATATATTCTAAAGAACATGAATTTGCAACACAATGCCCTGTATGTCATACGAGTAGATATCAAACAGATCAAATAACAAAAAAGGTGCCTCACAAGGTTCTTCGTTACATCCCCATTATTCCACGGATGCGACAATTATTCAGGTGTACTAGCTTAGCACAATTTATGGATTACCATGCACGCAATAGAAGTCGAGATGACATTATTCGAATCCCTGCGGATGGTTCAGCATTTATGCACATAGAGGAAAAGTGGCAACACTTCAAAGAAGAACCTCGTAATCTCAGGCTTTCATTGGCAGCGGATGGTGTCAATCCATTTGGAGAGATGAGATCTGTTTGCTCAGTGTGGCCTATTTTTGTTATCAACAATAACATTCCTCCGTGGATGTCAATAAAGAGGGAGCACATTATGTTGGCAATGATTGTTCCAGGTATTTTATCATTTGATAGTTATTAATTTACATGTACTTACAAATCTTACAGTAAAATGGTCACAATAATTATGTAATGTTACTGTTCATTCAAGTAGGTAAATATCAAGTTAAAGATATGAATGTATATATTGAGCCTCTTATTGACGAGTTGGTGGAGTTATGGAACGGTGTCACTATGTATGACATGTCTAGACCAATAGGACAAAGACAATTTCAATTCCATGCAATACTTGTATGGACAATACATGATGCCCCAGGGCTAACACATTTTTGTGGTATGTTATAGTGAATTCAAGTTGCGCATGATAATTCTAATTATAAAAATCAACATATTTAATAATCCAATTATATCATTATCTTGTAGGTCTTCAAACAAAGGGAAAATTTGCATGTCCAGTTTGTGGTCCAAAGATGAAATCTCGTCATTCAAAAAGTTTAGGAAAGCATGTGTTTGATGAGTACAGACACTTCCTCCACAGGAATCATAAGTATCGAAGTATGGAAAAACATCTTTTCAATGGGAAAGAAGAGACTACATCAAAGCCACGAAGAATGACACCTCGCCTATGGAAGTTGGAATATAATAGAATTAATCGTCGAGGTAATGTCGTTCCACTTAATGGTTTATGTTTGTAATTTATATATTTCTATTGTGATTTTTGTTTACTAATTATGTAATTGATGATCGTGAAGGTCGTCAAGGCACTACTGACAACCTTCCAAAGGGACTAAAAAGCTATCCCAGACAATTTAGTAGGTTGCCCTACTACGAGGACCTACAAATTGTGCATTTGTTTGATCTTATGCATGTTGGAAAGAATATAACAGAGACATTGTGGAAAATACTGGATGGAAGGCGTGACAAAGAAAAAATTGTCAAAATTTGTAATGACATTCATGAATCCAATCATGCACTGAAGAATTTCATTCACTCAAATAGCAATAGAGATCAGATTAATATAAGTGCCCTTCCTTGGTTATTAACGAAGCAGCAAAGTGATGCCATAAAAGAAGTCATACGAAAAATTTGATTTCCCACAGGATTTGCTGGGAACATAAGCAATCTCATATCAAAGAAAAGTGAATTTGGGCCAGGGCTCAAAACACATGATTGGCAAACTTTCATCAAGGTAAGTTATGTTCTTCTGTATTTACAATATATTCATAAACTACGTGTACTATTCATTATGTTATGTTAGAAAATAATGAAATGATTGGTTTATAATTACTACAGTATGTGCTACCTCTATCTCTCCCAGAGCACTTCAACAATAACATCAAACAAGTGATATATGATCTTGGAAAATACATGAGGTAAGCAGTAATATCTGTTCAATTTGTTGTATATATTTATTATATTCGCAATTTGTTTTTCTTGCTATGTAATCTATTGTATATTATTTTGTAAAGTCTCGTATTTATATATTTTTTGTGACTTGAATCTCTTAATGTAGGTGGTTGTCATCTAAAGAAATCCATAAAGAAGATATAAACTATTGGAAGAGAAGAATTCCTCATTTACTGTGTGAAATGCAAAAGTGTCTACCTCCAACTTTTTTCAATGCACAAGAACACTACCTCATACACCAAGTTGAGGAGATTGAATTGTGTGGACCTGCACACACTAGGTCAATGTGGATGGTTGAGAGGCACTTGAAATCTTTGAAGGCTTTGGTTCGACAAAGAGCACATCCTGAGGGTTCTATGGTAGAGGGATACATGGTATACCAGACTATGGTGTACATTACTGAATATCTTCCTAAGTTTGCTTCAAATATCCATGTAGATCGCATTTGGGATCTCGACCCTTTTAAAAAATTCAAAGGGGAGTACTTGATGGGGAAAGGTAGATTGAGGAAAGTGACAGGTAATAAATTATAAGATGTTATTGTAATAAATTATTTCTTAATCTTCAAAATAAATCGGTTGTAAGTCGTCTATTTTTTTTTTGTACAGTTGCTCGAGAGTGGGATGCACTACATTTGTATATTGCAAACAATCTTGATTGGATGACGGTATGGATTGAACGATGTCAACATTCTGGTCACACATTAACATGGGAAGGTGTATCTTCATTGGTTAAAGAAGCTCATCGTAATGGAGATTCTAATGTTACGCAAAGGGAAATAGATTTAGCATATGGTTTAAGAGATTTCCAGGTACGTACAAAATTATTAATCACCCGTATGTTTATCAACTCACGATATAATAATTTTGACATGTTTCACATATTATTGCAGGTTAAACACCACAAGGGTATGTTCTGTAATGGTCAAAAATTTCGCGTCAAAGTGTTGGATGACACAAAGAAAACTTGTGATTCTGGAATAACTGCAGTCTTTCAAGTGACTAATATTTCATCTAGAAATGACTTAGATCCTCAAGAGTCTAAAAATCAATACTATGGCATTTTGGATGATATACTTGAGTGCGACTTTAGTTCCTTCAAATTAGTACTCTTCATTGTCAAATGGTACAGGCTACGACTTAATCCAAATGATCCTAATAGAATTGTTATTGAACATGATAATGGATTTACAATGGTTAATACTGTACACACTAAAATATGCACTTCTATGAACCATTACATGCAAGGTTGCTCAAGAGTGAGGCCTCACAAAGCGGCTCATAGCTCTCTATGCATGGAGTTGCAAGGGACTATGAGTTTTGCTCTCAGCTAGAGCTACAAGAAAGTGACCTTGCTAGTCAACCACACAATGAGAGATTCAAGTGAAGACAAGGGCAACAATGCCAATATCTCCAAGAATCACCATGAAAATGCAAATGCAAGCTATACTATGAAAGGAAATAGCAATGGATTTCAATGCCTCCTATTAAACTATGTGAGCCTATTCTATTGCATAAAAGGAAATCTAATCTATGAATGCCATGAAAATGAAGCTACTATGCAAGAAATGAAATCTAACTATGAAGCAAGAAAGCCATGATGATGCAAGAATGAAGACAAGAAGATAGAGTGTTGATGAAGATCTAAGATGAATGCCAACAATGCTCCAAATCTTCAAACCCTAGATGCAAGAATGTCTCCAAAAGCTCCAAGATGACCTAGAAAACCTGTAGCATAACAATAGCATAAAATATGGATATCTATCCAAATGAAGGAGAGAGCTCTCCTTTTATAAGAAATGAGGTGAAATGGACCATGGAGATTAAGAGGCAAAAAGTCTTAATCAGCGGTGGAGCTTGAAAGAGGAGCAATCCATGTGCACAGGTATCCTCCAATGAGAGTGAAGTGTTGACTTTTGAGCCTCATGTGAGACAAAAAGTGCTTTTTCCCTTTTTTATAAAATAGGAATAATGCTTTATTTGTGCAACTTAGGATAAGAGGAAAAGTGGGCTTTTTATTTAATCAAAAGGGGAGGAAATATTCCTTTTAATCAAATAAAGACTTAGGATAAATGGTTAGCCCAAGGATAAAAATCCAATATATGATCGAAATTAAGATTTGATCAAGAAATTAATAATGTTGAAAATATTGATTATTGATCAAAATGATTCAGGATTGATAAATCAAATAAATGGGGCCCAAAGTCTAGGCGACCATTTTAGGGTGCATACATTTGCCCCTCTTTGACTAATGTGTGATCGATTTGGGAACACATGCAGTCAAAGAAGAATTGAAATGTGAGATCGATTTGGGATCACAAAACAACTCAAATATGAGGTCGATTCGGGATCACATCTAGACAAACATAAATAAAAGCTTAGACCAACACCGTCGCTGCTAGGTGCAAATCAAGCTTTAGACAAAACTATCACCGTCGCTGCTAGGTAATAATCAAGTCTAAAAATGGGAGATAAGAATCTCAAATTTTGAGCAAAAGCTCACAAAAGATGTCTGAATCAGGAAAATCAAGAGAATTAGGGATGAGAATCCCATAAATACTGCCCCCTCGGAGTCGAAATCGAAATCAGATAGAGGAGAACAGTGAATGGATAAAAAGATTTGATCAAATTGAAATGAAATCATAATCGAAGGTAAGGGTCAATAGGTTAACCATTAGGAAATGAAACATGCCCCAGCGATGAGCTGGAAGAAAAGAGATAGGGTGAAATGAAAGACTAGAAAATTGAGAGACATGGAAGGAAGAAAGTCCACCGAAAATCAAATTATGCCTCAAAAGGTCAGTCAACTGCTCAGAAGAAAGGAAAAATTTGGAAACGCGACTCAGATTTCGATTTCGAGTCCGAAAATGGATAGAAAATGATGTGATATGAAAGACCAGAAATGAAAGATATGATCAAGAAGAATAAAAAAAAAAATGAGCACAGTTGACCAACTAGTCCGTAGATGATAAAAAGAAGAGCTCTCTCCATATGCAAAATGCAAAACTAATCTAACATGACCCTAAAAATGCAAGCTACTATGAAAGTGGTTGACTTGCAAGGTCGCAACGCTTATAGACATCTAATTATCATCATCGAGCATTATTGGTAGCGTCGTAAGATCATACAATGCACACTAGCATAACTATGTGGATATGAATATGATCTTTATCAGATAGAAATGTGGAAATCTCACCTAGGCATCAAAGACATGGAGGTCAAGATGACTAATGCAGTGAGATCACCTAAATTTGATATGACAAGATTATGCTTGTATCAAGACACATGAAAGTCAGGATAGCTAAAAGCATGCACTCGCAAAACAGTCAAGGATAATACCTCGTCAATCCATAGGGTCAAGTAAGACCAGCATAAATGCTCATGACAGTTAGGATCGACAAAATATACCCACAAGCAGATAAAGAAAGAAAACATGTTCTCATTCCCTCAGTCTTCTAGCTATGCATCATCGAAAACTTCTCAGGGAGAGACCACTCATCAAAGAAATCCTCATAGATAGCACACAAAGAGAAAATAAAGTCACCATATCGCAAGCGAATTGATTGTTTAAGTGTGTGTGTGTTGGTCATAGAGTCAAACTCTAAGTATCGCATCTGCTTAGTGAGAAATATCACATCATACGAGACTGTTGGGTAAGACATCTGATAAGTGTTAAGAAACACTCGACGCAAGGGTAGTGTTGAAAAACACTATTTGGGGTGGTGTTGAAAAACACATGTTGTGAAATGCCCCAAGAGACAAATGCACCAAAAGGACCTATGCGAACAGTTATGCCCCCTAGACAAAGACAAAGACCAATTCCAGACTAGGCCAAATAAGGTCAAGGCATGATGACAAGTGGTTAAGTGTCGAGGACGCATGCTAACAAATAGGGGTGCAAAGGCCTCAAGTAGCGCCTGTTTCCAGGTTTTCACCACTTGGAATCATTTTTTATTTTTTTATTTTTTTATATTTTTGCTACCAAGGCGCCTATTGCTAGGTTTTCACCAAGGCACTTTTTCTATTTTTTTGATTTTTTTTTTGAATATTTTGATTTTTTTGTATTTTTTTCAGGACATTTTATGCTTTGTAGGATTTTTTCAGCATCATATATCAATTTTTTTTTTGGTATTTTTTCAGGATCATAAAATATGTACAAAAGATGCCCCCAGATAGAATGGGCATCAAACTCTTTAAGCAAGATCACATCGTGTAGTCCCAATGTCTAGGAAGGTGGAGGACAAGATGGATTAGCAAGCTGGTGACTGAGATGGAGGAAAGGAGAATGAAGGCAAATGGAGGGAAGAAATCCTCAAGGTCAAACTCCTCAAGAGTACCCAAGCTAGGGAAAAAAATTATCATGCAAAGCACATTTGGATAAGCAATGAAAGGCCAGCATGGGATAAGCCACAAAAGTGCGCTGCAAAAGAAGGAAGGATGCAGTCCAAACGAGTAGACATGTCAAGAGGCTTCATAGCATCGTGTTTACTCTTTTTTTTTTTTTTTTTAGATCAAGACCAAAGGGGAAAAGGATAGCAAAAGGCTAGAATGAATGAAGGAAAATATGAAGGCTAAACATGAATGGAATGAAAGCAAGATCATTGTAAGATAGCTCACAAGATAGCCAAATGTTCGTATATAATTCAACCTTGTCAAGATCAAAGATGGAAGATGAAATGGATGAAATATGTAGAAGAACTACGCATGATGCCTGATTGTCAGGTTTTCATCATGGTACTTATCCAAGGTGCCACAAGAGAGTGGTTTTCACCATAGGATGAATTTATTTCTCTTTACTTTTGCTACCAAGGTGCCTGTTTCCAGGTTTTCACCATGGCACATTTTCAATTTTTTTATTTTTTATTTTTTATTTTTTTTTCTTTCTTTGTTTTTGAATTTTTCTATTTTTTTGAATTTTATCTTTTTTTTTGGAAGAAAGCAAGCTTTTTAGATAATGCTCCTTGAAAGGATAAACCATGATATGTCAAGGATTCAAAATGATATGCTCAAAGATGGTGAAGGGGAAAGGAAGACGCACGAGGAATAGGCAAATGAGGAAAAATGATAGAAGGTAGAAGGATAATGAATGGAAGGAATGTGAAAAGGTAGATGGAAAGAAGGTAAGATCAACATCAATACACACCTTGAAGGGTGACGGGAAAAATGGAGGAAATGTAAACCATATTCTAGTCCAAGTGCGAACCATATTCTGGTTCATTATTGCTATCTGACTCCTCAAAGAGAGGATTGGTGTGCTTGTTATAATTCTCAAATGGGAATGGAGAAATACGAGAAGGAATATGGAAAATGTTTAGCAGAGGTTGTGTTTCAGACGCATGGAATGGAAGAATGTTTTTGGAAAAAGATGAAGTGGAAGCCTTTGGAAGCTTGAATGTCAACTTCACTTTTTGTTCAATATTAGACTCTTTCAAGAGAGACTTTGGAATCCATATAGCCTTAGACTTTTTATTTCCTTTTGATGTCTTAGAGAGAATATCTTGAATGATGGATTTTGGAACCCATACTTGTCTTGTAGTTTTCTTCTTGGATATCTCTTTTGACTTTATGCCCCCATGTCGATTAGAGGAGACATGATGATCTTCTTTTTTAGATGGATTCTTATATTGTTTCTTTTTCTTGTATTGAACATTCAAGTTACTTCCAAAAGACTTGGGACTTGTGGAAGAAGAAGGAGGATATGACCGGTTTAGATGGGTGGGTGAATGAAAAGGATTCAAGGGTATGCATCTATGTTGATCTTGAGGAAAGATAGGAGATGGAGGGACATAAGGACCCAAAATGGATGATGAATTAGGAGAGTTAGGAGAATTAGGAGGGGAAAGTGAAGGGACATAAGGGCCCAAGATGGAAGGAAGACGTGAAGCCCTTAGTATTGGCGGAGGAGGTCCAAGGATGGACGTGGAAGATGCAAAAGGATAATCAATAAGTTCATCAACATCTATATCACAACCAAGGATATCAGCATCTTTAGAATGAGCATTAGGATTTTCAACAGGATCATGCACATCTTGAAAAGGAGCACCTTCTTTGACAGGATTGTTCATAGCTTGCGAAGACTTAGGAAGAGTAGAAAGTGGAAGTGAACATGGAGTGGTAGAACAAGAAGATGGAAGACTTTGATCTTGACAAGGATCTTTGGATAGCGTAAGCATATCAACTTTCTTTTGATTTTCAATAGGCTTAACATCAGAAGTAACAACACCATTTTTAATAACCTTAATGGAAGTATCTTTGGAAAGCGCAAGTGTAGTAAGGTTATTTTGATTATCAATAAGCTCAATGGTGCAAGTGGTAGCTTGATCTTGCTTAGGAGAAGATTTAAGACATGGTGGAATGAATGAGGAAGGGCGTAAAGGATCGAAAGAACCATGAAATGAATGAGAGATATTATGAATAGGATTGGATGACATGGAGGGTTCTTGATCTTGATCTTTCTTTATATTCTTTTCTTTATCATTTTTAGAGTCCTCTTGACATGGAGCCACTTCTAAGGACAAGGAAGCGGGTTGGAATTGTATGGAAGACTTTGGAAGAGATGGTGAAGGACTAGCTGAAATAGGCATTATAGCGCATGAAGGCTTAGGCTCTTTAGGTTTAGCATTATTGAAAGTATTTGCAGTCAAGTGAAGGTTATCTTGAGTATCTTTAAGAGGTGTCCCTTGAGGATAACTATAGGGAACTGCATGGAAAGTCTTAGGATCTTTGTTGGATGAAGGATTTGTGAAAGATTTGGATGACTTAGAAACTTTAGGAAGTGTGTGGGTATTGGAGGAAGTGGCGGATGGAAGGGAACCATCACAAGACAAAGGTTCAATATTAATATGATTTTGCTTGAGAGTGAGATCTTTATTTTTAGCATGAGAGTTTTTAGAGGAGAGATGCTCATAGTATCTACGTTTGTAATCAGCACGAAAGGCTTTCTCTTCCTCAATAGAAGCAGATGTATCATATTGTTCACAACAAATATCATAATTCCTCTCAAAATCAGAATCATATGGATCCCCATCACAATCTACCCAATAAGATGACCCTTTAGTAAGCCTAAGCACACGACGAGGAGGACTCTTAGGAATAGAAGCATCATAGGTATGGCTAAATTGTCCATCATCATAGTCATCATAGTCATCAAAGGTAGGTGTGTCACTCTTTGTGGAAGAGACATCACAAGGACTATCATGTTGCTCTTTATGGTATGTCTTCTGAAGAGAAGTAAGACTCTTAGGAGAAGTAGAAGAAGAATGAGATCGTGAAGAAGGGGAAGGTGAAGACCTAGTGGAAGAAGAATACTTGGATAATGAGGAATTTGAATGATGTTTAGAAGAGTCATGATAAGATTTGGAAGATGAAGAATGTGAATAGTGTTTAGAAGAATCATGATAAGACTTAGAAGATGAAGAATGAGAATGATGTCTGGAAGAGTCATGATAAGACTTGGAAGGTGAAGAATGATGAGAAGATTTAGAAGATGAAGAATATTTGGATGAGATCATGAGTATGATTCTAGCAAAGGCATCTGATTTAATTGATTTTTCTTTTATTTTTGCTATAAATTCATCACTCATGAAAATTTTGGAGGAACAACACTTTTCAAATATGTCAATGAGCTCAAGATCATCTATTCTTAATAAAGGTTCCAAAATCAGATAGTCAAGATTCATGGTTATAGAAGAGGAAGAATCAAGCATGGAAGAAATGAATAGAAGAGATGAATAGAAGAGTGTAGACTAGATAATAAGAGGAAAAGAATCAAGAAGAAGAAGAAGAATTTCCCATGGGAATGGAAGACTTTAGAAGAACATGGGAAATGGAGAAGAGAGAAGAAGACTAAGAGCCATCTTGTGCAATTGATACCATAACGTTCATTGAGATGTTGAGCAACATGACAACACCTAGGATCTAAGATCTGGACTAACCAAGGAAGACTAAAAATAGAAGACCCTTGGTAATAGAATGACCTCACAAAATGTCAACACCAAACTAGGATAATCAGAGTTCTCTATTGTCCAAAGAGAAATGAAAAGATAGAAGAAGGGGCTTTACCAACACTGTCAAAGAGGTGCTTCAAATCAAAGGGTGACTACCCTTGCACTTTTGAACCAGGAGGTTGGGCCAGGCCAAAATATAATTGAAATTGAGATTAAATGAAAATTATTTGGACAATAAGAGTACGAGAATTTCCCAAGAATGTAGCTCACAATTCTAGAGATAAACTTTCTCACCAAGAACAACCTTCTAATGCGATATTTCTCATTTGGCTAATGTGATACTGATGTTGATCTTGACCAATTTGTGCAAAATTTTGATTTTTTTAAGGTCTAATTTCAAGTTTTCAAATGTGAGGGTGAAAATGTCTGATTTCTATCACAAATTCAATAGCAATTAGATAGGTTTGCAAATAGTATGGGATCAAACATGTCTTCAAACACTTGAAACAAGGGCAAAAGCAACCTTGCCAAGACAAACACTTATGATATCAAAATTGAAAAAGCACCCTATGAATGCTACCGATTGTTTGTATGTTGAGAACGTTTACACTGGTATCACACAATTGAAGACAATTCAAGCAATTACTACCTACAAGACAAGGCTCAATACTTACCAACTTAGCCCACAACTTGATGCCCCCTTGCCTCACACCAAGTGGTTACCCACAAGAGATGTTGGCTTTGTCATGGAAATGTCAAATGACACAACCAAAGGGACACATATGGTGAGTATCTTAAGGTGATCCGGGTAAACCACTTGGATCAATCCTTGCACTAAGAAGATAAGCGGCTAAAAAAGGTGGTTTCTAATCTATGGTTCTTAATAAGGGTTTCCGTTCACAACACCCCTCTTGCTCCTCGTAAAGGACTAGGACCTCGCGGCCTCAAGAGTACCTTAAGCATTCTTGCTTAATATTTTCCTCATGGTCACAATCCCACAAGTACTTACATCAAGCGAAGACAAGTGTTATGTCTACCAAGGTTTTGTGTCCTCAATAGCCTTGAGATTATAGTGAGTTGGAATCACTCGCCACCAAGGAAAATGATGACAAGGTTGTCCCCACTTGAGTCGTTCCTCTTGATTGCTCAAGAGCAGGCCCTCTAAAGGATTCCTATACTAAACAAAAAGTGGATTAACTCTTGAGGTTCAAGGTTTTTGGTTCACCACAAGGGTGAAGAGCATACTCCCCTATCTCAAGAATCTCTCCCAAACACACCAAGCAAATATTCAATTACCCCCTTGCTTTCAAAATCCCAAGATGGGTCAAGATTTCTGTTTCACCACAAGGGTGAAGAGCATACTCTCCTACCACCTCAAAATTCCTACAACAAGGTATTAAGTGCCTAATAAATGAAACAACTAGTTTTTGCCACACTTAAAAGGAAAGCAAATAAACAAGCAAGATTTTTTTTTTGTTTTTATGCTTGGGCAGCCCTACAAAAACCATTAGTAGCCCTCTTTGACATGCATTCTTTTGACAAATTTCAAGTAATGAGAGCACCTACAACCACAACTTGTTAGACCAACAAGAGTTAGGAGAATCAAAATCTAAAATCTAGCAATGATTAATACATGAAAAATCAGATAATCTACAAAAATAACTGATCAAATGATAAAATCTGAAAATGAAACCATCATGGTTGGATTAGGCTCGGAAAGACCTTTCCAACAATATATCACACTTAAAATTTTGATACCATTTGCAAAATTTCAAAAAAAATGGGCACCCGTTTTCCAGAGTGGCACGGATTTGAAAACGCTGGAAATTTCTGAAAATTTCAAAAAGATAGCTAAGAACCCAAAACTTGCAAGATAGAAAATAGTTCACTATTAGATCAGGCGATATACCTCAGACTTCACCAGTATCGCACGATACTTCTTCCTATAGCCAGGCGATACTTCCCCAGTCGAGCGATACTTCGCACGATGCCAGGCGATACTTCACCCGATGCCAGGCGATAGACTTCAATATAGGCGTGCGATACTTTTTCCGCGCGAACTATCACACCAAGACAGAAAGTATATCGCGCGATATTTCTGAGAAGTGTCGCACGATAATCTGAGACAGAAAACCAGAGACGCAGATTTTTCTGAAAATTAATCCGAAAATGACAAAAAATGCATCAAATGAAAGGACAAAGCTATCTACTCTGCCCCACGGTGGGCGCCAGAAATGTACACACTAAAATATGCACTTCTATGAACCATTACATGCAAGGTTGCTCAAGAGTGAGGCCTCACAAAGCGGCTCATAGCTCTCTATGCATGGAGTTGCAAGGGACTATGAGTTTTGCTCTCAGCTAGAGCTACAAGAAAGTGACCTTGCTAGTCAACCACACAATGAGAGATTCAAGTGAAGACAAGGGCAACAATGCCAATATCTCCAAGAATCACCATGAAAATGCAAATGCAAGCTATACTATGAAAGGAAATAGCAATGGATTTCAATGCCTCCTATTAAACTATGTGAGCCTATTCTATTGCATAAAAGGAAATCTAATCTATGAATGCCATGAAAATGAAGCTACTATGCAAGAAATGAAATCTAACTATGAAGCAAGAAAGCCATGATGATGCAAGAATGAAGACAAGAAGATAGAGTGTTGATGAAGATCTAAGATGAATGCCAACAATGCTCCAAATCTTC
The DNA here is from genome assembly GCA_027943335.1 of Chamaecyparis obtusa. Taxonomy (NCBI): domain Eukaryota; kingdom Viridiplantae; phylum Streptophyta; class Pinopsida; order Cupressales; family Cupressaceae; genus Chamaecyparis; species Chamaecyparis obtusa. The sequence continues at coordinate 439,897 of BSBK01003720.1, read as the reverse complement.
AAACCCTAGATGCAAGAATGTCTCCAAAAGCTCCAAGATGACCTAGAAAACCTGTAGCATAACAATAGCATAAAATATGGATATCTATCCAAATGAAGGAGAGAGCTCTCCTTTTATAAGAAATGAGGTGAAATGGACCATGGAGATTAAGAGGCAAAAAGTCTTAATCAGCGGTGGAGCTTGAAAGAGGAGCAATCCATGTGCACAGGTATCCTCCAATGAGAGTGAAGTGTTGACTTTTGAGCCTCATGTGAGACAAAAAGTGCTTTTTCCCTTTTTTATAAAATAGGAATAATGCTTTATTTGTGCAACTTAGGATAAGAGGAAAAGTGGGCTTTTTATTTAATCAAAAGGGGAGGAAATATTCCTTTTAATCAAATAAAGACTTAGGATAAATGGTTAGCCCAAGGATAAAAATCCAATATATGATCGAAATTAAGATTTGATCAAGAAATTAATAATGTTGAAAATATTGATTATTGATCAAAATGATTCAGGATTGATAAATCAAATAAATGGGGCCCAAAGTCTAGGCGACCATTTTAGGGTGCATACAAATACAAGGTCATTTGAGCCAGTTGGGGATGAGCCCTATGTTCTTCCAAGCCAATGTGAGCAGGTATTTTACTCAGAGGTTTCACATAAACCGGGTTGGTCATTTGTTGTTAGACATGAACCGAGAGGAAGGCCGATAAAGTATAATGCGATGGAAGAAGAAGATACCGAAGAAGTAGAAGATGATGTAGATGATGATCACGATCGACAATTATTGGATGATGTTCCTAAGACAAATTTTTATGAAGAAGAAGAAGAAGATGATGACGATGATGCTGCTACTGATGATGATGATGAAGATGATGTTGATGTTGATGATGATGATGTTGATGATGATGACAATGATGACAACGACGATGACGACGATGATGATGATGACGATGATGACGAGGATGATGATGATGATGATGATGATGATGAGGATGATGATGATGAAATTTAAAGGTATGCCATCAATCCTTAATGTATTTAATATTCATTTCTTGATAGAAATATATTTGTCTTAAATGGTTACATAGTTTATTCATTATCTATTTAAAAGCTACAAGTTTCAACTACAAACGAGGCTACTATCATGGGGGTGGTACATACTATTAAACCAACTTCTAATCAATGACTCCAACATACCATTTAGTTATTAAATTTTTGGCTAACATTTTTATACTTGATCTTTGACACAGGGGCACAATATGGAGCAACTGCCCGAAGGTGATTGTGACGATATTCCTAGCTCATCTACACATGAGCCGATAAAACTCATTGTAATTGTGCAAACTAGATAGAAGCAAAATGTTATTTTTTTTAATGTTATTTTCTTCATTGTTTTGGAGTAATTTTGATAATACTAATACTATTGTTGTCACAGAGGGCCGGTGGTCGGAGAGAGGGAAAGCAACCTGCAGTCCCTCAGGAGTCCCCCCTTGTGGACCCTTTTTTTATTGATTTAGCAGAGACCGATGACCCGATCGGTTCCATTAAAAAGCTGCTAAAGAAAATTGGGAAAGAACTTCTACGTTTGGTATCCATACATCCTCAGACTCAGGAAATAAAAGATAGGGCAGCTGAGTTGTTGCGCACTTCTGAAAACTTTAAAGTAAGTATTAATGAAATTTTTAATTATTACAAGAGTTCAATAATGGTTTTTATGTTATGCTCTTTTATGACATTAATTAAAATATGGATGCATTGTCTTTACAGAGTTATTTGTGTAATTTTGAACCCCATTCCCATGATGAGGCCGGTACTGCAAGTGGTTCAGGTAGATCACATGTTCCATTCCCCACTTGTGTTTTCCACTGAATATATATAGGAATGATCATAATCATTGACAATACATGCTCGAACAATCTTTTTTTTTAATGCTCTAACAATCTTGTCCATGCTAGTCCACACGTTCTATATTTATGCATGCTCTAACAATTTTATTCTTCAGCTCCTTTCCATGATGATATGACAACGCCGCCTCCATCCAGAATAGCCACAAATGTCTTGCCGACTGCCATGTCAACAACACACAGCCTAAATGCACCAACTGTTGCACCATCTACTGGTACACAAATCCCTCTTTTTCTCTCTTTTGTTATGTGTTTAAGTGTTATGTGTTTACGATGTAGATCCCTTGATTGTGTTTGTGCCATGGGTGCTCTACACCAATTTATTTCCCTTGAAGTATTATTTCTTGGAGGCATTTGATAATGGTTTTCATTTTTTGCAATAGGAGATGCAACAACTCCCGATGCAACATCATTTCCTGGATGTTCCCATGTTCCTAGTACGGGAACGGTGAAGGATTGCGTATTGATCATCAGCGACGATGAAGGCATTCCCTTAAAAGTAGCCAAAGTTCCAGGTACTTTAAAGTTATTATTATTCTATAGTGATATAATAGTAATTTAGTTTTTGATCACTCTTCATCGACTAATGATCCCATGATTATTTTGTAGGGAATGATATTTTTTGGTGAAAACTTGGTGACGAGTGTTTGCGGATATTTGGGCCCACCCTACGTACATGGTGGAACATCATATCCTAACTAAAACCCCAAACCACTACTTTGATTTCATATCATTGCTAGAATAGTTTTCCTTTTCATCAATTTGTTGAACTATATTAAAGGTAGCTTCTCTTCATTTATGAGTCTAACATGTTTTTTTTTACTTAAAAGGTGGAATAACCAAGATAAAAAGTTGAAGGATGATCTTGTACATAGTATGACCCAACTTTTTGGACCTCGTGCATTCGAGAGAAACAAGCTCCTTGAAAAAGCTGGTTTATGTTTGAAGTATATTAGGGACCAGTACAAGAAATATTTAGAGGTTAACCCAAGGCACGAGCGTCCGCCCTGTGTTCTTGAGGCTGAGTGGCAGGATTTGATTTTGGATGGAAAGTATAAAGCTGACATGAAAAAAGGAATTACGCCAGTAGAGAGTAGAGGAAGGTATGTGATACTTTTGAGAATGTAATTATGTACTAATTAACCTCTAAATTTTTCCTGTACTGGTCTCTAACATATTTCAAACTTTTCATAGATTGCCTGACACATCAAAGGAAACAAAGGCAAGATTAGAAAAGCACGGGACACACAAGCTCGGCTCTGGTGGTTTTTCCAAACTTCAAGCACGAGTTGTAAGTATTAGTAAATGAAAACTTGTATCAATTTTTTTATATATTGCAAGGAAATTTTTTTTGATTAAACAATGCAAGTAAAATTCACCATACCAAGCAAAAATGTAGGGGTCAGAGTTCAATAGATGCCTCACAGAAGAGGACAAGAGAATTGGCTTCCAACAAGGCTATAGAGCCGTGGCTGAATGGCTACGAGCTGAAATCAGTGTGCAAGGTTCAAATAATGATGCATCTGAGCCACAGGTAAATAAGCTAAATGAAATTTATTTCAAATTGAATACTTTACCAATTAGTCTATTTGATGTTAAGTTCTAATATAAAGTGAGTATATCTGTTTTAAGAAAGCAATGATAACAATGTGTAGGATATTGGAATGCAGCCTGACAATCCTTCTACACAATCTATGCATAATGAAGGTTCGCATGATGTGCATCCTAGTGGTGGAGGTATACATTTGCTATTAAAATTTTTATATGTAATTACAATTGGTGTTTGGATTAATGTAACATTTTGTATAGCAACTGTAGAGGATCGAGGGGTCGGTGCTCATGAGCATGTTGAGGTTGAGTCGAGACAAAATGATGTGGCCAGATCAGGTAATTAAAGAGCGCCACAGTTATGTTCTTTAAAATAATTAAATACTTGTAACAATTATAATTAAATATTTTAAATTTAACTCTTTTATTTGTTATTGTAGAGGACCCCCCTTTGCAGCAGCATAGGAATTTGAGATCATCAAGAACAGAGAACAAAACAACTGATGAGGGGGGTATTGATGATAACACTGATGCTCCTCTTAGAGCTTACATAGAAAAAAAAATTAGAAAGAGAAAAAAGAAATGATTGTCATCTAAATACCTTAATTGATAATGACTGAATTTTATGTCTCAATGAATTTAATTATGTGCTAATGAATGTTCATGAATTATGTGTTTATTTTCATATTGATGAATGTTGCGTGTTAACGAATCTAATGTGTTAATGAATGTTATCATGTGATATTGATTGAATGTTACATTTTATTAATAATTGAAAGAATGAATGAATGTTAGATGTTAACGGGGAATGTAGAGTGATGTTAGGGGGAGGGGGGTGGGGCCAAATGAGCTTCCACCTTCACGTGGTTGGCCCTGTTTAGTAGAGAATATTAAACTATATTCTCGAAACAAAGTGAAGCTCAATAAGATACTAAATGAGTCAAAATGGTTATCAAGGTCCTCTATCCATAAGATACTTGTAGTCAAAATGGTTATTAATAAGATACTTGTAGTCAAAATGGTTATCTAGGTCCTCTATCCATTCCATAAGTTCTTCACCATTCAAACTTCCTCCATAACAAGGAATGTGCTCTAGGTTAGTCATGAAGCCTAGCATGGACTCTCTGTCAGATAGAGCCACTATTTCAGAGCCTTTTCTATGCATTTCCTTCAAGCACTGTACAGTGTACGGATGTGAAAGGGAGGGCAGACCAGTGTGGAAGTTAGAGTATTTATATCGTATGCTTTGAGAGTTTATTTGGTAGATTCAAGACACCTTATATCAAAGTTATTCCTTTTTCTTATCTGTTGTTCTGTCAAACCCTCATTTTTTGGGTTATTGCATTCAAATGGCCTTAACTTGCAAATAAACCATAGGATATCCTCTGTTCTTTGTAAAATGCAAGTTAAGGGGGTTTATTTTCATATTTTAAAAGCTTTGGAACAGGATACTAAGCCAGAGAATTTCGAGAGCAAGCCCTAGGTCAAGAATCTTAATGTTCTTGACTAGGAGTTGATGGATTATGCAAGATCAGAGGGTAGCAGCAAGTAAAGGACCTCAAACCTTGTTGAATCTAGATCTTTAGAGCATGGTGGACATCTTCAAACTCTGATATTGGTTTCATGCACCCATTTTCAATGCCTTGTTTTGGAACCCACACCCAAAGGCATGCATTAGGTCTGCGGACTCAATAAGGACATTGATATGCTGGAGTGGAGTCAGGGTCTGGGAGTTGGAGGATTGTTAGAACATCAAAAAGGGTACTCAAAAAACATATAAGTTCATAAGGTCCTTTGTCAAATTGAAGAGTTATTGCTGCAGAACAGGTTTTGGAGACCTACTAGAGTCACTAGGTCTATTTGGACCTGTTTGGACCACGACACACAGTAGCATCTACAGAGAAGAAGTTTGGTATGCAATGGTCTTGAAACCTCCTGAGAAATTCTTGGTATGCATTTGTGTGGTGCAAAAGCTTCGTTGAAAGAGAAAAAGAAGAAAAGAATAGAAATGATTTTTTTTCTTTTTATGTCATATACTGTAACCAGCTACTTATAACTTGCAAAAATTATTATAACCATTTGAAATTGAAACTTAGTTTAATGTGAAACTGAGAACTGCTTTATTAGAGCTTTCTGTGATTTAGATTCAGACATCAAGAACATTGTTTGCCTAATATTGTGATTAATGTTTATTTATTAATATCTCATACTGACAAACAATTGATAATTGTAGGGAAAACGTCATTGGGGGTCTTTGAGGATCCACCAGAAGCCAAGGAGAAAATGTATTCAAATGCTAAAGATGGTGTAATAGTCCTTACAGCTGTTGAACCTTGCTGTGTAGATCATCTCTGATTCTCCAAGTTCAACAGTACTGTGGTATTCCTTTGGATACTTCTAATGGTAAATTTCAGACATCAAGTTCTTTTCGTATGAAACTACTACATTTGTAATCTGTAGTTTTAAACTTTTAGTTTATAAATGTTCATCAGCTTTAGTTCGTATGCTGCCATTTCAAGTATGATTAATGAAGTTACCTTTATCACAGGATGAAAATGAGCAGTCAGCATACTGGTACGGAGCTGGCAGCATTGATACGGTGACTAGGGCATCGTTTAATGGTGGTATTGTGTTTTCCCGTGTTTAGGGCATCGACCTTTTGAAGCATTGCCTTCATCTTTCTTAAGTCTGAGTTTTAAGTTTGTTTATCTCTCTCGGCGCTGTTGAAAATACAAATGACAATGTTCTTGTTTGTTTTGCCCTTATATCCCGATGTGATTTCGCGGAGGGTTACGACACTGTTGAAAACACAAATGAAAACACAAATCCCTTGTGTAATTGCCACTTGAAGGAGGATAGTCACTGTAAAGACAACATGATAATGTACACTTACAGTGAGTGTACATTATCATGTTGTCTTTAGAGTGACTATCCTCATTTGTTGAAGAAGAAAAGCATTAATGTGGCTGAATAGCAATACATTCAAGTGGCAATCACACAAGGGACAGTCACTGTGAGATGTCCTCATTTGTGACTGTCCTTACAGTGAGTGTACATTATCATGTTGTCTTTAGAGTGACTGTCCTCATTTGTTGAAGAAGAAAAGCATTAATGTGGTTCAATAGCAATACATTCAAGTGGCAATTACACAAGGGACAATCGATCACTGTGAGATGTCCTCATGTGTGACTATCCTTGTCACAAATGAGGACATCTCACAATGACTGTCCCTTCTATAATTGCCACTTGAATGAGGACAGTCACTGTAAAGACAACATGATAATGTACACATACAATGAGTGTACATTATCATGTTGTCTTTACAGTGGCTGCCCTCATGTTGTATATTCTTCTCTGTAGATGCTACTATGTGCTAGGGAACTTCTTAGAACTGTTGGTATATTCTTACAACTTGTTACACCTGGGATATTCTTCTCTGTAGATGCTATTGTGTGCCGTGGTCCAAACAGGCCCATAAATGTGGTTGAATAGCAATACATTCAAGTGGCAATTACACAAGGGACAGTCACTGTGAGATGTCGTCATGTGTGACTGTCCTTGTCACAAATGAGGACATCTCACAGTGACTGTCCCTTGTGTAATTGCCACTTGAAGGAAAAAAGAATTAATGTGGTTCAATAGTAATGTATTCAAGCGGCAATTACACAAGGGATAATCACTCTGAGATTTCCTCATTTGTGACCATCCTTACAGTGAGTGTACATTATCATGTTGTCTTTACAGTGACTGTCCTCATTTGTTGAAGGAAAAAAGCATTAATGTGGTTCAATAGTGATGCAGAGTAGTCAGGGCTTTTAGAATATACAAATATACATCCTTAACTCTCATTCCACCAAGGAAGAAGGAATTCCAATGGTTGAAACGTGAGTTAAGGTCTTTACATCAGTCAAACCCTGAAAATGAGGGTTTGTAAACAATGCACAGAAAATTTGAAATAACTTAGATATAAAACAAAGAGAATCAATCAAACCAACTTCCAAAGCATCAGATGTCACTATTACAACTTCCAGGCAAATTTTATCATCCAACCACCATCCGTACAGCCGTACAGAGTTCATTTTTCACCAGAAATGCACTAAAACAGGGTTATTTTTATTTTTTATGAAAGCAAAATGATTACAATACTGGTTCTCTATCTGTCTTCGACCATTTGAAGCCTAAAATAGGCTCTCCAAACATTGGTTCAACCATCTAGGTGGTTAGAACAGTTTATCCAACAAATGTCAACTTTGCTAAGCAACTTTTAAAGTTGCATTACAACTTTGCAAACAACTTTGCCGAGAAGGTTAAAAATGTGTTGTGAAACTTTAGGAACCTTATTAAAGTTATTTTGGACCTTCAAACTTCTTAACAACATCTAAAAGACACCTAATAAACACTTACTATGCTCATTTCATCCAAGGACTCAAAAGATGCCCAAGGTTTATAAGTCACCAAGGGGTCTTGTGTCCAACAAGTGGATGTTTATAAGGAGATAAAATCAATCCTTAATATTTATTACAAACCAAGAAAACATCTAAAACTCCTATTCTAATTTATTGTCATTCAAAAAGACTCTGATTTGTCATTCAAAAAGACTCTGATTTGTCAATCAAAAGGACCTTTCACCAGTCAATCCTTCAAAGCTCCAAGGTGAAAATCTTATGTTCCAATTGATAGGATTTGACTCCTTGGCTTCATGGCAACTTCCTTCAATCATGGTGTCTTTGGCTTGCATTAGGGATGCCCCTGCATCAAATAGCAATGCATTCAAGTGGCAATTACACAAGGGACAGTACATGCCCATTAAAGTTGGTGTTTTGTTATCCAGCATGACAATGGAGACAACATACTCTGTGTCAATTTTACTGATCAAATTTCCCTCCGCCAGGCAAAGCAACAATCTGGGTATGATAAGGTGAAATTTTGTAGTCCTTTTGGGTATGATAACAGTTCCAGTTTCCAATAAGATGGTTCATTTTTATAATCTAGCTTCAATTTCTCTTGTGAAAATCTTTTTTTCATTTTATGGGTGGTAAAATATAATTATTATGCTAGAGGTGTGTACTTATGGATGATAATGAAACAAAATGATAAGATTTAAGACTCTTGTTTTTTTTTAAAATAGCAATTTAAGTTTCCTTCTATTATAAATTACTATTTTTCTATTTTTTAATGTATCTTTCCAGATCTTTTATATCAATTTTATTTATGAAATATAAATATATTAATAATGTTTTAGTGTTTTTAGGATTAGTTTATATCAATTCTATGTATCATCATTCGTCATTCAATTGTCAGTATTATTAATTTAGACTGTGCAATTGTAGAACTACTCGAATATGGGTTGGATGGATACTCAAGTAGGGGAACCCTCCTCAAATATCTCAAGCAGTGAACTTGGAAAAATGTGTCCTGAAGGAACCCTTTCCATCAGAGAGATAAAAGTACAAACAAGTAAAAGAAGCAGGCTCTGCAAATATGTTTTTGAGAAGAAAAATGATAGATTATTCGAGTATGGTTCATGAGGTATATCTAAAAAGCCATTTTTTTTCTTATTATAATAAAAGAGGAAGTTGTGAATGTCAAAGTTGAGTGAAACAAAAATTATTTTCATCAAATTTTGTTAGGCTTGCTTTTGGGAATAGTTTCTTACAATATTGCTATTAAGATTTTTATTGTGTAGTTTTTAGATTAGGTTTATAAAATTATATTTCATGAGTAGTGATTCATATTAATCAATTAACGATACTTTTGGAAGGTATTTTCAATTTGTCAAATTTTGATATTTTTACAAGAATTAGATTGTGTAATTTTTTTAATTAAAGTCATTGACTCATATTTCATAAATAATAGTTCTCATGAATCCATCTCTTATAAGATTGAATAGTCTATTTAGGAAGTATTTCTGATAGTATGTCAAATTATGATATTACTATTACCATTAGATTGCATGGCTTTGAAGTCAACCTCGTTGACCCATATTCTTCTCTGTAGATGCTACTATGTGCTAGGGAACTTCTTAGAACTGTTGGTATATTCTTACAACTTGTTACACCTGGGATATTCTTCTCTGTAGATGCTACTATGTGCCGCGGTCCAAACGGGCCCATAAATGTGGTTGAATAGAAATACATTCAAGTGGCAATTACACAAGGGACAGTCACTGTGAGATGTCCTCATGTGTGACTGTCCTTGTCACAAATGAGGACATCTCACAGTGACTGTCCCTTGTGTAATTTCCACTTGAATGAGGACAGTCACTGTAAAGACAACATGATAATGTACACATACAATGAGTGTACATTATCATGTTGTCTTTACAGTGGCTGCCCTCATGTTGTATATTCTTCTCTGTAGATGCTACTATGTGCTAGGGAACTTCTTAGAACTGTTGGTATATTCTTACAACTTGTTACACCTGGGATATTCTTCTCTGTAGATGCTACTGTGTGCTGTGGTCCAAACGGGCCCATAAATGTGGTTGAATAGCAATACATTCAAGTGGCAATTACGCAAGGGACAGTCACTGTGAGATGTCCTCATGTGTGACTGTCCTTGTCACAAAGGAGGACATCTCACAGTGACTGTCCCTTGTGTAATTGCCACTTGAATGAGGACAGTCACTGTAAAGACAACATGATAATGTACACAAGTACCGTGAAGGTAGTTGCAAGTTAGGGCTGTTTCATTGCATACCCGAAACAATGAAGATGTTACGGTCCACAAAATGTTTGTGCTTGAAAGATGAACAAATAAAATTAAACTTCTAAATAACCAAAGCCGCTAACAATAAATTCAACACAGATATGTCCTCATTTCTGGGTATTTTAGCTCTGTAACAGCTGAATACCAGATTACATAATAATGACAAAAGAAAAATAAACCCAACGTACTCAGAAATTGTAGCTGTGATTTCACGGAGGGAATCTCTCTCGGCACTGTTGAAAATACAAATGACAACGTTTCTCTACATTATCATGTTGCCTTTACAGTGACTGTCCCTTGTGTAATTGCCACTTGAAGGAGGACAGTCACTGTAAAGACAACATGATAATGTACACTTACAGCCCGTGTACATTATCATGTTGTCTTTAGAGTGACTATCCTCATTTGTTGAAGAAGAAAAGCATTAATGTGGCTGAATAGCAATACATTCAAGTGGCAATTACACAAGGGACAGTCACTGTGAGATGTCCTCATTTGTGACTATCCTTACAGTGAGTGTACATTATCATGTTGTCTTTATAGTGACTGTCCTCATTTGTTGAAGGAAAAAAGCATTAATGTGGTTCAATAGCAATGTATTCAAGCGGCAATTACACAAGGGATAATCACTCTGAGATTTCCTCATTTGTGACTATCCTTACAGTGAGTGTACATTATCATGTTGTCTTTACAGTGACTGTCCTCATTTGTTGAAGGAAAAAAGCATTAATGTGGTTCAATAGCAATGCATTCAAGTGGCAATTACACAAGGGACAGTACATGCCCATTAAAGTTGGTGTTTTGTTATCCAGCATGACAATGGAGACAGCATACTCTGTGTCAATTTTACTGATCAAATTTCCCTCCGCCAGGCAAAGCAACAATCTGGGTATGATAAGGTAAAGTTTTTGCAACAATTTCTTGCTGCTGCTAAGGTTACCATTGTTTATGGTTTCTATTATATAGTTCTATCTATATTGCTATATGGCCTTTTGTTTAGGATTAAGTAGACGAGGGAAAATATTTCTTTTGTGGATTGTAAACAAAACATTGAATTATTTTAGAGAACAAATCTAAATCTATAAGATGCTATGATGGAGCACATGACCATGTACTTGTGAATATTAGGATCCATGTTAATCAAATGACTGCTTTATGTAAATTACTTTTGAGTAAGTAAAAGGCAATACAATTTTTTGAAGTGTGCAAGGATTTTTATGATATACAGGTGTATGAAAAAATGAATCTGTGTTGTTTTGTATCAATATCAAACATCTCTGATATATTTTCATGTTTTTATAATCTATTTTGCAGATGGAAAGTTGAAATGCCAGCTATCCTAGAGCAGTCAATAAGAATATTGTCTGATGCTGGTCTTGGTATGGCCATGTTCAGTCTGGGTATGTTTTGAATTCTTCTCTATCTCTCTGATTGAGGAGTACTCGATATATGCATGTGCTTTTTTCTTCTTTGATGGTTGTGAAGCTCTGTTTGTTCTAAATACCACCGTATTGCAATTGTATTAGTTTCATTATTTTCTCTAAAGTCACTGTATTTTTTCTTATTATAATAAAAGAGGAAGTTGTGAATGTCAAAGTTGAGTGAAAAAAAATTATTTTCATCAAATTTTGTTACTGTCACAAGGGACAGTAACAAAGCCCTAGCTTTTCCTCTGATATAGCCTTCTCCCATACCTCACCCTGAGATTCTTTGTCTTCTGTGTCATCTGATCCTCCTATACAAGTTGCAAATGAAATTTATCGTTCATGTATAGACTGAGATAATATAATGCACTCGATATTTGAATCATCGTGCATGTATAGAATGATAGAATATAATGCATTCAATATTTGTATTATCATTCATGTATAGATTGAGATAATATGATGCATTTGATATTTGAAAAAAGTGATCGGATACCTTCTTTCTTGCTAAACGTGTTTTTACAACCTTCACATCTGCAGCCATCTGAGCAGCCAACCCCTGCCTAAAATAAAAGATATGAGCACTAATCAGAATACACATAAACTACTCTCCAGCCTTTAACCTTAAATTAAGCAATCAATTGAAGATATCTACCTGATAGCATTCACAGTATTTCTTCAGACACATTGATTTCTTACAATTGCAGCCTCTTTTGTGCCTTGCCGATGTTGGAGTCTCGGTGCACTCTCTCTGTTGAAGTAAGATAGCGAGAAAGATAAGAACTCTCCATAGATAGTTAAGTAATAGTGATACTATAAAAAGAAAACACCAGAACAAAGGAAAACCTCTCAGTATTTTCTCACCCCATTAGTTGGTGGAGAGTCAGCACCATGAACAATTTTAGGAGCAAAAGCAAGCGGATTGCGTGATTCTATCTGCTGGCATGTGCCAACAACCATATCTGTATACTAAGGTTTGTTAAAGCACTCTTGACATGTGCAGGACTCAACGCAGTATACTCCTGCTGCAAAACACTCACAATACCTGCAAGAGTACTAGTAAGAATTTCATTTAAATTAAAACTATAAATCTAGTCATGTCAATACATGAATTGAAATGCAAAAATCCAAAAACATCTATTTATTTAATTATCTGATCTGCTGCATCTAAGAGGTACGTAGAATGTTCTGGATTGCAATTTGCTTTTCTTAAGTGCTAACACACAGACCTTCATAGCAATGTTCAAGTTCCGAGACAAATAGAAAAGACATAGGAACCAAATAATAAACCCACTCTAGTGCACAAAGACTCACAATTTAAGGCATTTTGACTTTTTACAATTGCAACATTTGCAGCCTTCTTTATCCCCAGTCGTGGCAGACTTTCTTCTGGGCATTCAAAGAAAAAGTCAAAGCTAAAGAAAAGGATGCAAAAGTGAATTCAAAATTATCCAGACAACAAAGCATTACAAATGAAGACAAATCTCTGTAAAGTTGATAAAATCCTACAATTACCTTTTCTTCTTAGGACTGCTCTGATTATACTCTTCCCCTATACCAAATCTAGGTTGTCGAGAAATATCTTGTAGCGCTAGCCTCTTCTTGTCAAGTGGACTTGAGTTCATATATTCAATTTTAAAAGGTTGCCTACATTGCAATGGCTTTATGCCAACTGTTAGGGATCGGAAACATGTAGTGGACTTTTTAACTCCAATCTGTGTGTTTCCAGAAGACTGCACCTCCTGTTGATCCATTCTAGTCTTTTCCACAACTAACACAAGCATTCCAGGAGCCATGCTTGTATTTGTTGATACTGAAATATTTCCACCTGAGCTTACAGGAAGTAAAGAACTTGTTCGACTGTCACTGGGAGCCTCCTTCACTCCAGACGAAGTCAGCATTCCCTACATGCCAGCAGCTCCCTTTGAAGTTGTTAGCAGCCCAGTTCCACAATTTAATGACATTGAAGAGGCAAGGCTATTTAAATGCAAACCAATCCCAGTTGGCATACCCACTGACATAGAAGAATGCCCATTATTTCTAAGTGAGCTGTCAGACTTGTTTGAGTTACCCTCAGATGTTTTATAAGAGCAAGATGAAAACTGTCCAACAGATAAAGATTGGGAACTTCTCCCAGCATCTGTACCTGCATCTCTCTTATATACTACAAGTTGCTTGCCATCAGAAATTGCAGTTCCCTCACGTGACATTGATGGTGAAGTGTTCTTTTCAGAACCATCATCTGTGGTTACCAATGCTCCTATTTTAGGCAATAAGTTTGTTGCATTCCATGAGCCATTGGTCAAGTTTCTTCTACGAGCTTCTGATGCCTCAAAATCTAAGCAGCACCTATGCATGCCTTGTTGTGGTTGATTATCATTCTGTACATGAATTATAATGAGTAATCAGTTTTGGGCCTTGGAATCTTGTATGTAACATGCACAGGCATTTCATGGCTAAATGAATCTATTTTAAAAGCATCAACTTTTCTTACATGATGCTGGATACATAAGTAGAACAAGCGTATATCAAATTGGAAGCAATCAGAACTCCACAATGACATATTATTTAGAGTACTCTTCAGTTTAAGTAATAATGCATATATTGACACTGTAAAGACAACATGATAATGTACACTCACTGTAAAGACAACATGATAATGTACACTCACTGTAAGTACAGTCACAAATGAGGACATCTCACAGTGACTGTCCCTAGTGTAATTGCCACTTGAATGTATTGCTATTCAGCCACATTAATGCTTTTCTTCTTCAACAAATGAGGATAGTCACTCTAAAGACAACATGATAATGTACACTCACTGTGAGTGTACATTATCATGTTGTCTTTAGAGTGACTATCCTCATTTGTTGAAGAAGAAAAGCATTAATGTGGCTGAATAGCAATACATTCAAGTGGCAGTTACACTAGGGACAGTCACTGTGAGATGTCCTCATTTGTGACTGTCCTTACAGTGAGTGTACATTATCATGTTGTCTTTACAGTGGCTGTCCTCATTTGTTGAAAGAAAAAAGCATTAATGTGGTTCATTAGGAATATATTAAATAATTTTTATTTTTTAATCCACCCACGGGCGTCGCAATTGCGACGGGCGCCCGTCGCAATGCGATGCAGGCACCCATCGCAATTGCTTGGGAGGACCGTCGCCATTGCGATGGCCCTCCGAAGCCATGCGACGGGGTGGCGACGCCCATGCCGCTAACAAATCTTAGCGACATTGCGACGGGAGGGAGTCGCTATTGCGACGGCTACCCATAGACGTCGCAATTTGTGACTAAAAAATAGTGACGTCTATGGGTGTGGCTATTGCGACACATAGCCGTCGTAATGGCGACACATAGCCGTCGCAAATTGCCCCCAAATGTATTAGTGTATTCAGCCATTGTGAGATCATGCCAACATGCGAAATGCAAAGAACCATACAATATGAAATGCAACCTAAGACCTAGGACTTAGTCCCTGATCATGTGTTGGTCATTTTCATCATTGAATTTTTAGGTAACCAGATAAATCAATACAATGCCCACTAGTTATGAAACCATAGACATATGAATATCGATTTGTATATGCAAGAACCAATACAACACCCACTGATTATGAAACCATGGATAATGAATATTGATTTGATTTTCGGAATGTCAGATTAGATATTAGCACCAAGGCATAAATGCTAGGATGACCTGAATATCATGTCCATTTTGATAAAGCAATTTGTATAAGCATCAAAACATAAACATTGTGATGACCAGAATATGCCTTGCGGTAAAAACACATGAAACAGTCAAGAGATCATTCTAAATCTAGTGTGAATTACCCGTAGTGACCCTTTATCGTTCACATCCTTAGGTAAGATCACGTTTCACAAGAGGAGAAAGAACTCACTCAAAGAGATAATAGTTAGATCAAACTTCCTTGAATTTTTTGGGTATTAATGGTCGAGGTACGCATGGCCATCCAATTCGAGATAGAGGCTCTTACAGTTAGACACCATTTCAATCTAGAATTTCTAAAGTTGTTAGATTTTCACATACAAGCAGAAGACAAAGAAAAGATTATGCCCCAATCATCACTCTCTAAATCCTATAAAGGACATCATCGAAGAGCTTGTGGGAACACAATATGCAAAAATCTCAATGCGAATCAGTAAGCATACAAGGAGATAAAAGCACATCAAGCACATATTGTTTTCAGTTTGTGTTTGATGTTTGATTGCATTGTTGTAGATACAAAATCCTTTCTGGAGAAGAGACTGACTGACCGACTCAAATGAAGCTTCAAAGGAATCTGATTGGATATGACTCATCTAAGATACATTGGAGGCCATAGGATATGACGTTGATTGCCCCCAAGTTTGAACATTGATAGGATACATACGCTTGAGCTAATTGGTGTACAGACTGAATTATTGAAAATAGGAATGCAGAAACAAATCGGGAGATATGTACAAACTAAAGCAAGATTGAAAGCTGGGAAAGACCAAGATTGTGCTGATAGATGGAGCATTTGAAACAAGTGGCACCTGTTTGCCAGGTTTTCACCATCTTGGCAGAGATTCTATTTTTGCTACCAAGGTGCCTGTTTCCAGGTTTTCACCAATGCACCTTTTTTTTTTCCATTTTTTAATATTTTTCATATTTTCCAATTTTTTTGTGAATCATCAAGGCACCTATTGCTAGGTTTTCACCAAGATGTTCATTTTTTCAAGACTTTTTCTAATTTTTATAATTTATTTCACCATATACTGAATGCCTTAGGCATAAAATTTCTTCAGATGGAGAACATTGATTGGTTCTCGGAGCTATTCTCCCTCAGTCATTGAGAGTTGATAGGCACCAGAGCCAAAAGTAACAATGATAACAAAGGGACCCAGCCAGTTGGGTTCAAACTTCCCCTTGCGTTCTCGATGTGATTGATTTTTAGGATTCTCTCTCAAGACTAGATCACCAACCTGAAATTCTTTATGTCTGACTTTCTTGTTGTGACCTCTAGACATTCTCTTCTAATATACTCTAAGATGATCATACACTTCTTGTCTGCGCTCATCTAGTAGTTCAAGTTCTTGCAACCTAGACACTCTGTAGTCATCATCAGTTACTAGACCATGCATTCTGATTCTTAGTGATGGGATTTCAACCTCAATAGGCAGTACCTCTTCAAACCCATAAACTAAAGTGAATGGTGTAGCCCTAGTAGGTGTTCTGATACTTGTTTTGTAGGCCCAAAGAGCTGGATTGATCATGAGATGCCAATCTCTTCGTATTTTATTAATTGTACAGTGCAAGATTTTCAATAGATTCTTGTTAGAAGCCTCTGCTTGTCCATTCCCTTGAGGATAGTAGATGGATGACCAATGTTGTGTAATCTTGAATTTAGCACATAAATCATCTAGATCTTTGTTCTTGAATTTTCCACCATTATCTATGATTATGGAATGAGGTATCCCATATCTACATATTATATAGTTCAATATGAACATAGATATTTGCTTTCTAGTTGCTTGTGTCAAAGAGACCACTTCTACCCATTTTGTAAAATAATCTGTAGATGTGATTATATGGGTATGTCCATTAGAAGAATGAGGATGTATAGCTCCTATAAGATCAAATGCCCATTGGTGAAAAGGCCATTATGTAGTAAAGGGAATTAGATCTCTACCTAGAGCATGAATTAAGTTGCCATGCACTTGGCACTTTTGACAGTTCTTAGCAAACTTGATAGACTCTTTCTCCATTTCAGGCCAATAATAACCAACCCTAATAATTTTTTGAGCTAGTGTTAAACCATTCGAGTGACCCACAAATACCATCATGGACCTCCTCTAATGCATGTTGAGACTCTTCTCATTCTAAACATCTAAGTAGTGTACCATCTAGACCTTGTTTGTATAGATCGTGACCAATGATGACATATCAGGAGGCATTACGGATAAGGTATCTCTTTTCACGAAGGTTGAAGGTATCAGGAATGATTTGGTCTTGGAGATAGGAGAATAGGTTTTTGTATCTGGATGTATCATGACCAACAATAGTGCAGGTCATGCGGGTTTCAGGGGAATCATATGCAGGATAATATAGTGCTTCCACCAGGAACTCATAGCGTAGCTCATGTTCAGGCTGTTTTAATAAAGTAGATAGTGTTTCCATTGCATCGGTAGCCTTGTTCTTTGTTCTAGGAATTTTCTCAAATGTGATAGATAGGAAATACTTCTTTAGATCATCTACCATTCTTTTGTAGGGAACAAGTTTTTCATCTTTAGTTTGGTACACATCATTGACTTGATGAATAACAAGTTGTGAATCTCCATGAATGTGTAATTCTATTACTCACCACTCAATTGCTATTTTCATACCATTCAAAAGGGCTTCATATCTTGCAATATTGTTTGTGCAAGGGAACTTTAATCTAAATGCTTTTGGGATTGAGTATCCTTGAGGAGTTATGAATAATATGCCTACTCCTGATCCATTCTATGTATAGGAGCCATCAAAGAATAACTGCCATTCTCTAGAAGAAAGAGTCATGATAGAGGAATCTGGAAATTCTATTTGCATTGGTGTATCATCAATCATAGGTGCATCTGCTAATTGATCAGTAATAACCTATCCTTTGATAGCTTTTCTTTCCACATATTCAATGTCAAATTCACTTAAGAGCATGACCCATTTAGCCAATCTACCTATGAGGGCAGCTTTTCTTAGAAGGTACTTGAGTGGATCAATCTTAGCTACCAAATGTGTGGTATGAGCTAACATATAATGTCTTAGTTTCTATGATGCAAAGATCACAGCTAGACAAGCTTTCTCAATCATTGAATAATTCTTCTCATATGCAACCAATGTTCTACTGATATAGTATATAGCTCTTTCCTTTTTGTTGTCATCATGTTGTGAAAGCAATGCCCCCAGTGATGTATCTGTAGCAGAGACATATAAGATCAAAGGCTTCCGTGGAATGGGAGGCATCAAGATAGGAGGATTTGATAGATACTTCTTGATATGGTTAAAGTTGTGCTCACATTATTCATTCCATGCAAATGTCACACCTTTATGTAATGTTTTTGTAAAAGGTTGTGATATATCTACTAGCTGTGATATGAATCTTTTGATAGATTGAACTCTCCCTTACAATGTTCTCATTTGACTAATATTCTTTGGAGGTTGCATTTCCATGATAGCCTTTACTTTAGCTGGATCAACTTCAATGCCCTTCTTTGAGACTATGTATCCTTAGAGTTTTCCAGAAGTGACACCAAAAGCACACTTCTTAGGATTTAGTCTGAGACTAATTTTTTCCATTCTGTCTAGTATCTTGCTCAAGTCATTTAGATGTTCAGCTCTAATCATAGATTTTGCTAAAGTATCATCAACATAATCTTCCATAGTCCTATGCATCATGTCATGAAAAATAGAAGTCATAGGTCTTTGATATGTAGCACCAACATTCTTAAGCCCAAATGGCATGACATTCCAACAGAAGGTGCCCCATGCACATGTAAAAGCAGTTTTCTCTTGATCATCTGGAGCAATTTTTATTTGATTATATCTAGAAAAACCATCCATTAAGGAATAGATCTTGAAACCCACAGTCATGTCCACTATCATATCAATGTTAGGTAGTGGAAAATCATCCTTAGGGCACACTCGATTTACATCTCTAAAGTCTATGTATACTCTGATTGATTTATCTAGTTTTGAAACAGGTACAATATTAGAGATCCACTCTACATAATCAATAACTTGGATGAATCCAGATTTTAGGAGCTTCTCTAATTCAGCTTTTACCAAGAGTGCAACATGAGGATGCATCTTTCTTAATTTTTGCTTAACAGGTTTGACATTTGGAGCTATAGACAAATGGTGCATTATAAGATCAGGATCCAACCCTGGCATATTTGAATATTTCCATGCAAAGTTGATGTTCTTTTTTGTTAGGAATGTAGTAAATTTTTTCTTCTCTTCTTTTGATAAAGATTGTGCTACATGAATCAATTGTGGTTCCTCTGTTGTTCCCAAATTGACAAATTGAGTGGACTCAACTAGGACTGGAAATCTGTCCTATAAATGACTTGGAAGGACATCAAATATCTCATCCTTAGGCACCTCAGAGAGGTTTTCACCTTTGGATACGTCTTTTATTTTTACTTTTGTAGGTTCTGAGACTGCCACAAAGTGGTTTTCACCCTCAGAACTCCTTTTCTTTTTATTCTTATTCTTATTTTTCTGACTAAGATACTTGATATCTGACACTATCATGCTAATGCTCGGTTCACTGATGGAAGTCCTCATAGGCTCAACTGCATTTAGGTAGAAAGAAAGGGCATAGTCATTCGGGAAGGTATAAATACCATGGCTTAGATTTGTAGAGGTTTGATCAAGAAGTTCAGGATGCTGGATAGTCAAAATGGGAAAAGATTGTGAGATAGTGTTTACGGATATGGATCTGTCATCCTTGGTCCTAACCTGACGCTCGAGTTCAAAGGTGATATTACAACTTAAGAAATTCAATTTGTGAATAGGCTCAATGTCATTGTGGGAGTCCAATTCAGCCATAGGTGGATCAGACTCGAGAGGTTCATCATTTCATTCTAGACTTACATTGGGTTCAGGTGCATATTGGTGAATAAAATCAACATGTTTCTCTATAATAAGCTCATCTTCTTCTGGAATGGCTCCCCATTCATAGTCATTAGATTCTTCATCTATGCCTCTAGGAAATCTAAGAACATGAGTAAACTCAAGATGAATACCCCAAGAAGGATAACCCTCAGATTTTGATTTGAATTCATACTCATGAGAATTTTTCTCAGAATAACTACCACCTTCCTCTTTGCTTGTTTGATTGTTTTCGAGATTAGCTGGTTCTTGTGTTGTAACTATCTCTTGATTGATAGTAGGTTCTTATGTTTCTACTACATTAATTCTTTTGATTGGATCATCTTCAGCTTCAAGGAGGTCTTTGATTTCCTTAGGCAAACGCTCATAAGGAACAAGTTTTGAGTTGTCTGAATCACTATCTGATGGTTCAGTTTCTTCCTTCTTAAAAAGGGGTTCACCTGGTGTGATCTTCTCTATCACATGGGAACAATTACCTTTGAGGTGGAAGGGTTTATTTTTAAAGCCTAAGCCAACAGTATCTTTGTTTTCCCTACTAGTATGTGAAATGGGTGTTATAAGACCTTCTCCTCTAACTCCTAGAGGTCCTTTACCTGAATATCCCATCTTAGCTATCAGTTTATCTCTTGGACCATATGCCTTAGAAGGGATTTTAGATACTATAGTGTCACTAGTTGGGACAGCTTGAGATTCAGGTTCATCCTTGTATAGCCATGCAAGCACAACTTCATCTTCTTCAAATTCTTGTTTGGAGACTTGTTCTACGACAAAATTCTTTTTATATGCCTCAAGAGGTTCTTTAGAGTCTGGTTTGGACTATTTTAAATATTTTCCATAAGACTTAGGTGAGATAGGTAGAGATGTCAAAGATAAGACTGGTTCTATAGTATATTCTCCAATACCATTTTCTTTGATATTGACCTCTTTTGCAAGATCTTCCATTTTAGATGTGGATGCTTCTTTAGTTGGCTCAATGGAAGATTCTCTGTTATTAGGCACAAGTTTATCTGCACCTTCTTTCAATGTATTGCAAGTGGTGGATATGTCTTCTGGAATAGTGACCTCTACTCCTTCATAAGGAAATTTCAAACATTGGTGGAATGTAGAAGGAATAGCCTTCATCTCATGTATCCATGGTCTCCCTAGAAGAATGTTGTAAGCCAAAGGTAGATCAAGAACTTGACATATAGTATCTCTAATAACTGGACCTGCTCTGATAGGTAAGACAATGGTGCCTTTAGAAGATCTCTCTTGTTCATCATAGGCTTTTATAGTTATTTTCTTTCTGGGATCAATAGCCAATTCTAAAAATCCCAATTGTGTGACCAAGCTGTAAGAACAAATGTTTAGGCCAACGCCTCCATCTATCAACACACCTTTGACTCTATGGTTTTGGATCAAGACTTCTATATGAAAGGGTTGGTTATGTGGGTGACTCAAGGAGTTGTCATCTTCCTCTAAAAAGGAGATATATTATGGAGACATAAGATGTCCAACCATAGTCTGGAACTTGTCTAAATCAAGGTCATCAGGAACATTGGATCCGAGCAAAGCTTTGTCTAGAATGGCTCTATGAACTGGAGATATTCGAAGCAACTCAAACATGGAGATTTTTGCATTAGTGTGTTGGAGTTGTTGAACAATGCTATAAGATGTTGGCCTCGTATCTTTAGGATTGGAAGATTTAGAAACAACCTTCTGTTTGGAGGCGGGAGAAAGATTGAAGGGCATCTTAGGGACATTTGATGAATCTTGGATTTGTTCATTTAGATGTGCCTGAGCTTGTGATCAATTTGCTACATTAGCTAAAGTATGATCTCTATCTCTTCACACAATTGTGATGACATTGCAATGCTCAGAGAGACAAGGTTCAACCATATTGATAGCAACATTATTTCCAAGGTAAGCATAATTGACCTTTGCCCCCATATTAGGCTAAGAAGATGAAACTTCTTGACCATGTTTTAGAAATGGTTCTATGAATGTTGTATGATCATTATTTCTCTTATGATTGTCAATCGTGATGTCTCTCTTATCAATCAGATCTTGAATAGTATGTTTCAAGCATAAGCAGTTATTAGTTTTGTGACCTTTACCTCGATGGAAATAACAGAATTCATTCTCCCTCCAACATTTTGGTTTAGGATCAAGATCAGATTGTTAGATATCAGGCAAAGAGATGATGTTATTAGCTAGCAGAGTTCTCATAGTTGATTCTAAAGATTCCCCAAGAGGAGTGAACTTTCATTTATTATCAGCGGACCAAGATTTGTATTCTACCTTCTTTTGAGATGGTTCAAACACCTTTTGCTCTGAGGCTTTGATAGCTTGGGTGCCAATACTTAAATTGAAAGCTAGTGCCTTTGATGGGGCACAGATATTATCAACAACACCATCTGTGACAATGCCTTTATTCTTGTTCCAGTTTTTGTTCTTGTCTTTAGAACTGGATCTTGATTCATACTTGTCCTTTTGAAGTGTGATGTCTCCTTTTTTCACAAGTACTTTTTCAATTTTGATCACATTGTCTACCATCTTATCAAAAGATGTATGATCTTGCATTTGTAAAGGGTAGTTGATCTCTGGGATAAGATTATTGATGAAGATTTCTAGCTTCTCAATTTCTGGAATAGGCCTAGCGTATAGAGAGAATTTCTTCCTCCATCTCTTGAGAAATGTCAAGAATGGTTCTCCTGGATATTGTTTGAGATTGCAGATATCAATCATGGTGATTGGATGTTGAATGTTGTAGGAGTATTGTTGATAGAACAATTTGATCAACTCCTCAAAATTTTTGATAGTAGATGGCAATCTAGAGAACCAATAAATGGTTGCTCCTCCCAGAGATCGAGGAAAGAGACACATCAGATAGGTTGGTTTGTGCATGAACTCCATAGATTGTGTACAAAATTCTCTGACATGATCTTGAGGATCAAAGTGTCCATCATACTTATCATATTTTAGCATCTCCACTCTTTTCAGGAATGGTGGCATGTACAAGTCTTTGTCGAATGGAAAAGGACATAGGGCCTCAATGGAGAACTCCTTGGGTTCCTTTTCTTTCTCAAGGTAATTAAGTTTGACTTGCATGGCATGCATCTGTTTCATCATAGCTATGAGTGGAGTTTCTTCCTCATGCATAATGATATCTTCAACTTTAAATTTGGGAGGAAGTCTAGCTCCTCGATGAGCTAATTGTAAAAAGTATGCCTCTCTATCTTCTTTCAAGAAATTCTTCATCATTCGTTTGAAGTTATCATCATTTTGATATTGAGCAATTTCTTCAGGTGTGGGTTCCTAATCTGCACCATGTTGAGATTGAGCTCTTTGAGAGCCAAGGTTTGTCCCTGCTTGAGACATGGTAGGAGTTCTCCCTGGGATAGATTGATGAGGAGTTTGTTGATTACCTCCATGAGTTGATGGAGGAATGTAACCAATTTTTAATCGAAAGTTGCCAAGACCGTCGTCTTTGTAAAGACTAGAATTATAGAGTTGCTCAAGAGTTGGACCCCTAAGAGTAGTTATAGGTAAGGTATGGGATGCTTCTCCAGATTTCTTGTGAGAGGAAGCTCTAGTTTCCACCATTAACCTTGGGTGAAACAAAAGAATATGATGAAGACAATTGAAGAAAGATCTGATTGAAGAAGATCAAATGACACAACCTTGTCAAGGTTTGTTTGATTGAAGCTTAGATTATACATAGATGAAGGAGACTGTGCCCTGGATGTATGGGTAGATACCCAAAATATAGCAGACATGAGTTCACAACACTTAGCTATTTTGATGATTGATTGAAGATTGATAGTTATGACAAGATTTTGACATAAGATGAAAAAGACTCAAATTGATTAAACAGAAGGTTAAATCGGATTCAAAAGGCCACTTTAGGAAAATGATTGGATTCTTAGTAGTTGCTACTCTATTCTTGAGACTGATTTTTTTGATAGATTCTGGAAATAGGCTGGAGAAGCTAGGTCTCTGACAGTTCTGACAACTTTTTGGCAATTTTTCAAAATTTCTCAAATGACTTTCTACAGACTCATACAACAGTGGGTATAGCATGAAACAATAATTGAAAAACTTGTACGACTATTGAAAAACTTGCACGACAGTTGATAGCAGGGTTTTTGACTTTTTTGAATTGACTGGCAGCAAAACTCGTACGACAGTGTACCATATACCATACGACAATCTGGGGGTTCTGAAATGACAATAGCCAAGAGTTGTATGACTTTATGACTTTACCAAATGAATGTTGACTCCAAAAAGGTGTTTGACATCAGATTTTGCAATTTTTGAGATTTTCAATTTTAGATTGTTCACAAAATTATCTGTCTAGATTTGAAGATTGTAGTGGATTGATTCATTCTTAGTAACCAGATAGATAAACAAGCACGCAAAACAGCAAGCAAGTGATTTCAAGCACGTCTGAAAATAATGAACAAGGGACAAAGCAACCATGTGCATGAACAATCAAGTGACTGAATTGTGCTAATCCCTAGGAGTGCTAACAATGTATGTTCCAAAAAGTTTTGCAATAATGCACATATTCCTAGAAAAATGAAAATTTGGCCTCACTAGGGTTTTTAGTAATGGATGGACTCTGCAACTTTTGTGATCTCAAGAGGGAAAACTCCAATCTAGGTGCACCGGGGTTTTGACACAGTCTAAGAATTTAATCAATCAGGAGCTGCTAGGGAGATCTGATAGCCCAACAAGAGATCACACCTGTGGAGATTTCTTCCATAAGGACATTTATATAGCGGTTGTCACTACCACGGCGAAAATGGCTATTACCGCTTGAGGTTCTGTCAATGTGGTTGACCCAATTAAGGGAATGTCCACTATGGTTAACCCTCTCTAAAGGTGACTCACAAAATATACCACATGGAGACTGGTTCCAGATTCAAGGATCTGAGTTTTTGGTACTACCCAAAAAGGGAGTAGAGCATAATCCTCTAGCCTTTTCACTTTTAACCCAAACAAAGTAGATAGATTAATCCGACATGCTAAGACCAAGATTATCTCACAAAGATCTATGATGTCAACCACTCATGATCTATCAACCTCTCTGGAGAGAGAATGTATCAATCAGAAGTTGAAGATGCACAAATCTAGTAGAACATGAGACTCTCTCAGTAACCTCCCTACCTACAAGGGTTCCTTCATTGAGAAGAGTTTCGCTGGAAACCCACTCTCTCAAGAACCATGAATAGTGTTCATAGGGCCTATTTACTATGTGTAACAAAGATGCTGAAAAGCAAATCTATGTTCATTTTTAATAGCCCAAAATGAAATCTGTGATATGAAAGAAATAAAGGTCACACAAGCTTGACATGCAAGAGTTCTTTTTAATCCAAATCGAAACATTATCAGCTGAAAAGATTACCTGAATTCCTCACAACATGCTTAGTAGATTCTTACCTATTTTTAGCAATTCTCATGCTTTTCCCAATCAAAACCAACAGAAATAAATCAGAAATAACAAATTTCAATCGTTAATGTTAGCTGTTAGTCCAAATCAGGAAAACACATCTGGAAAACTGCCTAAAAAAGTGAAATGACAATTGAAACCTAGCACTAAAACTCATACGACAGTGGGTCACCTCCCAAATGATAGTCCAAAAACTCGTACAACACTGGGTATAGGATCATACAACAATAGAGCCTCCAAATGATAATGTGATTTTGGTGGTACAATCCTCAATCAAATAAACTGTCGTATGATAGTGGGTATCTCCTAGTACGAGTTTTTGACAAAACTCATACAAAAATCGTACAGATAAAAATTTAAAATCACAGCTTGGAATAGAAAATGACAAGAAGATGATAGAAATTGATAGAAATTGAATGGAAACCCGTTTCAGGGCCCCACGGTGGGCGCCAAAAATGTGTGTGAATTTTGTACCTAGCTGTAGACACAACACTTCAGTAAAACATTAGAGGTTAGTTAAAATTGAAATCGTGAAATGAAATGAAAACTAAACTAACCAGGTGATTTACTACCTTCCAGTAGATGCGAGAATGTATTCTCAGATTGGACCGAGATTAGTGACCTTGATGACACCTAAATGAAGGATTTGAATGCAAAATCTAGATATGAAATAAATGCAAATTAATCTATTTTTTTGGTTTTTCTATGCAATAATATGAGAAATCTGATATGAATCTATTTTATATGAAAAACTGATCTAACAATGATATGCTAAAATATGAATGATCTCACAAAAGTTGTTGATTCGCAAAGAAGCTTCAATTCTTCAGATACCAATTCACCAGCATAAGTTTGCAAAATTATGAGATGATTTGTGAAGAGTTGAGCCTTGATTTTATAGAAATCTAGGGCTTTGGGGATGCATGGAAAAAGCCATAAATCACTCAGTTGATTTTTGAGTCAACAAGGAATTAAAGATAGTTAACTTGCAATAAATCATGCAAAAACAACTTTTTGATTTAAATCAGAAGTTGAGATCAGCTTTCAACTCAAAATAGAGTTGAGTTTATTTTTAAAACAACTTGAATTGATTTTCTGATTTATAGTTTAACTATTTTTTTTGGATGTGCATAATTTAATTATGAATTAATTGATAAATAAAGTGATTTATCCTCAACTTTGACTAATTTTAAAAATAAAACAATTGATTTACGGGTTAATCAATTATTTAATCAAAATTTTATTCTAAAATAATATCATTAAATATGAGAACTTGTTTTAATTAATTAAATAAGAATTTAATCAATTAATGATAGGAATTTTTTATTTATTGTCAAATTTAAATAATAATAATTAGGAATAAATATAATTAAATTCAATTAAATAATTAAGTGGCAGAATTAAATCTAATTAATTAAATATTCAAAATATTCAATTAATCAAACTTTAGGATAAATAGGATTTATCGCCAAATAATTATTAAATTAAAGATAATTAAGATAATTTAGGAATATTACTAAGAATATTCCCTGATGTAGAATTTAGGATAATCAATTAGGATTCGATGATGTTTAGATGTGCCTTAGGTTAGGACTTTGATGTCAATTTTGTTCGATTTGATGATGTAGGAGATTAATGAACCTATAGCCCATTTTGGGGGTATTACACTGCATGCAATCTTCCAAAACTCTTTCAAATTATACTTAATTTGACCTTCCCTAAGAAGTCGACAAGCCTTCCTAATAATAGTATTCTTCCTAAGCACTTGAAGTTGAAGAACTCCTCCCAAATTGTCTACATCTACTATAATTTCATGACCATCTATGGTTTTAGCATTCACACTTCTAAATTTTATTACACGCAGTGATAGAAATAGTAGAAGAAACTCCAAAATTAAGGCTCAAGCAAAAAATATATTCAAGACATTGATCTAATAATGTATAGATACCTATATGTGAGAGTGGGCTGGCTAATTCGAGAAAGTGGGTGATTCTATACGTAACATGAGTGGGTGAGATACCCATACATGAGAGGCTATAGAAAATAATCTAGTACATAGGAGATGCACTATCTCCACAACTAAATCATGATTTTTATATTATAAGAGTATGAAATGCTTATGCATCAAAGATCTAAAGAGCTATCAAGTGAAACATTGAAATTAATGACCACCCCTTCAAATCCAAATTAGAGTCATTTATGTAAATTGATCTTATAAAAAAATATTAGTTTTCAACTATAATTATGTCCTTAAGATAATCAATGGTGTGATTTTCTAAATGTATGTACTACTTTATTTGTCTCAAAATAGCAATGTTGTAATAAAAAAATAACCAATACATCACAAATCAGCTAAGCATGCTTCAAGATGTTCCTTAATTTTTAAATAGAGACGCTCCTACTGTCAATCCAACTAATGTTTTTTGGCTCACACATCTTAAGCCTAGTCAAAAGAGGTTGCAACATCATCTAATTATTTATTTTAGGTTGTAATTTTTGAAATAGCTTAGATTCTAGGTTACAAAAGTCATCTTTGAATAATAATAACAACAACAACAACAACAACAACAACAATAATAGTAATAGTAATAGTAATAGTAATAGTAATAGTAATAGTAATAGCAATAGTAATAGTAATAGTAATAATAATAATAACCAACTCTAGAGATTCCTAGCTTACCTTATGAAGCACCACTAGCTAATATATACTCTATATTTAAAATACGTCGAGATGCATCGAGGCGTTGAATTTTTCAACTTTAATTTTTATTAAAGGTGAAAGATGAAAAAATTAAACACCTTGATGCATCTCAGCGTATTTTAAATATAGAGTATATATTAGCTAGTAGCAGTCACAACGCGTGTAAAACATCGAATAAATTAATCTAATTAGGGTTCATATTCAAGGTTAACATTTATATAATGTTTAGGGTTAGCATTAGGGTTAGGGTTAGGTTTGGATTTTTTATTATGATTACGTTAGGGTTTAGTGTTAAGGTTAGGTTTATGGTCATAGTTAGGGTTTAATATCAGTGTGAGAATTATGTTAGGGTCAGGAGTAGAATTAAGGTTAGGGTTAGGGTTTAGTGTTAAGAAAATAGTGTTATATGTTGAGTATGTTAATACAATAAGATTATATAGAGTATATGTTGAGTATGTTAATAACACTAATTCATACTTTATGGTAAGGGTTTTAGAGTTCAGGTGAGGGTTTACATCATGGTTAGGGTTTGGGTTAGTGATAAAGTTAGGTTTAGCATCATTCTTAGGTTAGAGAAATAATTAGGGTTAGGGTTTAGTGTTAGGGTTAGGGTTAAGGTTTAGGTTATGGATATAGTGGGGATTATGATTAGGGTTTAGGGTTGAGGTTATGGTTTACATCTTGGTTAAGGTTTTAGTTAGTTGTATAGTTAGGTTTAGCATCATTCTTAGGTTAGAAAAATGGTTAAAATTATGATTAGGCTTAGTGTTAGGGTAAGGGTTATGATTTAGGTTAGGATTAGAGTTAGGATAATGGTTTCTAGGTAAGGGTTTAGTATTTTAGTTATAATTATGGTCAGTGCTAAGGTTTACATGATGTTTAGAGTTAGGAATTCAATTTTGGGTTAGGGTTACGACTAGGGTTATAATTAGGATTATGGTTACAATTTCAGGTTAAAAAATAAATTTATGGAAGTCTATTGCTACACATCAGTCCAATATTTAAAATAAATTTATTTATCTTGTATTAAAATAAGAAAAATGGCAAAGTTTTCTAAAATGAGTAAAAGGTTTGTAAAAATTTATCAAAATTTATATCATATGTATTTTGCACATATTTAATATTATATACATTTGTCACACCTCCATTTCAAAATTTCTTTAACAACACTCATACAAATCACACACATATATTGTTGTTCCTCAAAATTACATAAATGAAAGAGAAAATATATGTTCCACTACAACCATTTTGAATAGCTAAGAAGTATCAACGATCAAAAAAGAACTAACTATATATAAAACACTTCGCCATAATGATGTAAGTACGTGACATATTCTTCAACAATGAGTTGGGTGTTGCGACCTTTATTTGCATAATGATCACGATATACTTCTTTCATCATTGATGGAAATGCATCTACTTTTAGAGATGTCTCGCAAACTACTTTTGCAACATCTTCCATTTTCAATATTTTTAGTTCTTCAACATTGTCAATCATTAAGGCTGTGTGCTCAATAGTTTTGACAATTTTTCTACAACACTCTAAAACTAATCTTGCACATTTGTCCATGTCAGTTTCAAAAACACCATTCGAGTTTACAGAGACATTTGGGCTTGCAACAATGATTTCTGATTCATTTTCTGAAACATCCAAAGTTTGAATTATTTTCTACAAATTTATTAAAAAAATAGTATTTAGAAATTACATGAGAATAAAACTATCCATAATTTGTGATAGTATGTATTAAAATGAATAGTTTATCAATACATACTATGAAACAGATAATGAAAATACTTAGTTTAAGATATTACCTGACCTACTATGGTAAAATCTCACCAAAATCATTTGAAATACCAAAAAAAAAAAATTTATAAGGAAATGATGTTACATATATAAATTTGAACTCTACATTTTATTAGACTGGAATAGTCATTCATGAATCTGTCCATTTTTTAATCAAACTATGTAGATACAATATCATGTATTTAAATTATAAAATTATTTTAAGCTAATAAACATATTATCATATGAAATGTATCTTAGTCTAAATAAACCTAAAATATATGATCAAATAAAACATGATTGTACAATTTTTTACCCTTCAAATTAGTAATTTGCATCAAATAATGTGTTTGAAATACCAACCTCATTAAACATAAATAAATGAACATGTATATTTTTTCTACCAAGCATTTAGATCAAGAGAGAAAATATCATGATATTGTTAATTATTTAGAGAAGTACAAACAAAAAAGTCTGTTGACAATATTTTTTACATCAAATAATTTCTCAGGATTTCAAACCTTTCTCTTCTTCTTTTCTTCTAGCAACTTGTTTTCCACTCTTCATTTTTTCATATCTGTCATATGTGAAGGGTGGCATAATTCTTAGTCCTTGCAAAGATTTGACGTGTGATATTGCTACAAACGTGAGACCACTTCTTTCAGTTGGACCTATATCAATAGTAGCTTTTTGTAGTGTCAGCCCTTGTGACTTGTGTATGGTTAAAGCCCAAGCCAATCTCAGTGGAATTTGTTTTGTGCTACCCCTATTAATTATAGGGATTGGAACTCTCTGGGGATGATGATCTTCTAAAGGAATTCTAGAGTAACTATCAAAATCGACAAGTACATATGATGGCAGTAAAGGTGGTGCACTTCCAGATCTATATACAATACTTTGAATATATCCTAGTGCTCCATTGACAAGACCTGCTTCAATCCATAAGTTTGGAGTTAGCATTACCCTTACATCTTTGTTAAGTAATAGTTCCATGTCAAGCTCATCACTTTCATCTCTATCTGTAGAACTATGTGTTGTTTTTTTAACAGCAATGCTTCGTGCAATAGGGTTTGATAATGATAATATCTTTTTCTTATTATGATTGTGCACATTGTCATTTGTTGAAAATAAATGAACACTATTTTCAAACTCGCCATTTTCTGTAGTACTCATGTTTGCATTGCATCTTGACATAAGTAACATCCAATCCTCTATTTTAGGTTTTGCATCCCTTATGTTTGATAGAAGAACACAAAATCTTTCTTGCTCAATGCTTTGTCCATCCCGTCTAAAAATATGACTTAAAGTAACTATAGTTTGGAATTCTTCACAGAGCAGCTTTGCATGCCTTCTACTTTCATAAGTCGATCTATCATTGATAGGAGGCAATTTTGCCAAATCTCCAACCAATATCATAGATATCCCTAGACAAAAATTATTATATATGCATTAAACAAAAATTATAATATATGCATTAAATAATATTTACTTTCGAATTAGTATTCTAATAGTAAGAAGCAAAATATATCTCTTATGTAGATCTCTTATTCTAAGCAACTTAAATACTAAACATACCTCCAAAAATTTTATGGCTATTTTCTGGAAATGCTTGTCGAAGATGAGAGTCTATGTTTTGGAGTAACCTCTCTCCCAAGAAGCTCATTTCATCTATCAATATATATTTAATGTGAGACATCTCCTCTTGGAAACTTACAAGTCTCGTGCCTTGTAGCTCATTGAATTCTTTTATTGGTATTCTCAACTTAGAATGAATCGTTGATGCTCTAATGTTGAATGTTGCAACCCCTGTTGGTTCAAGAGAAGGAGAGGAGAGCATTGTGGAGAGGATGCATTTTGTAATTCTTGATTGATTGCACCAATTAAATATGACTTATATGTTCCTGTTGTGCCCTGGATGATCATATATAAGGGTGATACATCTTGACATGTATGATAGTGGGAAATTATGATGTTAACTACTTTATTTTTTTTGTCACTAAGGTTTGTGTAGTCTAGACATTGTGGTATATCATCATGAATAAGACAATCTGTATTTCTCATCAAGCTAATGAAATTTTCAGCTTCATTTATGTATTGTTCACCTTGAAATTCTTGAGACCAATCCATTTGTCGATCTATATCTCTTCTACCCAACATATCTATCTCTGAAACTTTCATAATTTGTACACGATGAAGTCTAGATAAAATATCCCATTCGTTCTCTATAGTACAACCTTGGGCGTTATCATTGCCTTCAAATTATGAATCATAGCCATTTTTAGTATTTTCAAAATCTCCTCTTCTCTCTAAGTGCCATGGATTATATCTAAATTTATCCCATGTTGCAACTATAGATTCACCATTGTTACCAATTTTATGTGATTTTTACTTGTGCACTCTTCTGCTTTCTCAATCTTCCAGCGAGAGGATCGAGTTTCTCAGATAGAAGCAACATAATATTAAAGGTGTAGTGGTATGTTTGCCAAGTCATTTCCACTACCCTATTTTTCCACTACCTTGCATTTTCCACATGTTACCATTTTCACATCATTACGAAATAAAACCTAATAACATGGACCTGGCCTTTTCTTCGTGGGAATGACGTGTCGGGTAATTTTTGGCTTTTGTTATGCACAAACAATAATTGTGAGCTACCAGTGGATTTTGAATGGATTCTTTTTTCTTAGACTGTTACATTTGTTGGCCTCCTTATAGGGTCTTCCTGCTACCATTGTAATGTTACGCCTCTCGGTGTAATAAAAGTAAAATTTTGACATACGACTCAGAAGTTGGTGCCACTTAATTTTACCCCTCTCACACTTCATGTTATAATTATTCCTAACATCTTAGTGTTAGTAATTGGCATAGCTAGTTATACCTTGATAGAGAACATCACAAGCTTTCTAGCCCTTTTAACGATTCAAACACTTGGTTCAAAAGTGACGGCCTCCAAAAGTTGGCTCTCCTAAAATAAGAAATGTAAAAATGCGTTGACCACATAAATGAGATGTAAAAGAGAGTTGCACGTGTTGATATGTGTTTTGACATATCATAGGGCATCTTAGGTTGACGATAAGATGGGTGCCACTTTTTAAATGGTTTTTTGGTTGATATTTTTGTAATATCATTTAACAATTTTATTTATTTTATCTCATATAAATCAAGTGCATGAGATAGACGTTTCATGTAAGACTATGATAGATGTTGAGTTACCCTGAATCTCTGGTTGGTGATACTCCTATGAGAAGCTTACTCTACAAGTATATTACATTTTTTATTGATTTCTAAATGATCTATTGGACAGCTTTTGGAGTGTGGGGTTTTTATTTCAGGATTGTTTTGTAGGAAATAATGTCTACATACTATACTTTGACATTTAAGATTTGCATTCAACATTTACACTAGAAAAGTTAGTGTTTTTACATTCTATACTTGTAGGGCTATGCTTACTTGGTTTCTTCTATCATTATTTTTTCATGAGATTTTCTAATTTATCCTTTTTAAGGGCTTGTAGTCATTTGGTACATCATTACCTCATTTATCAACTAGATTTTGTAGGTTTTAGCTTCTCACCTTAGTTATTTTTTAGATTTTGCACTAACAAAGTCTTACAAGTGTTTTTACTCATCAGTGGTCTGCAAGTGTTTGTTATCTCTATTTTGTAAGGATTTTCTTATTTTTATTTGACCTTTAATATATTTTTTTTGTAATTTTGATATTTTTGAGCTATATATTGGTTTTTTATTAACCTTTTGGTTTTTCCATTTTTTATCTTATCATAAATGTATATTGGTATTTCTAACTCCCTTTGCAATATTTATGTATGGTATCAAGCATTTCCACTTACATTTTTGGCATTTTAAAATGCTAATATTGTGGTTCTAGCTCAACATTTCTTTATGTTTTGGTGTTTATATTTTATTTTCATTATGTTTGCTTTATATTTTGTGTTTCTAAGCTAATGCTTTCATTTTTTTATTTGAATCCACATATATACTTGTAGGGTTTATTTTTAGTTATTTATATCATTTTAACATTTCTTTGTGTAGGTTTCATTTGTCCAAGTCCAAAACCTTGTAACCTACTAATAATGTAGTTGTGTAGGATCGTTTGTCCAAAATTAATTCCTCAAACTTTAGACACGCATTTATCTATCTTAAAGTACATTATTATTTTCCTTTTCTCTTTATCATTGTGTTTGTGTAAGAAAATAGTGGATGATCTCCTCTCGTACTATAGGGTGATCTTGAGGATCCAAATTTACTTTAATTAATTTCTTTATGCATTATCATGTGTGTTCATGATTAGCTCATGTATTTTTTTCATATTGTGTCTCTACATAATCTTCAATATGAAAAGTTTTATATTCACTTTCATCACTTGAGGACCTTAGGTATGCTATTTCCTTTCCCTTTTGAGTAATATTGGAAATAAATGACAAATGATTTTTTAAAATTTCTTTTTCAAGGCTCCAAATGACCTTAGAAGTAACATCCAAGAAAAAATCCAATCCTTATATTTTTGTGAGGTTTATATTTCAGGGATGGGCTATATTTTTAGGCTAATCTTGTATCCACAATATATTTTTCCAAGTGAATGAGGAGAGGGGTCACCCTTTCAACATTAGATAGAACTCGCATTAATATTTGTCATGTGCAGAAGAAGAGGAGATACCTTCATGATCTAATCAATTAGAAAGCACTCTTGGTACATGGAATTAAGTCTCATGTATATTTAAATAGATTAAGTATTTCATAGAAAGCATTGTGTGAACCTAACATAAAAAGCCTTTTGGTTATTTTTCATTTGTGATACACTACTAAGAAACTAGTTTTAGGAATGTAATGTTATCATTATTAAATAAATAAAATAAACTTTATAATTTGGGGTTCCGATTGATTTTTGCATCTCGGGCCCATTTTTATTTTAGCGTAGGTGTTAGTTGTGTCATGTTGGCTAAATTTTGTACACCCTCAGGAGTTATCTGATGGGTATTTAAGAACGGTTGTAGGTAGTCATCTGGGATGCATGTTGAATTATTACTTTGTATTGTGAATTCCGGTTGGAGTTTTGGTGTGTGCCATTTCAGAAGCGAAAGACCTTCCCTATTTGGCATGTTACAGTTTCAGTGGGATTCAACCCTCACCCTACTCTTCTTTGTTCTACTTGTATCAGATTTGGAAAATTTGAAGTACTTCATTATTCATAATATAACCTCTTGGCATTTGTTCCATATCTGGTACTTCATTGTTCTATGCATCTATTAACATCTAGTGAATTGCTAAGTAATTGTGTTGTTGTAACAAAGAAGCAAACCCGAGGGGAAAACATAGCATGTATGGACTTCCAAACCACCGTAGGGACTGCCCAACTCAACCATAGGGACTGTCATACCACCATAGGGACTACCAAGTTCAATTGTAGGGACTACCAGACCATCGTAGGGACTACTAGGTCCAACCGTAGGGACTGCCAGACCACCGTAGGGGCTTCCAGGTCTAACCGTATGGAGAAGTCACACCGTACGACCTCCAATATTTATCTGTTGCTAAGGAAATTAGAGCAGGGGTGTCATGGGTACATTAAAATGGTATTAGATCTAGTGATTTTTATAGCTTGTGGGTTGTGAATGCAAGTATATACCAGGAAAAGAAGAAGATATCATTCGGTTGATAGAATGGCATATTAACAGGGTCCTGCCGCTCAAGTCATGGCATTGTTGAGAGATCTCTCCAGAAACCAAGTACAAACTCTGAACCAACACGCTCTTGACCGTCGATGCCCACCTTCCCTCCTTGAATGGAAGCACAACATAGAGAACATGATGCAGTCAAGGATGGTGGATCTAATGAAGGATAGTCCAAACCTTGCAGCCAACATAATTACAAGTGAAAAACTCAACACAACAGATAACATCACCAATGTTTCAAGTAATTTTCATTAACATGCCCAGTTGTAAGGCCTTTTGGGTTAGGGCCAATTACAAAATGAAATAATTCTACAAGATCCACAATAGATCTAATACAATCTCAACTAGTTCAGATCTGAAGACAATCAGAAGCTGATGGAAACCCTAAGGTAGATCTAAACTTGAGCTCGCAAGCCTCTAAGTAATCTCCTTGTCTCCAAGTATACAACCCCTAGCTCTGCTACAAACAACTATCAAATATCAATTTGATCTGCAAGAATATTCAAGAACTTTTCCACAACTTCACCAACTTCAACTTCAAAATCTCAAATCTGACTCACTAAGTCTTCAAGTCATGAACTTCTCTGCTCCTCCCTTTATTCTCCCTAAACATCTACCCAAACATCCTATAAATACTAATCATCAACCACAAGTCAGCTGGATGAAACCCTTAACTCCCTAAACAAATAATTAAATGTCATACAAGTGGGTTTACAAATTGTATACAAATATTTAATTCAACATGTCGACCCATAACAATAGCTACCAACAATAAATTCACCAAGTCAGATTAAAAATTGTATACAAACATTTAATTTAGCATGTCAGCCCATAACAATAGCTACCAACAATAAATTCACCAAGTTGGCTCAACAAATCACATAGAACTCCGGTCAGTAAGCCAGAACTACCGAGCAATAGTGAATTAACCAAGCAAGTCAAGTGTCACCGAGCACCAGTGTCAACCAAGCACCGCAGGCATGACTAAGTAACACTTTCACTAAGCACCAAAGACTACCGAGTTCCTTCAGTGACCGAGCTTCCTTTAATGACTGAGGTCATCGGTCAAGGTTGCAATTGAGTAACACCAGCCACAATACCAACACCCCATGCAGTTTCACTGAGGACAAGAATGCCCCTGCCTTAAACTTGGATGCCCCTGCATCAGACACCCCAGGTTCCAAAAGATGTTCATATGTGAGAAGAACATCTTTTAGGATTCAGCACATAAATCCTAAATTGGTTCTTCACATACAAGTCCTCCACCTTTTGTGCTTGCAAATTCTTCCACTTCAGTTTCCTCTGTCTCTTCAAGTCTTTTCTTGACAATGTACAGGTTGGTTCTCCATACTGATCATTCATTTTCTCTGGATCCACAATCTCCACTCAGCTACCAATAATTAGGCTTCTCCTACCGAGCGTTGTATCCATCAAAGGCATCAATGAAAACTTCCTATCATCCTTCTCAATAGTAAACACATTCTAGACATAGTCATAAATAGCTCTGCAATCATATTGCTAAGGTCTACCAAGCAATATATCACAACTATTCATCTTCACAATGTCACATAACACAAGATCCTTGTACTGGCCAATCTGAACATCAATGAAGCATTGTTCTCTTACTTCCAAAGCATGAACATCTTGTAACCAGCCAATCCTATAAGGACAAGGATGCTTCATTCTATTCAAACTAAGTTTCTAAACCAAGTCCTTAGCAACAAGGTTATCAGTACTACCACTATCAACAATAACATTACAAAGTTTACCTTCAGTCTTGCATCGGGTCCTAAACAAGTTACTCCTCTAACAAGGTTCATCCTTTGTACCGAGCAATGCTCACCAAAGCAGCAAGTTCTTTGATTTAGGTTCATTCTAAATATTCTCATTCATCACATTAGTTTTTCGGTCAACCTTCTTTTGTGTACACTCAAATTAACAGTTTCCTTCCTCTCCGCAGTTATAGCAAGTACCCTTAAAGATAACTCTACATGTCTTCTTCTTCGGCTCCACAGGTTTTTGTTCATCTTCTGCATTAGTTAGCTTATCCTTCACCGAGTGATCAACCTTTTCCTTCCCTCCAGAGTTACTAGGTTGTTTCCTCTTCAAATTATCTTTTGCCTTCAAAGCATACTGATACGCATCTTCAACAAAATCAATCTTCAACATACCAAGCTCATCTTGAATATTGAATCTCGGACCATTCACATATCAAGCTACATTTTTCTTACCAAGCTCTCAGTGTCCAGACTGAATAGTAAGTTTGTAGAACTCCTTAGTATAATCTTCAACAGAAAAATCCTTCTGTTTCAGATTTTGCAACTTCTTAAACAAGTCAAGCTCATAGTTAGAAGGTATGAACCTAGCTTTCAACTTAGTCACCATCAACCTCCACCGATTGATCTTTGTTTCACCTTCATCTTCTTGGTCTCTTTGTAGTTCCTTCCACCAAAGAGTAGCATGTCCTTTCAACTTTGTCTGTGCTACTCTCACCTGAAGAGGATCTTTAATTTCTTCCAGCTCAAAGAAATCTTCAAGTTCACCAATCCAATCAATCAGATTATCAGGCTTCAAAGTACCAGAGAAAGTAGAAACTTCCATTCGATAATTAATGAACTGAGCAGTAAATCTATGCAACCGAGTAGTTTTGTCTTCACTAGATCTGTTCCTCCAGTCATCACCACTAGATCCAGTAGTTTCAAATTCTTCAACAGCTTCTTCATAGCCATCCTCAGTACCAAAATTCCGAGGTATACCAGTAACAACTCTCATGATCTTGGTGACCATGTCATTCTTCATCAATTCCATCTCAGATCTAAAATCTAATTTCACTTTCTCTATGATCTAGGATTCAACAGTTCACAAAGATCAAAAATAACTCTAGGGTCCAATCTTCTCTGAGGCATCCTTAAAGATATGCAAAATAAACCCTCTGCAAAAAACCCTCACCGACCACCTTGTGACAATTTCTAAGTTGTAAACAAGTCAGATCGCAACCTAAAATCTTGCAAGCAACTAGGGCATAATTCCACAAGTTCAGTGCTTCGGATCTACAATCCAGATTGTGCATAATCTCTACTTCAATAGGATCAACTTCGCAAGATCAGCCTTGCTAGGTTAACCTTCAAAATCAGCTCCAACAAGAACAAACTTTAGCTCAGATACCACCTAATGCAGTCGAGGATGGTGGATCCAATGAAGGACAGTCCAAACCTTGTAGCCAACAGAATTACATAGCGGAAAACTCAACACAACAGATAACATTAAAAAATCTTTCAAGTAATTTGCATTAACTTGCCTGACTATAAGGTCTTCCGGGTTAGGGCCAATTACAAAATGAAACAATTTTGCAAGATCCACAATAGATCCAATACAATCTCAACTAGTTTAGCTCTGAAGACAATCAGAAGCTGATGGAAACCCTAAGGCAGATCTAAACTTGAGCTCACAAGCCTCCAAGTAATCTCCTTGTCTCCAAGTATGCAACCCCTAGCTCTACTACAAATAACTATCAGATATCAATCTGATCTGCAAGAATATTCAAGAACTTTTCCACAACTTCACCAACTTTAGCTTCAAAATCTCAAATCTGACTCACTAAGTCTTCAAGTCATGAATGATGACCTTAGGAGAAAGATCGATAAAGTTAATTTGTCAACTTTTGATGGTTCTAGTTCCACCACAGCTAGGGCATGGGTGCAGAAGGCCAATACTTATTTCCAACTCAACCCTATGTTGGAGGAAGAAGCTATAAATTTGTGGCCCTATATTTGGAAGGGTTAGCTCATGAATGGTGGCATCATGGCATGGTCACTCTAGGCCATGACCAGATAACTTCCTATGCCAATTTCACTAAGAGATTAATGGATCATTTTGATGGAAGAGATCCAGAGATTAATTTTAAATATTTGGCTCAGCTGAAACAAATGGGTACAATGCATAGTTTCATTATAGAATTTCAAAGATTATCAGTCCCGGTAAAAGATATTTTAGAGAGATGATTGGTTGTGTTATTCATGGATGGGTTGGTAGAACCTTTGAGAGGTTGGGTGAAGGGGTTCAATCCCATCACACTTAGAGAGGAAATCAAGAAGGCATGTGACATGTCAAGATCTTCCTCTTCCTCCTCCAAGAGTTATGCATAGTCCAAACCATTCCTTATTCCAAAAGAAAAGGACAACAGACCTCTGCCAAAGAGACCTTTATTGGATGAGGCTACCTAACTAGAGCTCAGGAGGAGGAATTTGTGCTTCAATTGTAGGGAGCCATGGGAACCAGGACATCATTTCTTAGGCAAGGGAAAAATCCACTATATTGAAGTAATATCAGATGATGAAGAGGAAGAACATGCACCAGAAGTTGAGGAAGGTGAATAGTCAGTCATTTGAGAGGTTAACCTAAACCGTGCGGAAAGAATTGCCACATTTTTAAAAGAGGCGGGTCCATTGTTGCTTTAATCGAAACTCTGAGATGCACTATCTTTTGAGTACATGGTACTCTCTAGGGATAGAAGGTTGTGGTCATGCTAGACAGTGGGCTACCCTCAACTTCATCAACTCCTCGCTGGTCAAATGAAGGGGTTTACAAACAGAGGCATACCAAGGATTTGATGTCAAGGTGGTAGGAGGAAACATTTTGTCTTGCACCCATCTAGTCCCACCGCTAAGCATTACTATGGGTAACCACATGGTGACATATGACTTCTTCATAGTTGATTTGGATGACATGAAGGTCATCCTCAACATTTAGTGGATGGAAACCTTGGATGAATACACACAAAGTTTCAAATGGATGGAATTTTCATTCGAGGTGGATGGAAAGAAGGTTGTTCTGAGGGGAATGTCGAATGGAGGACCAAGGGAAATTTATGCCCAATGGATGGAGGCCATCATCGGGCACAACAATGTGGTCTAGGTTGTACATTGTTTTATCTCATCAGAACCTGTACATGGACAACCTACCTTCTATCAAGATGAGGAACTTCAGAGTGTGTTGGATAAGCATCATGTGGTCTTTGCTGACATACCACCAAGTCTACCACCGCACCATGGTTTTGAACACACTATTGAGATGGAGGTTGGTGCCAAACTTGTCATCACCACACCATACCATCATCCTAAAAATTTTAAGGATGAGATTGAAAAGACAATACAGGAACTTCTCAACAAGGGATGGATCAGGCCTAGTTCCATCCCTTTTGCATCATCTGTCGTGCTGGTCAAGAAGGAGGATAGAACTTTGAGGATGTTCATGGAATATAGTGCATTAAATAAGAAAACCATCAAGAATATGTACCCTATTCCTAGGATCGACTAGCTACTGGATGAACTACACAGTGCAGTCTATTTTTTGAAAATAGATCTCAAATCTGGGTATCATCAAATCTACATGAGAGGAAATGATGTGGAGAAAATAGCCTTCCGATGCCACTATGGGCATTACGAGTTCTTGTTCATGCCATTTGGATTGACTAATGCTTCAATCACATTCCAATCCTGTATGAATCACATCTTCAACAAGAAAATGTGTAAGTTTCTATTGGTATTTTTTTGATGACATACTCATATATAGTAAGATATGGGAGGAACATCTAAAGCATTTGGATGAAATACTAGAGATTATGGAATCACAGTCCTTGTTTTCCAAAAGGTCAAAATGTGAGTTTGGGATGATGGAGATATTGTACCTCGGGCACATTGTCAGTGGGCAAGGGGTTCAAGTGCATTAGGAAAAGATTAAAGCCATTTAGGATTGGCTACCACCGAAGACTCTCTCAGACCTACCCGGATTCTTCTAGATTGTGCAGTTATTATAGGTGGTTTGCAAAGGGATTCTCACAACTCAGTGCACCATTCACAGATACAACAAAGAAAGGATCATTCAAATGGTGCGAACACACACAAAAAACTTTTGAAAGGCTCAAGGAAGTTATGAGCTCTTGCCTGATACTAGCACTTCTAGATTTCACCCGACCCTTCATTTTGGAGTGTGATACCTCCGGAGAGGGTATTGGGGCTATGCAAATGTAGGGTCGTGACCCGATTGCATTTGAGAGTCGAAAGCTCTCAGGAGCTGAGAAATTGTATTCCATCTACGAAAAGGAGATGCTCGCCATCATGCACACCTTGACAAAATTTTGACAGTACCTCGTCGGAGCCAACTTCACCATGCATATAGATCATAACAGCCTTTGGCACTTTCTAGAACAACAAGAACTCAATGAACAACATCAGAAGTGGGTAAGTAAAGTACATGCTTTTGATTTTGACATTAAATATGTAAAGGGAAAAAATAATGTGGTAGCTGATGCTTTGTCAAGATGACCAGTGATATGGTCTTTATCTCAAATCTCAACTAATTGGAGAGCACACTTGCTAGTTGAGTATTCCAAGAATACTTTCGCATGCCAACTGCTGGACAATGAAGTACAAGATGACATATACAAGGTGGTTGATGATATTATATACTACAAAGGTAGAATATACTTGCTTCTTAAATCCAAATTGAATGAGAAGATTCTGAAGGAAATGCACGACTCACCTCTAGCTGGGCATCATGGATATTTGGAGACTTACAGGTAGAACAAGGAAAGGTTCTCCTAGAAGGGTTTAAAGAATGACATCCTTTGATATGTCTAGGAATGTCTGACCTGTCAGCAAAACAAATTAGAAGAGGCTATGCCAACAAGTTTACTTCAGCCACTACCAATTCTTGAGCACAAATGGACTAGCATTTCAATGGATTTCATTATTGGGCTTCCAAAGGTGCAAGGAAGAGATTACATCTTTGTTGTGGTTGACAGATTGACCAAGTATGCGTACTTATTTTCTATTTCAGGGGAATACTAGGCCACACAGGTGGCAAAATTATTCTTTCGGGAGGTGTTATGCCTGCACGAACTCCCTCGAAACATAGTGAGCGAAAGAGATAGTCATTTTCTCAATAATTTCTAGAAAGAACTATTTTTTTTGGCAGGAACAAAGTTTTCACCCAGCACAAGCTACCACCCGTAGACTGATGGACAGACATAGATCATGAACAAATAGCTAGAAGGGTATCTCAGAAACTATGTTTCCCCACAACAAAGAGCATGGGTCAAGTGGCTACATCTAGGGAAGCACTATTACAACACCACCTATCACATGTCCATTGTAATGAACCCCTTCAAAGCCTTGTACGGGTATGAACCACCTTCATTTGTGGACATGGAGTTAGGAGATAGTCATGCACCAAAGGCAAAAGATTGGCTACAAGAAGGAATAGATATCCTAAGATCACTCCAGGAGAATCTCCTATGGGCTCACAATCAACATAAAATATATGCTAACAGGCATCACATTGAGAGGATTTTTGGAGTAAGAGACTTGGTATACCTTCGACTTCATCCTTGCAAGCAGTCATCCCTAAAGGCATCTGGGAAGGAGAAATTGAGGCCGCATTTTTACAGGTTCTACCGTGTTTCCAAACGGGTGGGTGAGGTTGTCTATGAACTAAATCTACCCCACAGAAGCAAGATTCACAATGTATTTTACGTGTCTTTCCTGAAGAAAGTGATGGGGTAACATGTCACTATGTATGAAGATTTACCACCCCTCGATGAAGAAGGGAAGTTAGTTCTAGAGCCGGCTGAAGTCATTGCCATCCGAGAGAAAAAGTTGAGGACTTGCATGAACAAATAATAGATGAACCTTCCATTGGAGGATGCTACCTGGGAGGGCGAGAAAATTTTGAATCATTTGAATTTGTGATTTCTTGAGGATAAGAAATATGTTGGATGGGAGGAATGTAATATCCCTGTTATTAAATAAATAAAATAAACTTTGTAATTTGAGGTTCCAATTGATTTTTGCATCTCGGGCCCATTTTTATTTTAGCGTAGGTGTTAGTTGTGTCATGTTAGCTAAATTTTGTACACCCTCAGGAGTTTTCGAATGGGTATTTAAGAGTGGTTGTAGGTAGTCATTTGGGATGCATATTGAACTATTACTTTGTATTGTGAATTCCGGTTAGAGTTCTGGTGTGCACCATTTTGGAAGTGAAAGACCTTCCCTATTTGGCTTGTTGCAGTTTGGCTTGTTGCAGTTTCAGTGGGGTTCAACCCTCAGCCTACTCTTCTTTGTTCTTCTTGTATCGAATCTGGAAAATCTGAAGTACTTCATTATTCATAATATAACCTCCTGGCAATTCTTCCATTTCTGGTACTTCATTGTTCTGTGCATTTGTTAACATATGGTGAATTGTTAAGTAACTGTGTTGTAGTGAAGAAGCAAACCCAAGGGGAAAACATAGCACGTACGGACTTCCAAACCATCATAGGGACTGCCTAGTTCAACCATAGGGACTACCAGACTACCGTAGGGACTACCAAGTCCAACCATAGGGACTACCAGACCATCATAGGGGCTGCCAGGTCTAACCGTATAGATCAGTCACACCATGCAACCTTCAATCTTCATTTTTTGCTGAGGAAATTGGAGCAGGGGTGTCGTGGGTACATTACAAGGAATTTATTCATAGTATACTTTCAAAAATAGAATAGGTTGTTATCAATATGGTCTTATTTCTCCATAGATAGTGTGTTATGATTTTGAGTCTTTGGTAATTATAACCAAGACAATTATATTTGTGAGAT
The DNA here is from genome assembly GCA_027943335.1 of Chamaecyparis obtusa. Lineage (NCBI taxonomy): Eukaryota > Viridiplantae > Streptophyta > Pinopsida > Cupressales > Cupressaceae > Chamaecyparis > Chamaecyparis obtusa. Next base: position 395,453 of record BSBK01003720.1, on the reverse strand, counting down.
CACAAGCCACAAAAATTGATGTAATTAGAATAGCATATTTTTGCATCTTCTTTGTCTTCATCCATCCATTTGCACAAAACTCATGTGAAACCAAAATTAAAATAAATGATTCATAAACTAATAAAAGAAATGAATGCACCCATTTCTCAATAATTTTATTAAATAATGCAAAAATTAATTTGAAAGAACTGACAATGAGAACCTTATAGATCAAGATGAATATCACAACATGATGATAGCATTGTGGATCAATACAAATACATTGATCAATCCAATGGTTTCCCAATAATAAAAAATATTGTTTCCAACTATATTTATTTTTAGTTCAAAACAAAGATGTCATTGTTAGGTACCTCATAAGCATGGGATCAAGTTTCCACAAAATTATAACTTTTAGTGCCCGTGTAAAGGAAATATTTCAAATAAAAATCTAAGGAAAGATAATCCTAATCCCAATCCATTCACCCATATTTTTGTTAATCCATTAAACTGTATTTAGCCCATATAAATCCTAAATCATCAAACCATTCATTTAACCAAATAAATCCTACTCCATTAAACCATGTAGATCCCAATCCATCTAGTTACCCATCAAACTATTCATTAATATAAATATGCCCTAATCCATAAAAAAATATATTAACCCATATAAATCCTCTTCAATTGAACCATACAAATCATATTCAATTAAACTACAAAATCCTTCTCTTTCAAGTCATCCATCCAGCTAGTCATCAAGTTATCTATCAACCTATTTAAATATGCATCCATCCAACAATACATCAACACGTATAAAACCTAACCCATATGAAATTCTCTCAAAATGTAGTAATCACATTTCATTACTCTCCATAGATCATCAACCACCAAAACATCCATCAACACCTATAGTCCCTCTATTGAACTCACCCTGAGATTGAGAGAGGAGGTTGAGTAAGTCTAGAACAAAAACATAAAAAAATCCAATCATAGTTCCACATCAATTAACATTAACCAACTTAGCAACAAAAAATGATAAACTAGTAAACAACACTATACACATGAACACCATAATTTTATTTGGAATACCAAAGCGGGGAAAAACCACAGTGAGATTCAACTCATGCTATATGAAGAGAAATTTATAATATCTATTTTAGGCTCACTGCCAAGGAGCTCACTACTATAGAAAGACTTGCAAGCTAAGGATCACTTCCTCAGGACAAGCCACAAAGCACTTGCAAGATAAGGTGCACAATCTTAGCGCAAGATATAAAGAATTGTAGATTGAGACACATTGCCTTAGGACAAGATATAGATCCACCAAAAATGACTCACTGTCATTCAATAGAGTAAATGAATATTATTAATCAATGTGACCAAGCCTTTAGCTTACTACCTCTACCAATTTTCCAAGCAAGAAGTCATCCTTGAATAATTGTCTCAGGCAACAACCTTCATGAAAAACACCACACACACACTTTTTCTATCTCAAAATTGATAAATTGAATGATATGGTCATACTTCTCTTCAACTTATATACACACACCACTTGATCCAAACTTTGAGATGTTGAAATGATCTTCTAGATATATTTGTGCTTCATCAAAAAGACCCTCAATTAGGTAATATAAAACAAAACAAACATAATTCAAATCAAGTTAGCTGCCAACTACAATTGAAGCAGTTGTGGTCTACTTAAGGACATAGAGGGGACCCAAAAACCTCATGATACATCTTGCTAGGAGGATCCAAATGGTTCCCACACAACATATCCTCAAAAGGAAGCATAATTTAGGTAAAATGTACATAAACAATGTAACGCATAACAAGTCGGACCAAAAAAATAATCCAATGAAAATAATTCAATGTATATTTTCACACACCACACTAAGATCCAAAACAACATCTTAACTCAACTTGCAACACCAAATTTGGCCAAAAGAATATAAACCACACAAGAAAATCAACTGACTCGACCTAAGTACAACACAAACCACATTGGAAAGAAATAGAACATTAAAACTCTTCTTGTAGAGAAAACCAACATCTAAAAATTGAACTAAGATACTGCATAAGAAATCCAAACTTGTCCCCCAAACCACAAAACTAGAAACATCACTGCGAAACCACGTAGGGCATTCTCTACACCAATCCTGATAGATAACCAAACTATCAACAAAATGCAACCAGCAACCACATCAACTACAATGTTGAGGACCTAAAAATATAGTGGGGAAACATCCATAGAACATAAACATTATATCTAGAACCGAAAGCTCCTAGATCTTCAAGTGTAGAGGAATGAAACACATTCTCCCATACAAACCTCAAATACTCTTTCCTACATATTCCATCTTTTGATGTTGTAGCATTTCATAAAGAACAAATACTCACTCAAGAGCATCACCAAAGAATATAGGAACACATGAGCACATAGTTTTGGAGCTCTCCTCACATCAGGTTGAGATCAATGACAACACTAACTCATATTTCTAACACCGTCATATAATGAACCTTCCATAAAACTATATAGACCCTCACACAAATACCCCTCTATCCCAGTAGATCCTCATGCAAAAGATCATCCATCAATTCTTATAGTCCCTCATCCATTGAACCATCTCTGAAACCTATAGATCCCAATTCATTAATTAATGGAGCTCCTAATTGAAATGATCATTTTGTAACCCATAATGAAGAAACCATTCTAGTACAAGAGGGTCCTCCACATTAGATACAACGCAAAAAATAAGGTGTGCTTGACCAAATCCAAACCTTAAACTTGAGTAGATAATAACTTCATCCTCATGTTAATTCCTTCATCATGAAAAAAGAGCCAATCTATCACAAAGAAGTCAAATGTGCTCCAAGATGTTCCTTAATTTTCAAAAGAGGCACTATTAATTCCAACAATGTTGATGTATGTCATCAAATTGATCCTTATTTGTCAATCCAACTAATGTGTTTTAACTCACAAATCTTAAGCCTTGGATTTCTTCATAGAAACAAGTGGTGATGTTTGTTCATCACTAACCATTTTAGGCACCAATCACAAGTGACTTTTTTCTTAAGAAAATTTAATATTAAAAATTTATTCTCATAATATTTAAGAAAAGGTATTAGTTTTGGGAGTTGGGTGAGAATATTGTGGTTCATTTAGGTAGTTGAAGTTTATGCAAAAAATGATGTTGGTGGGTTTTAAGGATAAGGTGGGTTATTTAATAGGGATTTTTTCAGATATATAAATGGGAAAAAGAGTGGCTGCAAATTTTGTTTTATCTTTATATTTTGTAGAACCCTTTTACGTTACAGAAGTGTTTGGTATCTTTCACAAGTCAATACATCTTGTTTATAATTGTAGCTAACATGAAGGAAAATGATCATTTGTAAAGGTGTTAAAATTTATCATGGGAGTTCTTGTAAATACGACTACACCAAAAGAATTGCAGAGGCTTAAGGGTGATTGACATCTCCAAATCACTTCCCCCATATCGTCAAGCCTAGTTAGGACCTATAGTGCATTTATAGTGCTGTATTATTGCTGGTCTCATGTGCATGACCTAAGGGATCTCAACTTCCTCTAGGTTGGGGATAGACCTTAGGGCCCATATGCATAAAATAGAGCACTCGATAGGAGGATTTCCCTATTGATTTTAATCAAGAGCATAAAGAATCTTGACCAATGCAAGGAGAAAAAAACAATTATCCATTACCTGGTATCAAATGAATATGAATAGTTGCTCAAGAACAATGTCGCTTACATGGTATCAAATGATTCTTTTTAGAGAAGAGATAACATGATTTATGAGCTTGTGATGATGTTCTAAGAAAGAGATTAGCTTTGGCAATTTGATAAGAATGTGGGAGTTCATCTAGGAAGTTAGAGTTGATGTAATAAATGAAATGTCGCACCTAAAATATTAACTAGTTTCTCATCATTGGATGTGACGTTAGGGTTCGGGGTTGATTCAGTGTTGGTGTTTGCTAGTTTTTAAAGATTAGATAGGATATTTGAAATAGTATTGTTATAGATCTCTGAATGCACATGATAGTAGCTAGACATTTCCCCATTTCTTTGTATTTCATGAGATATTTTTTTGGTATTCAACAAATACTTAGTGTCTTGAGGACATCATGGTCAAGGCGATTGAATAACATGAAGGAAAAAGGCTTATTTGTAGAGGTCACACAAATTATCATGAGAGCACTTGATACTATAATTCCTCTAAAGAAATTAGATGGTATTGAGTGAGTGATGAGGAATAGTTGTTTGCGATGAATGAAGCTTAGATGTGTGTGAGTCACATTGCAATTGTCTGAAGCCTAACTTACATTGAGTGGCAATGACAGATAAAATGGAATTTTGAATGGAGGACTGAGGGAAATTTATGCCAGACAGATGGTGGCCATCCTCATGCACAATGATGTGGTCTTGGCCACACATTGTTTTATCTCATCATAACCTATACATTGATAGCCTACCTTCTATCAGGATGAGGAACTTTAGAGTGTATTGGATAAGCATCATTTGGTCTTTGCTAACATACCACCAGGCGTACCACCACACCATGGGTTTGAAAACACTATTGAGATGGAGGCTGGTGCCAAACCTATCATCACCACATCATACCATCATCCTAAAAATTTTAAGGATGAGATTGAAAAGACAATACAGGAACTTCTCGACAAGGGATGGATCAGGCCTAGTTCCAACCCTTTTTCATCATCTGTTGTGCTAGTCAAGAAGAAGGATGGAACTCTGAGGATGTGCATGGAAAATCATGCATTAAAAAAGAAAACCATCAAGAAAAGGTACCCTATTGCCAGGATCGATGAGCTACTGGATGAACTACATCGTGTAGTCCATTTTTTGAAAATAGATCTCTAATCTGGGTATCATCAGATCCGCATGAGAGGAAAAGATGTGGAGAAAATAGCCTTTCGCTACCACAATGGACATTACAAGTTCTTGTTCATGCCATTTGGATTGACTAATGCTCCTGCCACATTCCAGTCCTATATGATTCACATATTCAACAAGCAACTGCGTAAGTTTCTATTGGTATTTTTTTGATGACATACTCATATACAATAAGACATGGGAGGAATATCTGAAGCATTTGGATGAAATATTGGAGATTATGGAATCACAATCCTTGTTTGCCAAAAGGTCAAAATGTGAGTTTGGGATGATGGAGATATTGTACCTTAGGCACATTGTTAGTGGGCAAGGGGTTCAAGTGCATCAAGAAAAGATTCAAGCCATTCTAGATTGGTTGTCGCCGAAGAGTCTCTCAGACCTACATAGATTCTTTGTCTTGTGCAATTATTATAGGTGGTTCACGAAGGGATTCTCATAGCTTAGTGCACTATTGATGGATCTAAGAAAGAAAGGATCATTTCAATGGTGCGAACAGGTACAAAAAAATTTTGAATGGCTCAAGGAAGTTATGAACCCTTACTCAGTGCTGGCACTTCCAGATTTCACCTGACCATTCATTTTGGAGTGTGATGCCTCCAAAGAGTGTATTGGGGCTATGTAGATGCAGGACCACCACCTGATTTCATTTGAGAGTCGAAAGCTCTTGGGAGTTGAGAAATTGTATTTTGTCTATGACAAGGAGATGCTTGCCATCATGCACATCTTGACAAAATTTTGACAGTACCTCGTCGGAGCCAAGTTCACCATGCATATAGATCATAATAGCCTTCAGCTCTTTCTAGAATAATAGCAACTCAATGTAAGGCATCAAAAGTGGGTAAGTAAAGTACAGGCTTTTGATTTTGATAATAAATATGTAAAGGGAAAAAATAACCTGGTAGCTAACACTTTGTCAAGACGGCTAGTGATATGCTCTTTATTTCAAATCTCAACTGATTAGAGAGAACACTTGCTGATTGAGTATTCCAAGAATACTTTCACATGTCAACTACTGGATGATGAAGTACAAGATGACAAATACAAGGTGGTTGATGATATTATATACTACAAAGGTAGAATATACTTGGTGTCTAAATCCAAATTGAAGGAGAAGATTCTGAAGGAGATGCACGAATCACCTTTGGTCGAGCATCATGGATATTTGAAGACTTACAGGTAGATTAGGGAAAGGTTCTCCTGGAAGGGTTTAAAGAGTGATGTCCTTTGATATGTCTAGGAATGTCCAACATCTCAGCAAAATAAATCAGAGCATGCTATGCCAATAGGTTTACTTTAGCCACTGTCGATCCCTGAGCACAAATGGACTAGCATTTCAATGGATTCTATTAGTGGGCTTCTGAAGGTGCAAGGAAGATATTGCATCTTTGTTGTGGTTGACATATTGACCAAGTATGCACACTTCTTTTCTATTTCAGGGGTATAACAGGCCACACAGGTGGTAGAATTGTTCTTCCAGGAGGTGTTCCACCTACACAAACTCCCTCAGAACATAGTGAGTGAAAGAGATAGTCATTTTCTCAATACTTTCTGGAAAGAACTATTTCGGCTGGCTGAAACAAAGTTGTCACCCAACATAAGCTACTACCTATAGATTAATGAAAAGATAGAGATCATGAACAAATAGCTAGAAGGGTATCTCAGAAACTATGTTTCCGCACAAAAGAGAGTGTGGGTCAAGTGGCTACATCTGGGGGAGCACTGTTACAACACCACCTATCACATGTCCATTGTAATGAATCCCTTCAAAGCCTTGTATAGGTATGAACCACCTTCATTCATGGACATGGTGTTGGGAGTTAGTCATGCACCAAAGGCAAAAGATTGTCTACAAGAAGGATAGATATCCTAAGATCACTCCGGGAGAATCTCCTACGGGCTCAAAATCAATAGAAAATATATGCTGACAGAAATCACATTGAGAAGAGTTTTGAATTAAGAAACTTGGTATACCTTCAACTTCAGCCATACAGGTAGCCATCCTTGAAGGCATCTGAGAAGGAGAAATTGAGGCCGGATTTCTACAGTCCCTACTGTGTTTCCAAACAAGTGGGTAAGGTTGCCTATGAACTAAATCTACCCCATAGAAGCAGGATTCACAATGTATTTTACGTGTCTTGCCTAAAGAAAGTGATGTGGCAACATGTCACTATGTCTAAAGATTTACCATCCCTCGATGAAAAAGGGAAGTTAGTTTGGAGCCGGCTGAAGTCATTGTCATGTAAGAGAAAAATTTGAGGACTCACACAGTCAAAGAATTTTTGGTGCGCTTGACAAACCTTCCATTGGAAGATGCTACCTGGGAGGGCGAGAAAATTCTGAATCATTTGAATTTGTGATTACTTGAGGACAAGAAATCTTTGGGATGGGAGGACTGTAATGTCTCTGTTATTAAATAAATAAAATAAACTTTGTAATTTGGTATTTTGATTGGTTTTGCATCTCGGGCCCATTTTTATTTTAGCATAGGTGTTAGTTGTGTCATGTCGGCTAAATTTTGTACACCCTTAGGAGTTGTCCTATGGGTTTTTAAGAATAGTTGTAGGTAGTCATTTGGGATGCATGTTGAATTATTGCTTTGTATTGCAAATTCTGATTGGATTTATGGTGTCTGCCATTTCGAAAGTGAAAGACCTTCCCTATTTGGCCTATTGTAGTTTCAGTGGGATTCAATCCTCACCCTAGTCTGCTTTGTTCTTCTTGTATCAGATTTGGAAAATTTGAAGTACTTCATTATTCATAATATAACCTCATGGAAATTCTTCCATATCTGGTACTTCATTGTTTTGTGCATCTGTTAACATCTGGTGAATTGCTAAGTAACTGTGTTGTAGCGAAGAAGAAACCCAAGGGGAAAACATAGCATGTACGGACTTTTAGACCACCATAGGGACTGCCAGAGTACTGTAGGGACTACCAAGTCCAACCATAGGGACTGCCACACCACCGTAGGGGCTACCAAGTCTAACCGTATGGACCAGTCACACCGTACGACCTTCAATCTTCAACTATTGCTGAGGAAATTGGAGCAGGGGTGTCGTGGATACATTACAAGGAATTTATTCATAGTATACTTTCAAAAATAGAATAGGTTGTTATCATTATGGTCTTATTTCTCCATAGATAGTGTGTTATGGTTTTGAGTCTTTGGTAATTATAACCAAGACAATTATATTTGTGAGATCACAAGCCAAAAAAATTGATGTAATTAGCATAGCATATTTTTACATCTTCTTTGTCTTCATCCATCCATTTGCACAAAAATCATGTAAAACCAAAATGAAAATAAATGATTCATAAACTAATAAAAGAAAGGAATGCACCTATTTCTCAATAATTTCATTAAATAATGCAAAAATTAATTTGAAAGAACTGACAATGAGAACCTTATAGATCAAGATGAATATCACAACATGATGATAGCATTGTGGATCAATACAAATACATTAACAATCTAATGGTTTCCCAATGATAAAAAAGATTATTTCCAACTATATTTATTTTTAGTTCAAAACAAAGATGTCATTGTTAGGTACCTCATAAGTATGGGATCAAGTTTCCACAAAATTATAACTTTTAGTGGTCATGTAAAGGAAATATTTCAAATAAAAATCTAAGGAAAGATAATCCTAATTCCTATCCATTCACCCATATTTCTCCTAATCCATTAAATTGTATTTAGCCCATATAAATCCTAAATCATCAAACCATTCATTTAACCAAATAAATCCTAGTTCATTCAACCATGTAGATCCCAATCCATCTACTTACCCATCAAACTATTCATCAATCTAAATATTCCCTAATCCATAAAAAAAATATTAACCCATAGAAATGTGTGTGTGAAAATTGTACCTGATCTATAGACACAACACTCAGTAAAACATTAGAGGTTAGCTATAATCGAAATCGTGCAAAATTGAAAGCTATCTAACCAAGTGATTTACTGCCTTCTAATAGGTGCGAGATTAATGTTCTCAGATCGTAATCAAGATCAGTGACCTAGACGGCACCTAAATGAAGGATTTGAATGCAATTGATCTAGATATGAGATTGAATGCAATTAAGCTATCTTTTTTATATTTTCTATGCAATAAGGAATGATAAACTGATATGCTATGGATGCTAAATGATCTAACAATGAAGATTCTAACAATGATATGAAAACTATGAAATTCTATGCTAAGATATAAAAACTATGCAATTGAAATTGATCTCACAAAGCTTTGAATTCGCAAGTTGATTCCTCGGCCTCCAATTCTCCAGCGTGATTGTGCAAAATATGAGATGAGATATGAAGAGCTGAAGCCTTTAATTTATAGAAATCCAGGGCTTTGGAGGTGCATGGATAAAAGCCATAAATCACTCAAATTAACTCATCTTGATTTTTGAGTTATCTGATCATGAAAGATAGTTAATTCTCAAAATCATGCAAAAAAACATGCAAAAATAGCTTTTTAACTCAAATTAGAGTTTAGATCAGCTTTTTGAACTCCAAAAGGATGTTGAGTTCCAAAAAGTCAATAACTTGCATTGATTTTCTGATTTGGAGTTTAACTGTTTCTTTTGAATATGCATAATAATTAAGAATTAAATAAATAAATAAAGTGATTTATCCTCAACTCAACTGATTTTTGAAATAAAATAATTAATTTATGGGTTAATTAACTATTTTATCAAACTTTTATTAAAAATTATATTATTAAATAATGACAACATGCTTTAATTAATTAAATAAGAATTTAATTAATTAAAGATAGGAATTTTGATTTATTGTCAAAATTAAATAATACAATTAATAATAGATAGAATTTAATTTAATTTAAATAATTAAGTGGCAAATATTAAATCTAATTAATTAAATATGCAAAATATTTAATTAATCAAATTTTAGGATAAATGTGATTTATTGCCAAATAATTATAAAATTAAAGATAATTAAGATAATTAGGAATATTACTAGGAATATTCCCCGATGCAAAATTTAAGATAATCAATTAGGATTCGATGATGTTTAGATGTGCCTTAGGTTAGGACTTCGATGTCAATTTTGTTCGATTTGTCGATGTAGGAGGTTAATGAACTTATACCTCAATGCAGTTGAGCCTATGAGTACTTCCATCAGTGAACCGAGCATCAGCATGACCGAGTCAGACATCAAATATCTTAGTCAGAAAAATAAGAGTAAAAAGAAAAAGAAAAAGAGTTCTGAGGGTGAAAACCACTTTGTGGCAGTCTCAGAACCGACAAAAGTAAAAAGAAAATACGTATCTGAAGGTGAAAACCTCTCTGAGGTGCCTAAGGATGAGATATTTGATGTCCTTCCGAGTCATTTACAGGATAGATCTCTAGTTCTGATTGAGCCAACTCAATCCATCAATTTGGGTACAACAAAGGAACCACAATTGGTACATGTAGCACAATCTCTATCAGAAGAAGAGAAACAGAAATTCACTACATTCTTATCAGAAAAAAAGATCAATTTTGCATGGAAATATTTAGATATGCCAGGATTGGATCCCAATCTCATTATGCACCATCTATCCATTGCTCCTGGAGTAAAACCAATCAAGCAAAAATTGAGAAAGATGCATCCTCATGTTGCACTCTTAGTCAAAGCAAAACTAGAAAAACTCCTAAAAGCTGGATTCATCCATGTCATAGACTATGCTGAGTGGATCTCTAACATTGTACCTGTTTCAAAACCAGATGGTTCAATCAGAGTGTGCAAAGACTTTAGAGATGTGAACAGAACATGCCCTAAGGATGATTTTCCACTGCCTAACATTGATATGATAGTGGACATGACTACGGGCTATGAAATGTATTCCTTAATGGATGGCTTTTCTGGGTACAACCAAATCAAAATTGCTCCAGAAGATCAAGAGAAAACAACTTTCACATGTGCGTGGGGAACTTTCTATTGGAATGTTATGCCATTCGGACTCAAAAATGCTGGAGCTACATATCAAAGAGCAATGACATCTATTTTTCATGATATGATGCATAGAACAATGGAGGATTACATAGATGATACCTTGGCAAAATCCATGATTAGAACTGAACATCTAACAGACTTGAGCATGATCCTCGACAGAATGGAAAAATTTAGTCTTCGACTAAATCCTAAAAAGTGTGCTTTTGGAGTCACTTCTGGAAAGCTCCTAGGATACATCGTCTCCAAGAAAGGCATTGAAGTTGATCTAGCTAAGGTCAAGGCTATAATAGAGATGCAACCTCCCACAAATATCAGTCAAATGAGGATGTTGCAAGGTAGAGTTCAATCTATCAGAAGATTCATATCACAGTTAGCGGACATCTCACAGCCTTTTACAAAAACATTACATAAAGGTGTGACCTTTGCATGGAATGAAGAATGCGAGAACAACTTTAAACATATCAAGAAGTATCTATCAAATCCGCCTATATTGATGCCTCCTATTCATGGGAAGCCATTAATATTATATGTCTCTGCAACAGATACATCACTGGGGGCATTGCTAGCACAGCATGATGAGAACAAGAAAGAAAGAGCCATCTACTATATCAGCCGAACTTTAGTGGCCTATGAGAAGAACTACTCAATGATAGAGAAGGCATGTCTAGTTGTGATCTTTGCATCACAGAAATTGAGACACTACATGTTAGCTCATACCACTCATTTGGTAGCTAAAATTGATCCACTGAAATATCTCCTAAGCAAGGCTGCCCTCACAGGTAGACTAGCTAAATGGGTCATGCTCTTGAGCGAATTTGACATTGAATATGTTGAAAGAAAAGCTATCAAAGGACAAGTCATTGCTGATCAATTAGCTGAAGCACCACTGTTTGATGATACACCCATGCAAATGGAATTTCCTGATTCTTCTATCATGCACCTCTCTTCTAGAGCATGGCAATTATTCTTTGATGGCTCCTACACACAGAATGGATCGAGAGCAAGCATATTGTTCATCACTCCTCAAGGATACTCAATACCCATAGAATTTAGATTAAAGTTTCCTTGCACAAACAATATTGCTGAATATGAGGCACTTCTCAATGGTATGAAAATGGCAATACAGTGGAGAGTTATAAAGATGCACATCCATGGAGACTCACAATTGGTCATCCACCAAGTCAATGATGTGTACCAAACCAAAGATGAAAAGCTCATTCCTTACAAGAGAATGGTAGATGATTTAAAGAAATACTTCATCTCTATCACATTTGAGCAAATACCCAGAATGGAGAATAAGGCTGCCGATGCAATGGCGACATTATCTACTCTCTTACAGCAGCCCGAATATGAACTACGCTACAAGTTCCTGGTGGAAGCCCTATCCTATCCTGCATATGACTCCCGTGAAACCCGCATGATCTGCACTGTTGTAGGTTATGACTCATCTCGCTACAAAAATCTATTCTCCTATCTCCACGACCAAATCATCCATGAGTCCTTTAACCATTTTGAGAAATGAAACCTTATCCGATCTGCATCCTGATATGTCATCATTGGTAACGATCTGTACAAACGAGGTCTAGATGGTACACTGCTTAGATGTTTAGAATGAGAAGAGTCTCAACGTGCATTAGAGGAAGTCCACGAGGGTATATGTGGGTCACACTTGAACGGTTTAACGTTAGCTCGAAAACTTATTAGGGCTGGGTACTATTGGCCTGAAATGGAGAAAGAGGCTATTAAATTTGCTAAAAATTGTCAATAGTGTCAAGTACATGGCAACTTGATTCATGCTCCAGGGAGAGATCTGATTCCCTTTACTACACAATGGCCTTTTCAACAATGGGCATTTGATCTCATAGGTGCTATCCATCCGCACTCTTCTAATGGACATACCCATATAATCACAGCTACAGATTATTTTACAAAATGGGTAGAAGCAGTTCCTCTAACACAAGCAACGGGGAAATAGATCTCTATGTTCATCTTGAACTACATCATTTGCAGATATGGGATCCCTCACTCTATAATCACAGATAACGGAGGACAATTCAAAAACAAGGACCTAGATGACTTATGTGCTAAGTTCAAGATTACTCAACATTGGTCTTCTATCTACTATCCTCAAGGGAATGGACAAGCTGAAGCTTCAAACAAAAATCTCTTGAAAATCTTGCACAGAACAGTGAATAAAATAGGAAGAGACTGGCATCTCATGATCAATCCAGCTCTCTGGGCCTATAGAACTAGTATCAGAATGCCTACAGGGGCTACACCTTTCACTTTAGTTTATGGGTCTAAAGCAGTACTGCCTATTGAGGTTGAAATCCCATCACTTAGAATCAGAATGCATGGACTTGTCACTGATGAAGACTACAGAGTGTCTAGGTTACAAGAACTGGAATTACTAGATGAGCGCAGGCAAGCAGCGTATGATCATCTCAGAGTATATCAGAAAAGAATGTCTAGAGGCTACAACAAGAAAGTCAGACATAGAGAATTTTAGGTTGGCGATCTAGTGTTGAGAGAAAATCCTAAAAATCAATCACATCGAGAACACAAGGGGAAGTTCAAACCCAATTGGCTAGGTCCCTTTGTAATCACTACTACTTTTGGCTCTGGTGCTTATCAACTCTCAACGACTAAAGGAGAACAGCTCCGAGAACCAATCGACGTTCTCCATCTAAAGAAATTTTATGCCTAAGGCATTCAGTGCTTGGTAAAATGTCCTAAAAAATCTTAAAAAATTAGAAAAAGTCCTTAAAAAATGAACATCTTGGTGAAAACCTAGCAATAGGCGCCTTGATGATTCACAAAAAAATCAAAAAATATCAAAAATTCAAAAAAATTGAAAAAATGAAAACTACAAAAAAAAATAAAAAATGAAAAAGAAGAAAAAGTGCCTTGGTGAAAACCTGGAAACAGGCGCCTTGGTAGCAAAAATAGAATCTCTACCAAGATGGTGAAAACCTGGCAAACAGGTTTCACTTGTTCCAAAATGCTCCATCTATCAGTGCAATCTTGGTCTTTCCCAGCTTTCAGTCTTGCTTTAGTTTGTACATATCTCCCGGTTTGTTTCAGCATTTCCAGTTTTCAATAAGTCGGTCTGTACACCAATCAGCTCAAGCGTCTGTATCCTATCAATGTTTAACACTTGGGGGCAATCAATGTCATATCCTATGGTCTCCCATGTATCTTAGATGTATCATATCTAGTCAGAGTCCTTTGAAGCTTCATGTGGGTCAGTCAGTCTGTCTTGTCTCCAGAAAGGATTTTGCATCTACAACACGACAATCAAACATCAAAAACAAACTGAAAATAATTTTTGCTTCATGCTTTTATCTCTTTGTATGCTTACTAATTCGCATTGAGATTTTTGCATATTGTGTCCCTTCGAGCTCTTCAATGATGTCCTTTATAGGATTTAGAGAGTGATGACTGGGGGCATAATCTTTTCATTGTTTTCTACTCGTATGTGAAATCTAATAACTTTGGAAATTTTGGATTGAAATGGTGTCCGACTGTAAGAGCCTCTATCTCGAATTGGATGGCCATGCGTACCTCGACCATTGATACCCAAAAAATTCAAGGAAGTTTGATTCAACTATTGTCTTTTTGAGTAAGTTCTTTCTCCTACTGTGGAACATGATCTTGCCTAAGGAGGTGAACAATAAAGGGTCACTACGGGTAATTCACACTAGATTTAGAATGATCTTTTGATTGTTTGATGTGTATGTTAAATGCAAGGCATACTCAGGTCATCACGACATTTATGTTTTGATGCTTGTACAAATTGCTATATCAAAATGGACATGATATTCAAGTCATCCTAGCGTTTGTGCCTTGGTGCTTATATCTAATCCAACATTTCGAAGTCAAATCAATATTCATATGTCCATGGTTGTATAACCAATGGGTGTTGTATTGATTCTTGCGCATACAAATTGATATTCATATGTCTATGGTTTCATGGCTAGTGGGCATTGTATTGATTTATCCAATTACCTAAAAGTTCAATGATGATAACAAATCGACATATGATCAGTGACTAGGTCCTAGGTCTTAGGTTGCATTTCATTTTGCATGTATCTTTGCATTTTGCATTTTTTATCTTTGCATGATCTCACAATGACTAAACGAACTTCAAAGCTTAAATAATTCTTCATATCAATTCTTCAAATCTAACAAGAGCTGAATCTCACATGAAGGTTCCTCCAACGAAGCAGCAAGTAGAATCCTTTTTCGGGATCAAAATTCAAATCTGAGATCATTCATATTATTAATTGCTTGCATAATCGACCTTCAATCATCACAAAAATCCAGTATTCAACTCAACTGATTATCTAACATCAAACTATCAAAATTTCAACTTGGTCAACCATGGTCAACTCATGGTCAAGTCTAGTCAAACTTAGTCTTTTGGACCTCTAAACGATGTAGAATGCGTTCTTCAACATGTATAACCACTTTTCCCATCAATTAACATGCTTCTAAACTATAACGCTGACTTTTCTTGTCAGATTTCAATTTTAATCCCGAAGGGGGCATGGTATTGCACATCATTCAAATTCTATCGATAAAATCTATCAATATCTTTCATCAGTAATCAAGACAAACAATCACGTCTAGTTACTGATTCATCAAAAGTACTCATCACTTGGGGCAAATCTATCATCACTTGGGACATATCAGATTCATCGATCCATATCAATCTGGTATTCTCTTAATCTTGTAAACTATATCAGTTTTTGCAACCATCGGATCATAGTGTTCTTTCCTTGGTTCTTCAGCAATTGAAGGGTTCGAATGTGATACCTGCTAGTTCTGCTAAGACAATCGAGTCTAGAATGGGTCACTCACTTCTTATCAATCCTAAGGTTCAGAATCAGGCATTTTGACACTTTTTCACAATCATAGGTTCATTTGTTGTTATAGTGAACATTATCTTTGGTCATTTAGGACCTATTATCTCCATATCAATTCAATATCAATCAACTCCTATCTCAATATCTTTCAATCGGTTTCTATCTTGAGATCGGTTTATCTTTTGAATCAGTTTCATATCTTTATCAAACACAGACTATCTTTGAACCACTGCGCTTCGCCCAGTAATTCAAAGAGGGGAAAAATGTAATACCCCAAAAATGGGCTATAAGTTCATTAACCTCCTACATCGACAAATCGAACAAAATTGACATCAAAGTCCCAACCTAAGGCACATCTAAACATCATCGAATCATAATTGGTTATCTTAAATTTTGCATCAAGGAATATTCCTAGCAATATTCCTAGCAATATTCCTAATTATCTTAATTATCTTTAATTTAATGATTATTTGGCGATAAATCACATTTATCCTAAGTTTGATTAATTGAATATTTTCATATTTAATTAATTAGATTTAATATTTGCCACTTAATTGTTTAATTAAATTTAATTCTATCTATTATTAATTGTATTATTTAATTTTGACAATAAATCAAAATTCCTATCTTTAATTAATTAAATTCTTATTTAATTAATTAAAGCATGTTGTCATTATTTAATAATATAATTTTTAATAAAAGTTTGATAAAATAGTTAATTAACCCATAAATTAATTATTTTATTTCAAAAATCAGTTGAGTTGAGGATAAATCACTTTATTTATTTATTTAATTCTTAATTATTATGCATATTCAAAAGAAACAGTTAAACTCCAAATCAGAAAATCAATGCAAGTTATTGACTTTTTGGAACTCAACATCCTTTTGGAGTTCAAAAAGCTGATCTAAACTCTAATTTGAGTTAAAAAGCTATTTTTGCATGTTTTTTTGCATGATTTTGAGAATTAACTATCTTTCATGATCAGATAACTCAAAAATCAAGATGAGTTAATTTGAGTGATTTATGGCTTTTATCCATGCACCTCCAAAGCCCTGGATTTCTATAAATTAAAGGCTTCAGCTCTTCACAAATCATCTCATATTTTGCACAATCACGCTGGAGAATTGGAATTGAAGAATCAAAGCTCTTGCGAATCGACATCTTTGTGAGATCAATCTTATTTTTGCATTCATAGCATATCAATTTTCAATAGCATTCATAGCATATCAATTTCATATTAGCATAGATTCATATCGGTTTTTATCATTCTTATTGCATAGAAAATATCAAAAATATAGATCAATTGCATTCAAATCCTTCATTTAGGTGTCGTCTAGGTCACTGATCTCGATAATAATCTGAGAACATTAATCTCGCACCTATTAGAATGCAGTAAATCACTTGGTTAGATAGCTTTCAATTACGCACAATTTTGATTATCACTAACCTCTAATGTTTTACTGAAGTGTTGTGTCTACAGATCAGGTACAATTTTCACACACACAAAATCCTCTTCAATTGAACCATACAAATCATATTCAATTAAACTAAAAAATCCTTCCCTTTCAAGTCATCCATCCAGCTAGTCATCAAGTTATCTATCAACCTATGTAAATCTACATCCATCCAACAATACATCAACACGTATAAACCCTAACCCATGCAAAATTCTCTCAAAATGTAGTAATCATATTTCATTAATCTCTATAGATCGTCAACCACCAAAACATCCATCAACACCTATAGTCCCTCTATTGAACACACCCCAAGATTGGGAGAGGAGGTTGAGTAAGTCTAGAACAAAAACATAAAAAAAATCCAATCATAGTTCCACATCGATTAACATTAACCAACTTAGCAACAAAAAATGATAAACTAGTAAACAACACTATACACATGAACACCATAATTTTATTTGGAAAACCAAAGGAGGGAAAAACCACAGTGAGAATCAGCTCATGCTATATGAAGAACAATGTATAATATCTATCTTAGGCTCACTACCAAGGAGCTCACAACTATAAAGACTTACAAGCTAAGGATCACTTCCTTAGGACAAGACACAAAGCACTTGCAAGATAAGGTGTACAATCTTAGCGTAAGATATAAAGAATTGTAGACTGAGACACATTGCCTTAGGACAAGATATAGATCTACCAAAAATGACTCATTGTCATTCAATAGAGTAAATGAATATTATTAATCAGCGTAACCAAGCCTTTAGCTTACTACCTCCACCAATTCTCCAAGCAAGAAGTCATCCTTGAATAATTGTCTCAATCAACAGCCTTCATGAAAAATACCACGCACACATTTTCTATCTCAAAATTGATAAATTGAATGATATGGTCATACTTCTCTTCAACGCATATTCACACACCACTTGATCCACATTTTGAGATGTTGAAATGTGTATTGTCTTAAAATGGAAGCACTTCCATGATAAGATCATTTAGCCCTTCGAGTAAGTGGTTTGGGGTCATGTTGAATGCCTTGAATGGATATTTGACTTGGATCTGGCATTTCCCCCTATTCTACCCCATTTTCCACTTCTTCCTAGCATTTTCCTAGCATTCTGGACTATGAACCTGAGGTTTTTTACCATAAGGTCAAAGTCGACCTTATGGGGTCAAAGTCGACCTCGATCCTAACTAGGTTAGGATCGAACTTGATCCTAACCTAGTCAAGTTCAAGCTCGATCTTGACCCTAGGGTTCGAGATCTTCAAGGTTTGCTTCTAGTTTTGGGATTTCATCAAAATCTTGCATTTTCCCTCTTCGAGGCCATTATTTCTCAGATTAAGTGTCGAATTCTCAAATTAATATTTCAGGTGGACCTCTCTCAAGATTTTTATAGGATTCCTAATTTATTATTAGAGATTAGCCTTTCTCAAGCTTTGTGCCTAATGCTCAAATTAACTTTGGGGTTGGCCTTACCTCGAATTTTGTAACAAGGCTCTTAAATAATTATTTTATTTCTATATTAAGGGTGGTCCCCTTCTAGAGTTTTGTGTCAAGACTTTAATTTAATTTCCTCTCCATGTGCACCTCTTTAGAGTTTTGTGCTATGGGCCCTTAATTATTGTTTTCTACAAGGCCCCTCTTGTGCCCTAGATCACTATAAAAGGGAGCCTTCCTCTCTCATTTTCTCCATCACATCTCATCTCACAATCTCTCAAGCTCTCAAGTGCAAGCAAGCGAGAAGATCAAGCATTCAAACATTCAATTCATCAAGGAGATCCATTAGAAGCCATTGAAGGATTCAAGCTCTGTGGAGCTCTCTTGTTGAAGATTCCTCCATTTCCATTCAAACCTCTTCCAAATTCAAGATCCATTCAAGATTGGTGTTGAAGATCTAAAGACAATTGATTGAAGACATCCTACATTTGATTCTACATTCATCCATTCTTATGGATTCAAGGGTTTGAATCCTCCACAAGGGTTTCAACTCGAGCAAGGTGAATTGTTCCGTTTACTTTGTTTATTCCAGCAATTTCAATTCAATTTCAAGGTTAATTCCTAAATTGGGGTTTGACTAAGGCAAACCCCTTCCCCCCAACAAACAAAACCATTTTTGTTGTAGGTATAGGTGCGGAATTTTGGATCTGAGATCGGATTTGGATACCCTTTTCGGTGAACTTTCAAGATTTGCGAACAAAGTCAAAATTCACCTTCAGAATAAAAATGTAGCCTTTGACCTGGTCAGTTACAACCTTGATCCTGACCTGGTCAGTTACAACCTTGATCCTGACCTAGTCAGTTACAACCTTGATTTTGACCCAATGTTGACCTGATCCAATCTCAGAAAATGATTTCTGGGTTTTGTAGATCTTGCAGTTTCAGTTCAAGAGCATGATAATCAATAGTTTTTTAGATAGTTTGATAGGGTTTTCAACCATTTCTTTTTCGAAGGTAAGTACCTTTATTTCTTAATTTCAATATTAATCATCTACATTTACTTTCTATATCAATACAATTCAAATGTATGTTTAAAATATTGGTTTTGGAGTCTCTTTTATGTGCAAGCCATTTCCCTAGGACCTCATCCATATTTTATCAATTAGAAAATGATCTTCTAGATATATTCGTGCTTCCTCAAAAAGACCCTCAATTAGGTAATCTAAAACAAAACAAACATAATTCAAATCAAGTTAGCTACCAACTGCAATTGCAATGGTTGTGGTTCACTTAAGGACATAGAGGGGACCCAAAAACATCATGATACATCTTTCTAGGTAGATCCAAATGGTTCACACACAACATATCCTCAAAAGGAAGCTTAATTTAGGTAAAATGTAGATAAACAATGTAACGCATAACTAGTAGGCCCCAAAAAATAATCCAATGCAAATAATTCAATGTATATCTTCACACACCGCAGTAAGATCCAAAACATCTTAACTCAAGTTGCAACACCAAATTTGGCCAAAAGAATATAAACCACACAAGAAAACCAATTGACTTGACCTAAGTACAACACAAACCACACTGGCGAGAAATAGAACATTAAAACTCTTCTTGTAGAGAAAACCAACATCTAAAAATTGAACTAAGATACTAGATAAGAAATCCAAACTTGTCCCCCAAACCACAAAACTAGAAACATCACTGTGAAACCACGTAGGGCATTCTCTAGACCAATCTTGATAGGTAACAAAATTGTCAACAAAATGCAACTAGCAACCACATCAACTACAATGTTGAGGACTTGAAAATATAGTGGTACAACATCCATAGAACATAAACATTATATCTAGAACCGAAAGCTCCTAGATCTTCAAGTGTAGAGGAATGCAAAGCATTCTCCCATCCAGACCTCAAATACTCTTCCATGCATATTCCATCTTCTGATGTTGTCGCATTTCAAAAACAAGAAATACTCCTCACATCAGGTTGACATCAATGACAACACTAACTCATATTTCCAACATCCTCATACAATCAACTTTCCATAAACCTAGATAGATCCTCACACAAATTTCCCTCTATCCCAATAGATCCTCATGCAAAATATCATTCATAAATTCTTATAGCATCCCTCATCCATTGAACCATCCCTAAAACCTATAGATCCTAGAATTCATTAATTAATGGAGCTCCTAATTGAAATAACTATTTTGTAACCCATAATGAAGAAACCATTCTAGTACAAGACTCCGGTCCTCTACATCAGATACAAAAGCAAAAATAAGGTGTGCTTGACCAAATCCAAACCAAACTTGAGTAGATAATAAATTCATCCTCTTGTTAATTCCTTCATCACGAAAAAAGAGCCAATCTATCACAAAGAATCCAAATATGCTCGAAGATGTTAATTTTCAAAAGAGGCACTCTTAATTCCAACAATGTTGATGTATGTCGTCAAGTTGATCCTTATTTGTCAATCCAACTAACGTGTTTTAACTCACAAATCTTTAGCCTTGGATTTCACCATAGAAATGAGTGGTGATGTTTGTTCATCACCAAGCATTTTAGGCACCAATTGCAAGTGACTTTTTTCTAAAGAAGAATAAATTTATAAAGGCGTTGATGATATTTAAGAAAAGGTATTAGTTTTGGGAGTTGGGTGACAATGTTGTGGTTCATTTAGGTAGTTGGAGTTTATGCAACAAATAATGTCCTACAAGTCTAAATTGTTGACTTTTTGTATTGTCATATTTTTAATAAGGGTTTGAGGTTGATTCAACAAAACAAGTTGGTGGGTTTAAAGGATAAGGTGGGTTATTTAATATGTATTTTTGTAGATATGTAAATGGGCAAAAGAGTGGGTGGAAATTTTGTTTTATCTTTACATTTTGTAGAACCCTTTTACGTTACAAAAGTGTCCAGTATCTTTCACAAGTCAAGACATCTTGTTTATAATTGTAGCCAACATCAAGTAAAATGGTCATTTGTAAAGGTGTTAAAATTTATCATGGGAGTGCTTGTAAATACGACTACACCAAAAGAATTAGAGAGGCTTAAGGGTGATAGACATCTCCAAATCACTTTGTCCATATTGTCAAGCCTAGTTAGGACCTATAGTGCATTTATAGTGTTCTATTATTGGTGGTCTCATGTGCATGGTAAGGGATCTCAACTTCCTCTGGGTTGGGGATAGACCTTAGGGCCCATGTGCATAAAATAGAGCACTCACTAGGAGGATTTCCCTCTTGAATTTAATCGAGAGCATAAAGAGTCTTTACCAATGCAAGGTGAAATCAGCAATTATCCATTACTTCGTATCAAATGAATACAAATAGTTGTTCAAGATCAATGCCGCTTACATGGTATCAAATGATTCTTTTTAGAGAAGAGATTACACAATTTATGAGCTTGCGATGATGTTCTAAGAAAGAGATTAGCTCTGGCAATTCGATAAGAATGTCAGAGTTCATCTAGAAAGTTAGAGTCGATATAATAAATGAAATGTCACACCTAAAATATTAACTAGTTTCTCATCATTGCATGTGACGTTGGGGTTCGGGGTTGATTCAGTGTTGGCATTTGCTTGTTTTTTCAGGATTAGATAGGCTATTTGAAGTAGTATTGTTATAGATCTCTAAATGCACATGATAGTAGCTAGACGTTTCCCCATTTCGTTGTATTTCATGAGATATTTTTTTGGTATTCAACAAATACTTAGTATCTTGAGGGCATCATGGTCAAGGGGATTGAGTAACAAGAAGGGAAAAGGCTTATTTGTAGAGGTCACACAAATTATCATGAGAGCACTCGATACTATAATTCCTCTTAAGAAATTAGATGGTGTTGAGTGAGTGATGAGGAATAGTTGTTTGCGATGAATGAAGCTTAGATGTGTGTGAGTCACACTGCAATTGTTTGAAGCCTAGCTTGCATTGAGTGGCAATGATAGTTAAAATGGAAAATAAGTGTGGAGTGAAAAAAGAATGTCTAAATCCTCAAGAAAGCTGGTTGAGGGAGCATGCCTATGTTAGCCATGTCATAGCAGTCTGCAGAATGGATAGGGAGAAAGGGAATCTTAGAAATACATTTCCAATGACGTTCACCTGAACTTACCTACCAATACAGGGATGGCAGGCAAAAGGGGGCATTTCGAGAATCAAACTCGGGACCTCTCGCACCCAAAGCGAGAATCATACCACTAGACCAAATGCCCGCTCACATTCCAGTCATGACAACATGAATCTAATTCAATGTACTCGAGAAAACATGCTGCTTGATGCCTAATGCAATGGTCTATGTCTGGACATCATCCCTGGCTTAAACAATTCGGTCTATGTGTTAACATCGTCCTTGGGTTTGTAGTGAAAAAACTTTGAAATTTAGCCAAAAGGTAACAATTGGGGCGTTCCAAGAATTGAACTCGGGACCTCTTGCACCCTAAGCGAGAATCATATTTTTATAGTAAGCTCTGAGAGTAGAATAGGATCACTTCTACTACATCCATCGGGCGCTTATACATGGACAAACCAGGCAAATGTACATACCAAAAGTATTACCAATATGACACAACAAAAGATGAAGAGATTACGCTTCATATGGTAAGGCATCCTAAGGGCAAGGTCTAATTTTTGATCATCCAAAAGGATGAGAGCATACTCTCTACTTGCAGAACTATCCTAGACTCAAGACTCTAGACTTACTCAACTCTGAATGCCTTTCTGTCTAAGGGAAGCATGCTTTTATAGGCAAATTGGAGAGGGGGTCTCAACTGATTGTTGACACATGTCAAGAATCAGGAGAACCACTTTATTAAAGTAGAGTGCACTACTACAGTAGATGCCCACTATGACCTGTATGTCGGTCTGGGTGGACCCCAATATCTACGAACACAGTAGTGTGTTGACAAACAAGTAGAGACAAGCAACTTGTGATGCTTTCACTTTACACCTGAAAGTGACTACGGGAAAATCTCTTTTAAACCTGTGAAGAGATAAAGAACACGGACCCTATTAAGGTGTCGGGCTAACCCTTTTAGGATGGTAGTGGAATCTACCCCTAGTTTTGTTCAACTAGATTTTGGTAACTAGTGTACAATTATTATCATTTCTGATGGTTGGGAAACTCAATTCTCTAGAGCCAATATGTGCCATGTACATAATGAATATGTGCAAAAACACATATGGATGGTTTTTAGAGAAATGATCAGCTCTTCCCAAAAGCTGACACATCGAATGAGGTCACGTAAGAGAGTAGAAGTGTGGATGACAACCCCATCCACTTAGGTATATCATTGATGCTTTGGTGAGTGATATTCAAGATCACTATCTGATTCTTCCTGAGATGGAATACTCATTACGTTCATTAATCTTTCTTCAAGAGTTTCTCCTTTCCAAAGAATTCTTTGACAGAGATGAACATGTGCCTGTTTTGTGGGATTACCAATATCCCATAGTTCTGGTTTGGTCTGGAAAATAGTGAAGATCCAAATTGGTTGTCTAGTATGAGGATGTGCCCAATGATGTAAACTTTGTAGTTCCATGGTATTTTGTTGCTGCAAAGAGGGACCATAGATAGAGAAGATATACCTTTTTATAGGATTTTCAATGTAGGAATGGAATGTGATTTTATGCAAATACCCATAATTATAGGTTGTTGGCTGTATCTAATGATTATGTGGGAAAACTACTCTGAAATAATTTCCTAATTGATTGATGCTTAACCATCGCTGCTGATCAGGAATATGAGTGCTGCTTAGGATTTGAGTAGGCCATTCAAAAGAGATCACATTGGTGATAATAGGCCATTCAGGAGAGGTAGGATTGCTGATTGCATGTTGGAGATAATTTTTAATTTCTTCATCAGATGGATGACAAGGCTGTCATTGAATTACTGCATCAGTTAGAAGTTGTCGTGATGCTTCAAAATGTCAATTCCTTTGTTCTAGATATAGTTGATGTGTTAGAACATTCAAATTTTCTTGCCATGGCACATTGCTAATAAAATTATATTCTTCTTTGCATTCTCTGATCATTCGGACATTGTGTTGCTGTTTCTGGGCTTGTTGATTATGAGTGAATTCTTCAATCAACACTCTTCATCGATCTTCATAGAGTTGTCGTGTCCAGGGACAATTATCAGCATAACTATTGAACACCATATTGAGGTTATGAGTGATATCTTCCTGAGACTGAGCTTGTTCTGTAAAGAGATTTGGTTGTAAAACAACTTGTCTGTGACCTTCCCCTGGCTGAATGTGATTAAGACTATGAACCCTGTGAACAGATCCTTCTCGGCTAAGAAAATCAGCTAAGATATTTTTGGAACCTTCAATGTGCTCTGTATCAAAATCAAAAGTATCAAGAATTTGTGCCCAACGGAGCAATCTTGCTCGCACAACTTTATTTTTTGATTCTTTGCGGAAGAATCCAGGAAGATTTTTCAAATCACTTCATAGAAGAAATTTATGATCACCAATAAACAGCTGAAACTTTTCAAATGCTTTGACCATTGCTAAAAGTTCTTTATGTGTAGAGTGGTAATTAAGTTCAGCACCTTTAAAAGATCCAGATTCATACCTGACAATTTCTTCTCTGATTTGATTATTCTGTTTTACTTCTTCTAACAGCACTGCACCCCATGCGGTGTCACTTGCATCTGTATGAACAATTTTCTTGCCAGATCCCAGGATTTTAAGGTGAGGAAGATGCTAACATTGCTGTTTAATTTGTTGAATAGCTTGATTGTGAATGTCAGACCAAGGAGGTGCATTTTTCTTTAATAGTTTGTTGAGCTCTTTGCGTGCTTCTGCAATATTCTAGAAGTATCCTGCAATGTAATTGATTAATCCAAGGAATCATTGTAATGATTTCTTATCCTTGACTTCTACCTGTTGAATTGTTTCAAGGAGATGTTTCTATGGATAGATCTTTCCATCTGGCTCAATTCGTGTGCCAATAAAGATAAGGCTTTCAGTACACCAACTAATTTTGGAGGGATTTAGACAAATTCCATTTGTCTGACATATTGACAGGAATTTCTTGAGATGCTCAAGATGAGATTTGTGATCTTGACTAAAAATCAGAATATCATCTATGTAAGGTTGAAGAAATTTTGCATAAGAGGTAAATATTTTATCCATAATACCTTGAAAGATGGAGGGAGCAGTTTTGATTCCAAATGGTAAAATTGTCCATTCATACAGCCCTTGTGGGACTAAGAAGGCTGTTTTGTATTGATCTTCTTTTCTGATTTTTACCTGCCAAAATCCTTTTGTCAGATCAAATTTACTGAAAACATTACATCCTTGAATTCACTGCCATATATAATCCTTGATGGGTAGGGGATGCTGATTACTTTCAAGACATGCATTAAGAGGTTTATAATTGACAACCAATCTTCTTTTTGATGGTTCATTCCCATGTTCATCTTTTTTAGGAACATACATCACATGACAAGAGAATGGGCTGGTACTAGGTTAGATCAATCCTTTGTCTAAAAGTTTAGAAATTTCTTTTTCACATAATTCCTGATCTGTTTTGGAGAGAATGAGATAATTGGCTTTTCTTTTTGGGATCATTTCCATTCCATTCTGATCTTTCTTTAGAGTAAGTGAACATTCAAATGATCTCTGGTATTTTTGGAGATCTTTGGTAAGTATAGTAGCAGCAAAATCTTTCTGAACTTGCTCAAGATCTAACTTTGTATTTTCTGCTTGTCATGTAAACCAAACATGCTGTCCTAGTTGAATGATCTCATCTTTTGGGAAAAGTGTGTCTTGGAGAATATGCCCTGGCTTCATTGATTTGTGTGATAGACCCTACACTAAATGAAATACTAGTGCCAGATTTACCAATGGTATATGGACTCCATTGCTGTAGAGTAGCACTTCCTATAATACAATCATAGGATTCTACTGGAAATTCAAAAAATTTGGTCTGATGGAGACTAGAACCAAACTTTAATGGAATCAAGGCTTTATGTTTCACAGGATTACCATTACTGGTAAATGAGTTGATTGAAGTTGTTTTTGTGGTCCAACAATCTCTAGGGAAATACTAAGCATGAGCTAGATTACAATCTGCTCCTGAGTCTAATAAAGCACACAACGTATAAGCTTTTATTGATTGTAATTTAACTGTAATCAAGAATGTTGGACAAGGGCTTGAAAACCCTTTTAGATAGGTATAAATGTTATGTTTCTCTTCAACTGCTTCTGTTTCTTCTGTTGTCTCTGAAACCAGTGTTGTAACAGGTGTGAAAGAAGACTCTTCGCATTTTAACTATTCAAGTTCTGTCAGATACTTATCTAAAGAACTAAGAGAACTTGAAGATGCTTGACTTTCTCTTAAATTCTTTTGAATAGAAAGGATCTCTTTGTTTACATCAGCTTTTACTATATACAAGAAAGCTAAGAGATTTTCCAACCAATCAATCTTTGAGGATTTTTGAAATGCTTTTTGTGCAGTTGGATTTGGAGTGTATTCTGATGTAGATTTTGATCCTAGCCTATCATTATTTACCCACTGCATATCAGGGTGTTGACTGAGTACTTCTTCCTTAGCATTTTTGGCTTTGATTATCTCATGAGTAATCTTTTGATGCTAATAGGCAGTCACATAGTTTTCTTTTTGATTTTCCAGATGTTGAATCTTCTTATCTAGCTCATCTAGATTTTCTTGGATCTGAGAATCTTCTAGATTTTCTTGGATCTGAGAATTTTCTAACTCATATTCATTGTCTGTAAATGTTTTCCTAAATGGGGAGAAGCATCCTCGTCCTCTTTGTGGAAAGAATTTTCCACGAGACCAATTGTTTCTAGAGGAAAACATATTGCACATAAAAGAAACTTCAGAATCTTTAGATGCTGAATGAAAACTTTTAGACTCAGATTCTGAGTGTAGACCAAAATGATAGACAAGAGGTTCTTGTTCAACTGAAATATCTAAATCAAAAATTTGAAGATAATAGTCTTCAAAATCAGAGGAGAAAGGACTATTAACTTCTGTTAAGGGCAAATAATCTAGTCCTGCTTTCCTTAATGTGCGAACTTTCTTTGAATGTTCAGGTTTATGGCGCTGATCACATTTGTTTGCATAATGAGGCCCTTTGCATATGTAACATTGTGGTTTAAAGTCCTTCTTTTTGATGCGATGCTTATTTCACAAAAAGGTTTTTTTATATCTTTTCTTCCTTCTGAATTTTTGATGCTCTGAATATTTGTATTCGGGATACTTAGTCTATTACTTGCGACGTGAGAAATGCTTTTTCTCATGCTTCTGACATCCATAACTATTTTGCAAGCACTGACATACTCCATGTTTAAGATAAGGTAAGACAACCTTTTTCTGTTTCTATTTTTTCTTTTCAGAACATAGTTCTTCATTGATTTCTCTAATGAATTGAACTAATTGTGGAAATGTGACATCATTGATTGTCATATCTCGAGTATTTAGTATGCTATTTAGAATTCTTTCCCTATAATAAGACTGTAATTGTGAGGGAAACCCTTCTAAGAATGTATTGTACATCCAAGCATTATTGTTCGTTTGTCCAGACTTGTAGAAATTCACATATTGTTCTTTACAATAATCTTCAAAGAATTTCATGTCACATATTCTATTTTCCTTAAATCTTTTGTAGGCTATTCTTTTCTCATTTTCATGCTGTCCCACAAATATTCTGTATAAGGACTCACAGACAGGATTAACTCTTGAGTGAATAAGGTCTTCCTTATATTGTGGTTCTAGAGAGTCCCATGTTGTTCAGGCTATGACTGTTAGAGCATTTAGAGCTTGTCTGATGGCTTGTTCTGTAGTCACACCATCAACAGTATTGATCACATTATCAATCCATGCTCGTAAAATATCAATTGTGGCTTTGTTGTTTATTGGATCATAATCATCAAAATTAGTCAGAGGTGGAGACACATCTGAGAAATTATGAATTCTATCAAATGGGCCACTGGAATTTTCCTGCTTTACCATATTAACAGAGTGCCATTTTCCTATTTTCTTATCAAATTCCTGAGGCTTGGGTTCTGGCACATCTAATAGTAACGGCTTTCCTGATTGTTGACATTTCAATCTTTCTAGATCTTCTGTGGCATTAGGGAAAGTCCATTTTTTTGAGTTGGTCTTCTGTAGAGTTACTTTCAACTCACCAGACTGATGGATTACTACTTGTTCAAGTGTTTGTGTAACTATGGATATGGCTTGAGTAACATTTTGAGCATCCACATACTATTGTGAGCTGACTTGTTCAACTATTCTTTGGACTTGAGAAGTGGTTTTCTGGACTTGTTGTAAATGTTGAGTTTGTTTGGCTTGCTCAGTCCACCAAGCTTCTACTGAAGTTTTAAAACTGGAATAATCACGGTGAAGGGTGGCGATATCCTGGGAAATTGTAAAAGACATGATACTAGCAAGGCGACTTTCCAAAGCTTTGAGAGAGGCTAACACTTCATGGAAGTTAGAATTCTGATTGGCTTCAAGTTTTTGATCTAAGTCTTTCATCTTTTGTTGTGTCATATTGGTAATACTTTTGGTATGTACATTTGCCTGGTTTGTCCATGTATAAGCGCCCGATGGATGTAGTAGAAGTGATCCTATTCTACTCTCGGAGCTTACTGTAAAAATTGGTAATACTTTTGGTATGTACATTTGCCTAGTTTATCCATGTATAAGCGCCTGATGGATGTAGTAGAAGTGATCCTATTCTACTCTCAGAGCTTACTATAAAAATTGGATGGATGTAGTAGAAGTGATCCTATTCAACTCTCAGAGCTTACTGTAAAAATTGGTATCAGAGCTGCTGTCTCAATAATATTATTTCTGTTTATTCCTCTTGTGTCTCAAATTTGTGATACGTTCCTTTATCCTTGCTTCCTTGTGTTTTCTGAGTGACATAAGATCTCATTGTTTAAGCCGTGGAAAGGCATTTTTAGAGGCTGGGAGAGTATCTCAACAAAAACAAGCAGTGCGAAGCAGAACGGGATGGAAGGAACACATAACTCTGAAGACGAATTCATCAAACCAGAAATAGAAGAACTTGTGAGTCTTGGTTCAGTCTTTCACTCTTTAAATAATGCTATTTTGGATGAAGATATGCATGTAGATAATCATGAAAAATTTGACTTACCTGAAAAAAGATTTAGGCTTCCTACAAAAAATTGGAAAGAAATATATTCTGATTTAGGAATGCTTCAGTATAAGTCTAAAACTATTTGTAAAGTAATAGAATTACAAGTTGAAGTCCATAATGATGAAGCCCATAGCTTCATTAATCTCATGTCTAGTAAAGAGATACAGAGTCTTGTCAAACAAGCAAAAACAAAAAATGGATACAAATATCTACATATAGGTAGTATTATTGCTGGATGTGAACCACTGTATAGGAAAGGAATCCCAACTACAATTTTTATGACTCTTCTTGATGTCCATCATAATAGATATTGTGACATGTTAATGGGAGGAATTTCTGCTCCAATGGCTGCAAGAGCGACAACCTTTGATGTAGTCCCAAATTTTGCAATTAGTTTGTCGGATCCACATCTAGATAAAGTCCTTATGTTTCAATTTGGTACTCATTACCTAGATATGAAACCTGGATCCAGAACCCATGCTCTGTATTTTGCTTTGTATGGTCGGTTGTTTAACACCACCGTTCCAATAGTCAAGGATCCTCAATCTGACAAGTCTAAAGCTAAATTTTCTTTGTTATGGCAAACCCAAACCAAAGGTGCTCAGCTTACAGTACCCAAAATGATAAATCTTGTAGATATCCAAGTTCCAAAAAATTGGATCATTGATACTAGAGCTCTTCAGCAAAGAAACATGCCAAAGAACCTTACCACTATTGCAAGTATCAAGGAAACACCTGGAAAAGCCCATATCCTTTTTGATGAGCTAAATTCCAAAAAATCTTTTGGATCTAGTTCCAAAGGTTTTCAAGGAATTGAGTCAAGTCTATCTGTAAAACCACCAACTCAGTGTAACCATCTAAATTGTATCCCTGACTCTCAAGGATCTCTATATTGCTCAAAATGCAAACAATCTTTTAGAGAACCTGCAACATTAATCTCCAACCCTCTTACTCAAACTATCAACCACTATGAACATCCACAGTTCAGTGAGTTAGATGATGGAAGTCTACAATGTGATCATTGTAAATATGTCAAAAATACTTTTCATGTGAGAATGATTTTATCAGGACACAATACACCATTCTTTGAGCCAGATATTATAGCATCTGAGAAAGCATCTACCAGTGTACCCATAGAAGTCCCCAAAGGAATACCACCTTTTTGCAATTTCATGCTTAACTCGTCAGATGACAAATTCTCAATTCCATATTGGCCTCAACATGTCATTGCACAAGGTCAACTTGATGCTACAACACAGTCTAAAATGCTCAATTATGCTAATCTCTGTCTCCGCAAAGCATTACTTTTTCAACAAGATACACATCAGTGTCTTTTGCAAGCTGAACTTCAGCGTCAAAAACTTGAAGCCAGTCAGAATTCTAACTTCCATGAAGTGTTAGCCTCTCTCAAAGCTTTGGAAAGTTGCCTTGCCAGTATCATGTCTTTTACAATTTCCTAGGATATCGTCGCCCTTCGCCGTGATTATTCTAGTTTTAAAACTTCAGCAGAAGCTTGGTGGACTGAGCAAGCCAAACAAACTCAACATTTACAAGTCCAGAAAACCACTTCTCAAGTCCAAAGAATAGTTGAACAAGTCAGCTCACAACAGTATGTGGATGCTCAAAATGTTACTCAAGCCATATCCACAGTTACATAAACACTTGAACAAGTAGTAATCCATCAGTCTGATGAGTTGAAAGTAACTCTACAGAAGACCAACTCAAAAAAATGGACTTTCCCTGATGCCACAGAAGATCTAGAAAGATTGAAATGTCAACAATTAGGAAAGCCGTTACTATTAGATGTGCCAGAACCCAAGCCTCAAGAATTTGATAAGAAAATAAGAAAATGGCACTCTGTTAATATGGTAAAGGAGGAAAATTCTAGTGGCCCATTTGATAGAATTCATAATTTATCAGATGTGTCTCCACCTCTGACTAATTTTGATGATTATGATCCAATAAAGAACAAAGCCACAATTGATATTTTACGAGCATGGATTGATAATGCTATCAATACTATTGATGGTGTGACTATAGAACAAGCCATCAGACAAGCTCTAAATGCTCTAACAGGCATAGCCTGAACAACATGGGACTCTCTAGAACCACAATATAAGGAAGACCTTATTCACTCATGAGTTAATCCTGTCTATGAGTCCTTATGCAGAATGTTTGTGGGACAACATGAAAATGAGAAAAGAACAGCCTACAAAAGATTTAAGGAAAATAGAATATGTGATATGAAATTCTTTGAAGATTATTATAAAGAACAATATGTGAATTTCTACATGTCTGGACAAACAAACAATAATGCTTGGATGTACAATACATTCTTAGAAGGGTTTCCCTCACAATTGCAGTCTTATTATAAGGAAAGAATTCTAAATAGCATACTAAATACTCCAGATATGACAATCAATGATGTCACATTTCCACAATTAGTTCAATTCATTAGAGAAATCAATGAAGAACTATGTTCTGAAAAGAAAAAATAGAAACAGAAAAAGGTTGTCTTACCTTATCTTAAACATGGAGTATGTCAGTGCTTGCAAAATAGTTATGGATGTCAGAAGCATGAGAAAAAGCATTTCTCACGTCGCAAGTAACGGACTAAGTATCCCGAATACAAATATTCAGAGCATCAAAAATTCAGAAGGAAGAAAAGATATAAAAAAACCTTTTTGTGAAATAAGCATCGCATCAAAAAGAAGGACTTTAAACCACAATGTTACATATGCAAAGGGCCTCATTATGCGAACAAATGTGATCAGCGCCATAAGCCTGAACATTCAAAGAAAGTTCGCACATTAAGGAAAGCAGGACTAGATTATTTGCCCTTAACAGAAGTCAATAGTCCTTTCTCCTCTGATTCTGAAGACTATTGTCTTCAAATTTCTGATTTAGATATTTCAGTTGAACAAGAGCCTCTTGTCCATCATTTTGGTCTACACTCAAAATTCGAGTCTGAAAGTTTTCATTCAGCATCTGAAGATTCTGAAGTTTCTTTTATTTGCAATATGTTTTCCTCTAGAAACAATTGGTCTCGTGGAAAATTCTTTCCACAAAGAGGACGAGGATGCTTCTCTCCATTTAGGAAAACATTTACAGACAATGAATATGAGTTAGAAGATTCTCAGATCCAAGAAAATCTAGATGAGCTAGATAAGAAGATTCAACATTTGGAAAATCAAAAAGAAAACTATGTGACTCCCTATCAGCATCAAAAGATTACTCATGAGATAATCAAAGCCAAAAATGCTAAGGAAGAAATACTCAGTCAACACCCTGATATGCAGTGGGTAAATAATGATAGGCTAGGATCAAAATCTACATTAGAATACACTCCAAATCCAACTGCACAAAAAGCATTTCAAAAATCCTCAAAGATTGATTGGTTGGAAAATCGCTTAGCTTTCTTGTATATAGTAAAAGCTGATGTAAACAAAGAGATCCTTTCTATTCAAAATAATTTAAGAGAAAGTCAAGCATCTTCAAGTTCTCTTAGTTCTTTAGATAAGTATCTGACAGAACTTGAACAATTAAAATGCGAAGAGTCTTCTTTCACACCTGTTACAACACTGGTTTCAGAGACAACAGAAGAAACAGAAGCAGTTGAAGAGAAACATAACATTTATACCTATCTGAAAGGGTTTTCAAGCCCTTGTCCAGCATTCTTGATTATAGTTAAATTACAATGAATAAAAGCTTATACGTTGTGTGCTTTATTAGACTCAGGAGCAGATTGTAATCTAGCTCGTGCTTACTGTTTCCCTAGAGATTGTTGGACCACAACAACAACTTCAATCAACTCACTTACTAGTAATGGTAATCCTGTGAAACATAAAGCCTTGATTCCATTAAAGTTTGGTTCTAGTCTCCATCAGACCAAATTTTTTGAATTTCCAGTAGAATCCTATGATTGTATTATAGGAAGTGCTACTCTACAGCAATGGAGTCCATATACCATTGGTAAATCTGGCACTAGTATTTCATTTAGTGTAGGGTCTATCACACAAATCAATGAAGCTAGGGCATATTCTCCAAGACTCACACTTTTCCCAAAAGATAAGATCATTCAACCAGGATAGCGTGTTTGGTTTACACGACAAGCAGAAAATACAAAGTTAGATCTTGAGCAAGTTCAGAAAGATTTTGCTGCTACTGTACTTACCAAAGATCTCCAAAAATAACAGAGATCATTTGAATGTTCACTTACTCTAAAGAAAGATCAGAATGGAATGGAAATGATCTTGAAAAGAAAAGCCAATTATCTCATTCTCTCCAAAATAGATCAGGAATTATGTGAAAAAGAAATTTTTGAACTTTTAGACAAAGGATTGATCAAACCTAGTGCCAGCCCATTCTCTTGTCATGTGATGTATGTTCCTAAAAAAGATGAACATGGGAATGAACTATCAGAAAGAAGATTGGTTGTCAATTATAAACCTCTTAATGCATGTCTTGAAAGTAATCAGCATCCCCTGCCCAGCGAGGATTATATATGGCAGCGAATTCAAGGATGTAATGTTTTATAAAAGCATTTATCTTCTAAAAACAACAAAATGGTAAATCGCATGCAAAATGAACTGTTTAAGATTGTTGAGAGTGGGATTTGAACCCACGCCCTTTCGGACCAGAACCTTAATCTGGCACCTTAGACCAAGTCGGCCATGTTTAATAAAATAAGCTAAAAAGAGAACATTTATTTTAGAAAAATACGGAAACGTGTGCACCTCTGTCCCGTACAACAGTTATTTGAGACTCCTTGGTCAGATCTGTAAATTAAACCTAGCTGGAATAAGCAAGCCCTTTGTAGCTCTTGTACTGCTGTGCTTCCGGACTATTATTTTCCTCATTCTCTTCTTTATCATGTAAAATCATTTGCTGTATTGTGGGAAACCCCTTCCAAGAAAAGTCTCTCATTTAAACATTGAATAGGAGGTGCATGCCAACAATCAAAATTGTAGCGATGTTAGCAATATCATAATATATTCTATTAAATATAGTCTTTCTTTCTAGTGGATAAAAAAACTATAACCCATCACTTCCTCATTCAACTCACTATACTACCAACTATCAATGACTTAAATTAGTATTTGTATCTATAAGAAGCTCACAAGATATGCTGATAGGAAATTAAAGATAGAATTTAAATGAAGATCATATTGTAGAAAAGTGTTAAAAAAAATTCTTCTTATTGAAAGAAACTAGTGATGTTTTTGAAAAGAAATCAAGTTCCAAATCCAATAGAAATACCTTTCATGGAACACTTTTTTTTGTCATCCTAGAGCCAAAGTAACCTCTTCACATGGAACATGCAACCCTACTAAGAAAACAAAGAAAGCTTTATTTTTTTCAATAGATTGAAATTTTTAAAAAAGAGGATTCAATGCCACAACTTCACTCACAAAATGAGAAAACAACAATGCATCTATTTTTTAAGGATACTTTGTTAGACATTTTGTCACATAGTCATGAGAAAATTCTCTCCGCCATTGATTATCTCAAATTTGCACTACATCCTTATGAATTACAATAGTCTCAAAGACATGAAATTTTGTGCTCAATGTCTCCCCATGTTTCTTTATCCTATAGATTTGTAGGCAGAACAAAGAACCAACATTCATGTACATTTTAAGCTATTAGTTGCATTCAAACACATACTAACATTTGGGAGTTAAAAGAGATTTCTATCTTAGTAATGCATTTCAAATGATCAACATATGAATTTTGTAACCTACCCCATGCTAGGCTATAAAATATCATAGAAAATTGTTTTAAGCCTTCTAATATTGAATCCTAATGGATTTTTGGCTTTATATTGATTAGATAAACACCATGAATTTGAATACTAGAATTAATCTAGTAACCTTTAAAAGTATATCATAACCCTTCTATCATATTCACAAACATATACTAAGCTTATAAGATAAAAAAAAGGTTTGGATTCTAAATGATTATATTATAAGCCTTGCAACATATTTACAATCTGAAAGAAAATTGGCAAAAAAAAGTGTATTTCCCTAAAAAATAGTACTCAACCAGGTACAATCTGATTTATATATGTCAAGAATAGAAAGTAGAGATGTTTCAAATGAACATCATCCAATTTTTAAATTCTTATTAGAGACTCTGCATTTCCTTTGTGTTTCTAAAGTTAAGATGAAATCTTATAAAAAAACATCCTCCTCAAATTCCGCAAGACTACAATCTTTTGCAAACAACCTTTGCATGGAGTTCATGCTCTTCAAAATATCAACTCATGGCTGAGAAGGAAGGAAATTCAAAATCAAATTCGGTCAACTTTATTATTATGGGGAAAATACTCAAGAGAGGATTCCAAAATGGAATAACAACAAGACAAAAAGAGAATTTCCATGTTTCTCAAAACTATCAAAATAATTTTGCATTATTCTTAACAATAAATAATTGCAAAGTAGTGCAAAATTTGCACTATTACCCTAAGAAAATAGAGCATTATTGCCAAGATATCAAATCCAAATTGAAGGAACAACAATCAATTTGCTACTAATCATGCACAACTCAACTCAAAACATACAACAACACAAAAGTAGCGAATTTGGAAATGAATCATTAGAGAGTATGAATATCCTTCTATACAATCCTTTGCAAAATGAATGGTCAACATCAATACATTCTTATTCCTTCTATTCTAATTATTTTTAATCAACACATTGAATTCTTAAATTTTGATGTTGCCACTTGACCTCCCATGAAGATTTATTTTATAAATATGATAGACTAGATTATTTAATGTGCAAACAATCTCAGTGTTGAACTATAATTTTATGTCATGTACCATAACCAAAATGGACAATTCATTTCAAAGCATGTGTGAGTACTTAACCTTGATATACATTTAAACATAAATTCATTTTTTGAGATCATAAAGTTGGGGTGTGTAGTCTTTTCCTAGGAATGTAGATAGTGAGGGTTCCCTTACTATACTTAAAATGTTGCTATGCTTGATAACTCTTGCCTTGAAGAATGGGTGAATGAAATGCATGTATATTGACAAAAGGATCTTCTTGCTTGATTAAGAGCTCATATACTTCACCATCATGAGATAGAAGCTTTCTAAAATGGAGAAGTTTGCCTTTAAAATGCCTTAGGATACCTGAAGAGTGCTTAAAAATTGATCTTGAATGTTTGGACGTAAAATTGTAGGAGAGAACTTGAAATCTTGATCCCAGTTCTTCAATTCTTTCTTTTGGTTACCAAAATGAGGAGAGGTAGGCTACTTATATACCTCTAACAATATTTTGGAGATCAAAATTAACACAAGTCAACTGTAAATCTAAAAATCCTAATAAAACATCCTAAAAAGCCATCCATTCAAATTTGGGCCCAAATATCGAATTATAGGTCACCTAGGCCTCCTATACCTAAGAAAATGGGAACAAATTTTAAGGGGGAGTCAAGAGTAAATAGAAGATGTGGAAACAAAGGGATCCAAGTTGTTGGATCAATCACAAGGGTAAAAAAATCTCAAAATTGCCAAAATGGAGCCTAATAGAGCCCATTAGCCAAACTTTAGTTGGATTATTAGGAAAATTCATGCTCATGGTAAAGTAGATCAATGCATCAGAATGGTTTTATCAAGATCAAGAAGAGAAGGAACCACCAAGCCCCCAAATGAGTTAGGTCCTAATCAAATCCAAAACCAAGATAATAGAGGCAACGCTCAAGAGAGAGAGAAAGACGTGACCAACTAGCCTAGTAATATTTAGACTTACTATGGGTCATGTGAAGCTTCAAAAGATGGAATTGAAGGTAGAAAAAACTATGATGTGCTAGTAAACCCATCAAAAATGATAACCAAGAAAAGTATAGTCCACTAGGAAATTCACAAAGATGATCAATCCTTAAGGAAAACATAGTCTCCAAATTGATCTAGAAAAGGAGGATTATTCTAAGGATCCATTAAATAATACATAGGGCATGATAATTAAATGAGAGGATAAGACCAAGGAATATTTTGTCTCTTTGTCTATCTGCAAAAGATATTGCATTAAATCATTATGTGTGTGTGTGTGAAAAATGTGAAACAAGGAGTGAAGTGTATGCCCCATGTTAAAGAAATCGTAAATGCCTTAATAGTAGAAATAAGTTTGACATAGCATACATACACCCACAAGAGATGTTTCCACTATGAGATGCCCTCAAGCAAGGACATACCAATGAAAATGAAACACATGACAAAAGAGAACATAAAAGGGATCTACTACCCTTGGGGTTAGGATGATCATATGATAGATCATGTGTCTCAAAATTATATCAAAATGAATTGACATTATCCCCCAAAGGTAGCATAACTCCAATAAAAATGGAAGAGGACCACATAAGAGTACAAAGAAGATCAGTATTTTTGGGCTAGCATAGCAGAGATGAAAAAGAATGGTAGCTTACAACTTTATGTCATCCCCAATTAGAAAACACAAAGGCATATTTATGAGTAATAAAACATGCACCACATAAAATTTCTACGAAATGTAGAAGAAATGAGATACAAATAGAGGAATGTCACAACATATCAATTCCTTTATCACCTTGCACCAATGGAGTAAATGGGGCCATCTAAAGAAATATAAAAAAGACATATAACAAGAAGTACATCACAAGGGAAACACAACACAATGTGAAAACACACAAAATAATCTAATGTAAAAGAGGAGATAGTCAGGCATATCACATGCCCCCCATTTTGGTCCATACTTTTTAGGGAAGGTGGGAATCACACAAGAGTAGCAACATCTAGAATGATAGATGCAACTATCACAAGTTCTAAAGAAAGACCATTCTCTAAGGATGAGTAACTTTGTTTGTTACTAGGAGGAAGGGATACTTATTTTGCAAATCTAGTAGGTAAATCATGATTAACATAAATAAGCACATACGTATCATCAAAATTCACAACATTAACATCATCTGCATTAGGAACATTAAAATTATTGTCATCAAGAGTATCTTCTTCATCCAAATTAATCATAATATAATCTAAGATATGAATAGAATCATCATGTTTATCCAATTTAATATTCTTTAGATTATCATATTGTTGGTGAAAAATAAAACCAAATTCAAAGCATGTAAAGCTCAAATTTTGGAACTTCTTTTTTACATTTTGTATATAGAATATAGTTTTTATTTCTATTTGTGTTAAATTGTTATGTAAACATAGAATATGAAAGTTTTTCAATCATATTTTTAGAAAATTGTTGTGCTTACCTTTGAAATTGAGGGTTTTCATTTTATTCAGTAGGCTACATAAACTACTAATTAATTAAACTACTTGAATTGAATGAATTTGAAGGTTCATTTTTATCTATGTAATGCCCCACCAAGGAACCCTCAAAACACAAGGTCAATTATGCACTGAACATTTTTTTTTTTGAAAGTAAAAGACATAAGATCACAAACATAAGTTCATCCATAAACACAATGGATAAGTATCGTTAGAACGTAAATGAAAGTAAGCCACAATTTTCACATCATCATGCACAAGTGCAAGACTCAAATGTACTTTCAAGGGTTCCATGGCAACCCAATACACTATCAAGAACATCCATTCACATTCTTAGCTACCACATGAGAGTCTTGATCATGTCCACAAACCTCGTGGGATAAGACCGAACCATTGTCTATGATTTCCAATCAAGGAGACATGTCCATCCTCTGCATGATCCATAATAGGTTTATTTTAATCAAACCATCAACTAAATGTCAACATCAAATCAAATTGGAAAATAGAATGCAAATATATGAAAATAATCTTGAAGACGCAAGGAATCCAACCATAAAGTTCCATTTTAGATAGAC
This sequence comes from Chamaecyparis obtusa, assembly GCA_027943335.1. Classification (NCBI taxonomy): domain Eukaryota; kingdom Viridiplantae; phylum Streptophyta; class Pinopsida; order Cupressales; family Cupressaceae; genus Chamaecyparis; species Chamaecyparis obtusa. The sequence continues at coordinate 355,838 of BSBK01003720.1, read as the reverse complement.
CCAAGAGAAAAAAAAACTATAGTAAATGCACATGATATGTCTCAATACAAATGTACATGAGTAGGTTTTCCCAGAATAGTGCATAAATGTATGCACATGTTTGCAAAAAAAATGTACAAGATTGAACAAATGCACATGAATAATTAATATATGTGAAGAAAAATCTTCTACATACGTAGAAACTTATAGAATGCATAAACTTGAAAATAAAATAATGCCATATCCAACACATGACCTAAATATGAACAAATCCACACCAGGGAGTACCAAATAGCATAGTTCAAGGTCATACACACTCCATACAATCATAATCATCAGAAATTAGATCTATTCTACTGAGTATAAACACATATAAGTACAAATCACTAAAAAGTGATGCAAGGGATAGAATGAACACATCATGCTTGAACTCCATCACTGAAAGTAGTCCACCACTTGTACATTAGTCCCTAGTAGGGATGTTCAATTCCACCCAACCACACAGTACCTACATGCCCACGTCACTGTGCTTGCAAAGATAGTCACTTGACCACACACACACCAAGTATATGATCAAGAGTGGCTAACACATATGCCAATCAATTGTAAAAATCAAAGGATGGTATAGAGATCCCATCACTACAACATGTGGGGTCAAATTTCAACCATAAAGTTGATTGTTAGATAGACCCAAGAGAAAAACAAACTATAGTAAATGCACATGATATGTCTCAATACAAATGTACATGAGTAGGTTTTCCCAGATTAGTGCATAAATGTATGCACATGTCTGCAAAAATAAATGTACAAGAATGAACAAATGCACATGAATAATTAACATATGTGAAGAAAAAGCTTCTACATACACAGAAACTTGTAGAATGCATAAACTTGAAAATAAAATAATGCCATATCTAACACATGACCTAAATATGAACAACTCCACACCAGGGAGTACCAAATAGCATAGTTCGAGGACATACGCACTCGATACAATCATAATCATCATAAATTAGATCTATTCTACTGAGCATAAACACATATAAGTACAACTCACTAAAAAGTGATGCAAGGGATAGAATGAACACATCATGCTTGAACTCCATCGCTGAAAGTAGTCCACCACCTATACATTGGTCCCTAGTAGGCACTTTCAATTCCACCCAACCACACGGTACCCACAAGGCCACCTTACTGTGCTCACAGAGATATTCACTTGACCACAAACACACCAAGTACATGCCCAAGAGTGGTTAACACATATGCCAATCAATTTGAAAAGTCAGAGGATGGTATAGAGATCCCATCACTAAAACATTTGGGGTTAAATTTTGATGATGAGTAGCGATGACACTACCATTTGTGTGTGATTTTTGTATTTTTTTTACAAGTGCTCCCGATATTGTAATAATGACGGAGCCGTCGTAATTTCGACACCCGCGTAATTATAAACAAAAAAAAAAGAAAAAGAAAGGCTCATTTCTAATTTTTGTAAATCTGAGCTGTGCACATGAAGAGGGAAAAGTCAAGCTAGGAAATCATAGGTAGGTATTTATTTGGATGTTTGATCATTCCATTTGCATCATTCTTTACTTCCATTGATGATTATTTACTTGCTCAAGGCCGTGGGCCTGTGACTATTTCTTCCTTCTGTATATATCTTTGATTTGGTTATTGACACAACATTATAATGCTCACTGTTGTATTTTATTTGTTTGGATCTTTCAAGACCCGTGTTTAACACTAGGGAATTATTGTTGGATCCTTGCATTTTTATTATCTGCTTGTGCGTTGTGTTGACCTAGGGCATCAATGATTAACTATTACTTGTTTTCAACTTATCGCATGATTGACTATCAGGCTAGGGCATCATTATTTTCTTCCATTGATGATTATATATTGTACTTGATTGCTCAAGACCACAGGCATGTGACTATTTATTCCTTTTGTATATATCATTGCTCAATTTTATTTGATTATTGACACAACATTATAATGCTCACTGTTGTATTTTACTTGTTTGGATCTTTGAGGACTCGTGTTTACCACTAGGGCATAATTGTTGGATCTTTGCCTTTTTATTATCTGCTTGGTGTGATGACTTAGGGCATCAATGATTAACTATTACTTGTTTTCAATTCATCTCATGATTGACTATCAGGCTATGGCATCATTATTTGCTTCCATTGATGATTATATATTATAGTTGATTGTTCAAGGTCGCGATCCTATGACTATTTCTACCTTCTGTATATATCATTGCTCGATTTGATTTGGTTATTGACACAATATTATAATGCTTACTATTATATTTTACTTGTTTGGATCTTTGAGGACCCATTTTTAACTCTAGGGCATTATTGTTGGATCCTTGCATTTTTATTATTTGCTTGCAATGATGATCTAGGGCATCAATGATTAACTATTACGTGTTTTCAATCCATCGCATGATTGACTATCGGGCTAGGGCATCATTATTTGCTTCCATTGATGATTATATATTGTACATGATTGCTCAAGGCTATGTGCTTGTGTCTATTTCTTCCTTCTATATATACCATTTCTTGATTCGATTTGGTTATTAACACAACATTATAATGCTCACTATTGTATTTTACTTGTTTGGATCTTTGAGGATCTGTGTTTAACACTAGGGCATTATTGTTGGATCCTTACATTTTTATTTGCTGCTTGCTGTGATGACCTAGGGAATCAATGATTAACTATTACTTGTTTTCAATTCATCGCATGATTGACTACGTATGGCTTGATTATGCACATGCATGACCATAGATGTGGATATGTAATATCATAACATGCATTGCTTAGATCTCATGGATCTAACCCCATTTCTTTCCTTCTTGCAAGTTATGGATCAACTAGGAGCACAGTGGATTAACACCCTGGTCATCCTTCCATCATCTCTTTGGGCAATGTCTGGCACCCTAGTATTTATGCTCATTTCCTCATGTATGTCTATATTCAACCTTATCTTTATAGGAGTTGGCTATGGTCATGGCCTGTGTGAGCCTAGATTTATTGTTGTATCATTATCACTAGTTGTTCATTATGCCCATTTGAATGCACCCGTGCTTATCATCTTCATATCTCATGAAGCTAGGGCATTATAGATTTACTAATTGCATGATCATAACCAGTAGCACATGAAGCAAATGGAATGATCAAAGAGCCAAATAAACACCTACCTATTATTTTGTATAGTTTCCATCATCAAATATCCATCCATAGAGCTCAGTGCTATCAAAATGGCCTTAATGAAACCTTCTAATATTTCCTTATACTCAAAGATTTTTGAGGTCGTAGGCTCTCAAATTGTCGTACAACACCTTTGGGAAAATTGAGGGTTTTGAGGGTTTTGGAGGCTCTCCAAGGTCCTGGTCTTCCACAGTGCCTTTCCACTCCTTTCTAAACCTTCTCCTTCACAATTTAGGGCCTTCTTACATCCTTCTTGACCCCCTCCAAAGGGTACACCTTGAAACCTTTCCTACTATCTATTAGAGCTCCTGGTTTGCTGCTTGCACCTAGCCGGGCTCTACTGAACTCGCCTAGGGCTTAGTGAAACTAATGTTTGTCCACACCTGGTGGGCCCCTACTTGCATTATATTATAGATTAGGGTCTGTACTCTTGGATTCCACAGTCCCATGGCAAAACCATGGTGGAAATAAGATCTACAACCCCATTTGTATGAAGCTCTCCAAAATGGGCAGAGCACTGATTAACAAAAAGAACTCAAAGAAAACTATTAAAAAATCTAATGAAAATGCAACTATAAGCACACAAAGAATAGTTTAAACACTTAACACAACATTGACAAAAAGGATTCACACAACTCTCATTGTATTCACATATATTCAGTCATTAAGAGTGACTGTAACACACAATTCTTCACCAGTCTACCTCTCCGTACTGTAGCTTTACAATTTTGACAACCAACCCGTACATTAGGGTTACAAAAGCATTAACTATGTTTGTCTTGGAGAGATTGTTAGTTCTTTAGGGTGTATGAAGACTCTTAGCTTAGGTAACCATTACAAAGCAAAAAATTGCTTAGCAACTTTGGAGCAACTTTTAGTTGCTTGAGCAACTTTTGCTCATTCATCTTAATAGACCTTTTCTAGGCCTTCCAAAGCACTCATGTGCATCAAATGATCACTAACCACTAAATCCTCTACCATTATTCAAGAAGAATCCAAAAATCTCAAGATGACACTTTGCTTGAGTTAATGGGCATAGCAACTCATAAGGACTAGCAGACCTCTAGGACTAACATAAAGCCTAGACACAACCAAAATTGAGTCAAACATCATGATGACTCTTATTCCAAATGCAATCATTAACACACCAAAAACAAGAAGGTGAGGGTCCTCATAGAGGTGCCCCTGCACCATACTCCCCCTCAGCACAAGCTAAGGCACCTTGGGGTCTAGAAGAGCTAGATCAATCCCAAACTTCTTAAACTGTCCTTCAACCCAGGTGGCTTCAGATTCAGGCTGATCCTTCCATTTAACTAGATGCTCCATATAGATTTGATGCCTATTTGCCTTCTTCACCCTAGATTCTAAGATGCTCTCTGCTTTAGCTGGTTCCTTTTTAGGCATGGCATTTGTGTCTATGTCTTGTAATACCTTAGGTAGACCTATTTCTCACTGACTGATATCACCTTTGAATCTAATCAGGTCTGCAACATTGAGCATTGGTGAGATGGCTAAATCTGAAGGCAAATCCACCTTGTAAGCATTTTCTCCATACTTTGCTAAAACTTTGCATGGACCTACTCTTCTCATTTGTAGTTTAGTGGGCATGCCTTTTGCATTCTTGCCTTATTAAGATGGACCATAACATAGTCCCCAATCTAAAACTGTACTTCCTTCCTCTTTTCATCCACTTTAGCCTTGAGTCTTTGAGTAGACTCCAAAATAGTTTTCTTCACTTGCTCTTGAACCTCCTTGATGGTTTGAGTAAAATCTTCAGCTTGTCCACTCTTCAACTCCATAGAACCTAAGTCTCTCAACTCACACACTCCTCTGGGGTGTCTTCCATAGACTATCTCAAAAGGACTTCTTGTAGTGGTCCTATTTACACTACCATTATATGCATATTTAGCCTAAGATATCACAAGATCCCAAGTCTGCCCATACTCCTTTGTCAAACACCTTAGTAAGTTACCAAGCACCCTATTGATGACCTTAGTTTGACCATCAGTTTGAGGATGGTATGATGAATTGAAAGAGAGATTAGTTCCCAGCCTTTTCCATAAGGTTTTCCAAAAATGACCCATGAACTTGCTATCCCTGTCTGACACAATGCTCAAAGGAAGTCCATGAATTCTAAAAATCTCTTTAAAGAAGAGATGTGCTACATAACTTGCATCATGAGTAGTTCTACATGGAATGAAATGACTCATCTTAGAGAACCTGTCAACAACAACATAGATGCTATCCATACCTGATTTGGTTTTAGGGAGTCCAACCATAAAGTCCATGCTTACACACTCCCAAGGCCTATTTGGAACTGGTAGAGGTTGATAGAGTCCTGCATTGCTTGAGCCTCCTTTAGCTCTTTGACATACTCCACATTGCTCAACATACCTTCTAACATCCCTTGCTAGCTTAGGCCAAAAGTAGTATCTCTATACTAACTCCAAAGTCTTTCTTATGCCAAAATGACCACTTAGGCTGCCATTATGCTTGTCTTGGATCAGATTTTCCCTCATGGATCCTCTAGGTACACAAAGCTGATTACCTTTAAACAAGAGTCCATTTTGAAGGGTGTAATCTGCAAATTCACCATGAAAATGGTTCTCAAACTCCAGGCACACCTTGTAGGCTTGTGAGAAGTCTTCATCCTCCTCATATAAGTCTTTAAAACTTGCTATTCCAATGCTTTGTAGCTGTACCTCTTGGACAATCAATAACTTCCTACTCAAGGCATCTACTACATTGTTGAGCTACCCTTTCTTATGCTTGATTGTGAAGGTAAAGGATTGGAGATACTCCATCCACTTCAACTGCCTGTTACTGAGCTTCTCTTGAGTGCTTATATAGCTTAAAGCCTGATTATTAGTAAAGACAACAAATTCTTTTGGCAAAAGGTAATGCCTCCACTTCTTGAGAGATTGTACTAATGCATACAACTCCAAGTCATAAGCTGAATACATCTTCTTTTCCTCATTGATTTTCTCACTGAAGAATGCCACAAGCCTTCCTTCCTGACTCAATACACCACCTAGTACTACACCACTTGCATCACATTCAATGGTGAACAACTTATCAAAATTTGGCAAGAGTAAGATAGGTTTTGTGGCTACCTCTTGTTTCAAGGTTTGAAATGCTTTCTCAGCTGCCTCAGTCCATTTGAACTTAGTTTTCAGCCCTCCTTTGATAGTGTATAATACTGGTGCACAAATCCCACTGAAGTTCTTGATGAGCTTTCTATAAAATTGGGCTAAACCATGAAAACTTCTAACTTTTATCCCTGTTTTTGGGGTAGACCAATTCAAGATTGCCTCCACCTTGCTTGGGTCCATTTTTAAGGTACCCTTGGACACCACAAAGCCCAAATAAATCAGCTCTTTCTGCATAAACTCACACTTTTCTAGATTGATGGCTAATTGCTCTTCATGTAGCTTCTTCATAACCAACCTTAAGTGGTCTAGGTGTTCTGCTTTTGTTTTTCTATGGATGAGTATATCATCTAGATACACCACCACAAATCTACCTATGAAGTCCTTCAAGACCTCATTCATCAACCTCATGAAGGTGCTGGGGGCATTGGTAAGCCCAAATGGCATCACAAGCCACTCATACAAACCATCAGTGGTTTTAAAAGCGGTCTTCCACTCATCACCCTCCTTAATTCTAATTTGGTGATAACCACTCTTCAAATCTAGCTTTGTAAAATACATAGCACCTCCTAAGCAATCGATCAGATCTTTGATTCTTGGAATTGGGAACTTGTACCTGATCATGATCCTATTAATAGCTCTTGAATTTTTGCAAAGTCTCCATTTTCCACCTTTCTTGGATGCTAAAACCACTGGGACTACACATGGACTAATACTCTTCGTGATGAGCCCTTGATCCAATAATTCTTGCACTTGTCTTGCCACTTCCTTATTCTAGTCCGGGGTAAGCTTATAGGCTGCTTTATTAGGCAAAGATGCACCAAGTACAAAGTCAATTTGATGACTTATAGCTCTTCTTGGAGGTAAAGTGGTAGGGGTTCCATCACTTACAATATCTCTGAATTTTTCCAACATTTGCTACACTTCCAATGGTAATTCTGCCTTTAACTTCTTGTCTTCCTCCTTTGGTTTCACCATGATAGCACACCCTATGGTCTCCTCATCTTGTAGTGCATGTAAGAACTCTTTACCACTACTAATCAACACACTAGGTGTCTTAGCACCTTCTTCATTCTCTGTTATGGACTGAATTTTGAAAGTCCTTGCATCTTTCTTAAAAGAAATGGAGTTCTCCTCTCCATCATAGATCATCTTCCTATCAAATTGTCAAGGTCTTCCCAATAGAAGATGGCATGCATCCATGGGTAAGACATCACAAATAATTCTATCTTTATAGCTTCCAATAGAAAATTCTACCCATGTCTACTCATTAACTAGCCTTTGTTCTTGGTTCAACCAAGTTACCTTGTAGGGGTTTGCATGTGGAATCTTTGTGAGTTTCAGCTTCTTTGCTGCTTCCTCTACTATGATGTTATTTGTAGATCTTGAATCCACAATAACTTTGCACACTTTTCCTTGTATCTTGCACCTGACTCTAAAAAGAGCCCTTCTTTGCTTGGGTTCACCTTGATTAGGCTGCCTGATAAGTACCCTTCTGAACATAAGATTCTCCCCCATTTTTTATTCCAATTTGCTAACCTCATTAGTGCATGAGCTGTTGCTATCCTCTTGGGTATAGGCTACCCTCTTCTCATTATGTGAGGTTGATGGTTTATTAGGACACCTATAGGCAGGATGTCAAGGCTGTCCACACTGATAGCACTTCATAGTGGCAAAGTAGGAGCTACTCCTTCCTATTCCTCTTCCTCTATTTCCTTGAGAATCTCTTCCTCTACCATAAGATCCCCTTGTACTGATTTTTGAACTTTGCTCCAAGATTCTGCTCTCACCTTGGTTTCTTGATTCACCACCTCTAGTAGAACCTCCTCTTTGACCCCCTCTAGAGTCTCTACCTCTTCCTTTGTTCTTGGAATTAGGTTCTTGCTTTCTCCTCTATTTGTCTTCAAGCTTTTGTGCCATATGCTGACAACCAATTAAGGTGGTAGGAGTGAACAAACTCATCTCTTCTGCTATGCTCCATTTCAAGCCACTAAGGTACCTTGCTATTTTAATGCTTTCATCTTCCTTGACTCTAGATCTCAAGCTCAATTTGTGGAACTCTTCAATATAAGTAGCTACATCCATCTCCTTCTGTCTAAGTGTCAACTTTTAACTATGCTATTGTATTTCATAATCAGCTGGTAGGTATGCTTCCCTAACTTTGTTGACCATAGCTTTCCAATTAGAGATTTGATTCTTTCCCTCTTTCTCCCTTTCACCTTGCAAGTAGTTCCACCAGGTTAATGATTGTCCTCTCAACCTAGATTTGGCCACTTTGACCTTCTGTGCTTCTAAGATCTCTCCACACTCGAAGTGATTCTCCATGCCTTCAATCCATTGCATCAAAAGCTTAGTGTCCATTCTGCCAGTCAGTAATGGGACACCTTCAAGTGCCTTGCCTATGATAGCCTTTAGAGCTTTGAGAAATTGCTCATCTTGCGTTGGAGGATCAGGTGTGGGTACATCATCATCAATAGTCTTCTCTTTCCCCTTAGCATCATGCTCCTCCATTTTCAAATTCAACTTATCTACTTTTTCTTGGACATCATCCAAGAGTTTTTCCATCTGATCCAACCTTTCCTACAAGATTCTGTTAGCTTCCTCCTAATCTTCTACTTTCTTGGAAAGCTCTACATTGGTCACCATCTTCTATTTTTGAGATGATCCACTTGATTCTTCTGGTGGTTGAAACATCCACCTTTCACTTCCCAAGCCTTAAGTGGCTCTAATACCAATTTGATGGGATCAGGAGCATAGACAAGCTTTTCTATCCTAGCTTTTCCCATCACCATAGGGGTGGGAGAATCAATCCAATGGAGACCTCAATCCCAATTCACTGTTGCAACTAGAAAACCTAGGCACAGTCTGACACCAGTTAATTCTAAGGTTTTAATAACAATTAAACACTAAAATAAATGTTTGGACATGTACATAACACCCAAGCTAATGATCTTACAACATGATCCAATCACTAATACACAAAAAAACATGTTTGAAGGAACTGCATGGGCTAACTGTACCCTACGGTAAGATTCATAATTTATAGAGAATTTTTTTTGTTTATTGAATGAATACCATTTGTAAATGGTTCTATACACAAACCAACTCCACATCCCCCCTCCACTCACGTGCATCAACACTAATAAAGATTTCTAACTAACAAAAGACTGAATGCAACCCTTAACTAATTGTCTAACTATCCCCCAAATAGTAAGCATTGCATCAAATGATCATGCAATTAGTAAATCCATAATTCCCTAGCTTCATGAGATCCAACAAATAATAAAAATGCAAGGATCCAACAATAATTCCCTAGTGTTAAACATGGGTCCTCAAAGATCCAAACAATTAAAATACAATAGAGAACATTATAATGTTGTGTGTGTTACACACTAAGTTTGCACCCTTGTTTCAAGCTCTCTTGGTCTTGATAACCTAGTATAACATGGGAATCCTCTCTAGGTTGTGGGACCTATGCTAACTAAGATGAGACCTCCAGGTTCTAGGCTAGTTCCTCTTGGATAATCACGTTAATTTGCTTCTTGACAGGAAAGTAAATCTTTGAGGGGAAAGGGATAGAAGGAATGTTGAAAGGGTAATGACTAAAAAGAAAACTACCTACTAGGTGATACACCAAAATTATGGTATGAATTGCAGTATAAAGAATGAACTCAACACACAATCTTAAGTCTAGGAGATCACAACTTACTGAATAGGCTTGCATCAATATTTTATAGAAGGGTCTGCAATAGAGAGGTGCTATGCAGGGAAAGAGAGGATTTCACAAGGCAATAGCACTCCTAATAACTTAGACACAAACTATAACCTGCAAACAGACATTCACCTCTACACCTGGGTATAAGAATGAGATAGATTGCCAAGGGTGGAAGTATACCGAGCATTCAAATCAGATCATTCACAGTATACACATAAATTGTAGAAAGAAAGAGGGATCAAGAACCCTAAGATATCACTGAAAACATCCAAATACTCAATTCATTAAGAGACAACTCAGACAAGAAGGCATAGGGACATGAAAAATGTCACAAAGTACCTTTACAATATCTAAATAATCAATGAAAGTTACAGACTACAGAAATCAGAGGGCAGAAAGAATGCCACAGATAAATTCTGAGAAGGAAATCCTTCCTTTTACAATTGTTTACCCTCCCCCTCTAAAAGCCACAAAAATTAATTATATACATCTCCTCTATTGCACACTGACAGGAGCAAAAATCTCATTAGGGTTATGTAAATTTGCATAAAATAATCCAACCCTAAACTTGTCATTTCTGATCATAAATGTTGATGAAAATATCTCAACCAATCAGATATGTCCTTTGAATGCAATTTCCATCACCAACTATCTACAAATTTCAAGCCGCCTTGATCTATCTACCTTCCTGCAATTTGGGCTCATCGTGAATGCTCAAATTGGTACTCTTAAGAAGCTAGAAATGACCTGCAATAGCTACCCAGGTCTTCACATCAGTTTCCCAATTGAAACCACCCCTGAAAACATAAATTCTGAGCTACCCTTGCAAGTAAACACTCTCTACAGGAACAAATAGAAGAAAACCCGTGAAGGATACTACAATCCCCTTTGAAAAAGTCAAAGGCCACATCATAATAGCTAGAACCAATAAAAATTGGCCATCTCAGCAAAAGGACCTGCAAAATTTAGAAGACTCATGCCTTGACCATCAGACGTTGGGCGTATGATCTCATAAGCCCAAGAGATTCTATGAGATCATATGCCGACCGTAGATCTTCCTCTGTTGGGACCATACTTCATAAGATAACCAGACCCACATTACATGCCAACTGTCCTAGCATGGACCAATAATAAATGTGCATGTCGGCCGAACCCACGACAATGTCAGTCCAAACACCCAGAGGATCAAACTGTTGGTGCATGATCACACAGGATCGAAAGATCCCATGAGATCATGCACCAGCCATTGATCTTGGATCAACTGGCACCTCTGTAGAACCACTGACCATCGGAACCACAGACAGCCCTGTCATCACCCCGTCGGCCACTAAAAAATGAACACATCACCACCCAAGGACCCACCACCAGAGACTTAGTAGTAAAGTAGATCTAATGGCTATCACATGATCACATGGAATTAGAAGATTCCATGTTATCATGCGTTGATCATAGATCTTATTCCACCAGGCCTACCTTACAGTTCGAGTCCACTGTAGAGTCATCCCGCAGTGACCAATAGGAAATTGCCATGTCATTACGATGTGGCATGAAGGACCCATGAGATTATGCGATAACTGTTGGATATAACTGCGATCGAGAACTGGGCCAGAGGAAATATTAAAGGCTGAGATGTAGGAAACTTAGGAAAATAGGCGGTAGGACCTTAGAAAAAAAAAAAATTATAGCACGTGGGTTTTGTGGTTAAGTGGCCTAAAAGGGTAAATATTAAATTAGGATGGGCCACGGGTATTTTAGGAGATTATGGGGTTTAAACGGTCACCTTTGAATTTTTTTAATGGCCTTTAAACTAGAGAACTAAACAACTAAAAAGGCATATAATCATGGAAATTCTTGAGGGGGCTAAAATAGGACTAAAAATGCCAGACAAAGCAAACCAGGCCAAATTGCATAGGATGGGAAATTTGGGTAAAATTTTTGGTGATTTTTGCTATATGTTAGCCTGCTAGACATTGAAACCAGTGGCCTTGACATATTCATTGGGCATGGGGTCATCATTAGACCACAAAACCCTGATAGAGAGACAGACCTAGAACCAGAGGGACAAAACTGTGCACAAGCACTTCTTGGAAAGCAAGAAAACTAAACTAGAAAGGAGGGACATAAAATAGGAAACATATTCATAGAGAATTACAAGGAGGGATTAACCTCAAAACAAGGCTTCAGATGGAATCCATTAACTGAAATAGGCAAGGCATCTCCTACAAGAGTTGATAGCTAAAAAGAATTAGGCCCCTTGCATCCTGTAACAATAAATGGTCCACCCCAAAAAGAATCAAACTTTGTGTGTCTGCCAAGCTTTGATTTGAATTCATCCCACTTGAGAACTACATCTCCAACTTTAAAGCTTCTAGCCCTGGCTCTTTTATCAAAACTCCTCTTTGTCTGATCCTGATGGAACTCCATATCTTTCATGGATTTGTCTTTGAGTTCTTCTAACTCCATCAGCTGAGCATATCTGATTTGTAAGGGATCTCCTTCTTCAAACAGGGCATATTGAGTAGCCAAGTCCAAAGCTAGCAATTCAGTTGAAATGGACAGCTTAGCCTCTCTGCCATACACTAACATGTAAGGAGAATTCCCAATGATCTTCTTTGGAGTAATCCTGTCTAACCATAAGGCATACTTCAATTTAGTATGCCAATCTCTTTGGTTATCCTGCAGAGTTTTCTTGATTATCCTAATCAGATTCTTATTAGTTGATTCTGCCAAGCCATTGCCTTGAGGGTAGTAATTTGAACTTGTATTCGGATAGATGCCATTTCTGATTGCCCATTTTGAGACTTTAAGACCTTTGAATGCCAATGCATTATTTGATATTATAGAGTCTGGAGTGTCAAATCTATGAATTATATCAACATAAAAACTTAAGACAACACTCTCATTTGATTCTTTTAAGGCAACTGCCTCTGTCCATCTAGTGAAATAATCAGTAGTAGTGATTATCCACTTGTGTCCTGCACTAGATGGAGGATTGATCGTACCAATAAAGTCTATGCCCCACCTCATGAATGGTTGCTCTGTTTTGATTGGCTGAAGGGGAAGAGTTGCAAGCCTTTCTTTTCCTACAAACATAGCACATTTGATGCATTTTCTCACATAATCATGACTATCCTTAAAGATAGATGGCCAATAGTATCCAGCCCTCATGATTTTAAAAGTAGTAGTCCTAGGAGAAAAGTGACCTCCAGAAGGTCCATCATGAAATTCAAATAGGACATCCGCTATCTTTTCTGAATTAATACATCTTAAAAGGACACCATTGTGATCCTTTCTGAAAAGAACTTCATCTATTAGCACAAAAGGAATAGATTCTAACCTATAATATCTTCTCTTTGCTGAATCTAGGCCTACAGGACATTGTCCTATTTTTAAGTAATGAATCATGTCAGGCAACCAACCTGATGCCTTGGCATGTTCTTCTATAGAATGCACAACCAGGGATGCATTTGTTTTCTCTATTTTCTCTGAACCTTCATCCCCTACCAAATGTTCACAAAGACCTCTTCCTCTAACCAACTTGGTGGTTTGAATATCAATGTCATATTCCAACATGGGTAATCCAACCAGCTCTTTTTTCATTTAGGTCCTTGAAAAGCAAAAATTCTTTGACACTTAGATGAGTAACTTTTAGGTGTACCTTGCTATGGGTCAATAAATATCTAAAATTTTAAAGGCTTTTTACCACAACAAGTACATGTTTCTCTATAAAAGAGTATCTTTGTTCATACTCTTCTAATCCTTTGCTAAAGAAAGCAATAGGCTGCTCCAACCCTTCTAAATTTTCTTGAGTCAACATAGCAGATATGACATCATGACCTCCATAAGCATAAAGGATAAAATCCTTACTGAAATTTGGGTTTAATAGAGTAGGAGCTTCTATCAAGGCTTCTTTGATAGCTTGGAAATTAGCTTTTCCTTCTTTAGTTCAGCTGAAAGATGAACTCTTCTTTAACATGGCCGTTAAAGGCTTCAATAAATCTGCAATATTAGGCAAGAAACACCTAACAAAATTAATCTTTCCTATGAAAGATTGGAGACCTTTCTTATGATGTGGAAATGGTAGCTCTAGGATGGCTGTAATCCTTTTAGGATCTACTGTGATTCCTTTCTTGGATACTATATATCCCAACAATTTTCCTTCATGTACTACAAACACACATTTCTTGGGATTAAGAGATATTTGAAACTCTCTACATCTTTCAAAGATTTTCCTCAAATGTTTGATATGATCTACTACATGTTTAGAATAGATAGTTATGTCATCTAAGTAGACTAGTACAAATTTGTACATGAGGCTTTTAAAGGCCATATCCACTGCCTTTTGAAATGTAGCACCTGTGTTTGACAAATCAAAGGGCATCTTTTGATAATCCATGGTTCCCCACTTGGTTGTAAATGCAGTCTTATATTGATCCTCTTCATTAACTAAGATATGATTGTACCCTAAATAGCCATCCAATAATTAAAATCTCTCAGATCCAGAGACACATTGTAAAATTTGTTGCATAGAGGGTAATGGATTACGGTCTTTTAGAAAGGCCCTATTAAGATCCCTGAAGTCAACACATAACCTCAACTCCCCATTCTTCTTCCTTACAGGAACAAGGTTGGAAACCCAACTAGTATGCTTGATGGGGTAGATGATACCACTTTCTATTAATTTGAGCACTTCTTTATGCATAAGTGGCTCAAGCTTGGGATTAACAGGCCTTTTCTTTTGTCTTACTAGTTTGGCATTAGGCTCTAATTCAATAGTGTGCTGAGCAAGGGCTGGATTAAAACCTTTGAGGTCATCATATTGCTATGCAAAAACATCACTGAATTCTCTGAATAATTAGGTGTAAGCTTTCTTTTCCAAATCAGTGTTTACCTTTCCAAATTGTAAACTTTTACCTGGTTCTAACTCCAATTCAACACAATGTTCTTGTTGAACTACCAGGCCAGTTTTGTTTTTCTTAACTTGATCATCCTTGTTGAAGATAGTGTCTAAGGTGACAAGACCTCTAGGAATCTTATTAGACTTACGTTGTGTCACTTGGTCACCATAGTTTTGTCATAGCCTATCTTGGTTATGTTTTGAGAAGACATCTTCTTCAAACAAGAATTGCAGAATTTGTTCATCATTGTCAAACACTTGCCAATTAGTATCATTATCAGGGATAGAAGGTCTGAAAATCACTTTGATATGCTGTTGGTCTATTTCTTTTGAAATGCTATTGGGGATATCATATTGAGACCCAATAGCAGCTAATCTATCTGCATTTTGATTTAGTTTCCTAGGGATAACAACAATATTGAAAGCACAAAACTCTTCAATTGCATCCCAAACTCTATGTTTGTATGCTTTCAAGGTGTCATTTTTGGTTGCAGTTATCCCTCTCACTTGGCTGAATACTAATTCACTGTCACCATAGACTTTTAAGGCTTTGAGCCCTCTCTTTCTAGCCCACTCCAGTCCATTTACAAGGATTTCATATTCTGCAGTGTTGCTAGTGTAGGAGAAACTAAATCTAAAAGTTGTATAATATCTTTCTCCTTTTGGGGACACTAGCATAGCACCACCACTAGAACCATGTCTACTTCTAGCTCCATCAAAAAACAATTCCCAAACCTGATTACTCTGATCCTCTGAATTAGTGTCTTCTTTGAAGAGGTTTGGCTCTATGGATCCACTTTCTTGTATCAAATAACTTCCCAAACTAGTATCCCAAATGACATTTTCTTGGGCTTCAAAAGCACTTTCTGATTCTAGTTCATCTAAAAAAATACCAGGCATACTTAATGTTTTAGTGCTTGCTTCTCTGATAGTTGGAAAATTAATGTCATCAAATATATGGCAGCTTGCATTGATGGTATTGGATACATATGGTTCTATATGATGTGCTACTAATGATTCTAATTTAATGGTGACCTTGGTACCATATCTTGTGTGAAAAAGCATGTGAGACTAGTCAGAAGAAAGGTAGCCTCGTATTTTGGCTATGAACTCCCTTGATAGACATATTGCAAATAAAGCAGGGAGATCTATGATATATATATCAAGTAGGATAGAAAAGTTAGGACTAGCATGAAGGATTAGACTGGTATCCTTAGCAATACCTATAGTATTAACTAAGGATCCATCAAGTTGTGTAACCTTCTTTTGGAGGGGTTCATATTTAAGTCCTAATTGGTTAGCCACTTTTTTGGGTATTACAGTGCTAGTAGCTCCACTATCTACCATGCAATTATGTACCAAGGATTTTCCAATAATTAAAGATACATAAAAGGGAGGTGGTTTTGAGTTCCTACCTTGCATGGCATTGGCTTTGGGGTTGCAATTTAGAGCCCCCTTTTCTTGATCAGTGTTGACCAACACTAGCTTTGTAGCTTCTTTTGTAGGCTGACGAGTGGTCATTTCAGTCATAGCCTTCTTCAAAATCTCAGATTGCCCTGGAATAGCCAAAGAGTCCCACATAGACATGGTAATGTTCACCTTCTTCATGTTCTCTATAATGTTGAAAGGCGTCACAGTGTGTACTCTTTGTTGTGCTTTTACAATGATGGGCTCCACCACTTTGAGAGTTTGGCCTTCTTTGCTTGTAATGGCAGGAGCCTTCTTAAATGTGATAGGAGTAGCTTGCTACATTGGCTCTGCAAATGTAGTAGCTTTAGTCCTAGAAACTTCTCACTCCATGTCTTGAGCTCTTCTCTTTGACCTTGTGTTGGCAGCAATGGAAGGTTCACCAATGACTCCATTGAAGTCTTGTTGCTCCGAATTGAAAAGAGAAGTCTCATTATCTTGTGGTTCTTGTTGAGGAACTGATCTTCCGGAAGAAGCCTTCGATTGAGCTTGTGAGACATTTTGAACCATCAGAGCTTGGTTCATCCATCCATTTGAACATGTAGCCTAATTATGAGGCTGATTACAAGGAAAACACCTTTCATTGTCCATAGCCATATTATTTTGACTAGGAACCATATCCCTAACTGGATTCACAGAATTAAGAGGTGCAGGGTTATATGGTTGGAATGGTCTTTGATTAAAAAATTTTCTTTGTCCTTGATACCCTCCTTGGTATGGTGGCCTATTTTTTTGATAAGGTTGTCCTTGATTTTGATATTATTGATTGGGGCCTTGGCCTTGTGACTAAAAGGGTGGTCTGATTCCTTGCCCTTGCCTCTTTAGATTTGTAACCTCTTTAGTCAAAGTTTGCAGCAAATTTTCCATTTCTCACTGACTAGTTTGTTGACTATTCTTCAACACTTGCAACTCTTGAGAGAAACTTGCTTTTAGCTCTTGACCACTAGTACTGGCTTGAGGTGCTGATATGGTAGGAATAGGGGTAAATGGGGGTGCTTGTTAAGGTGCAATGGGCTGAAGGCTACGAAAGATGGGCATGGGTGGCCTTCTAGCTATCATACCTGCCTGAATTAAACAATTTTCAGCTCTGACAGCTGTATCAAAAGCTTGAGGTAAAGAGGTACCACCCATAGATTGGATCATGACAAAGATTTGGCTATTCAAGCTTTGCAAGAAGTATAAGAAAGCATGGTTGGCTGATGGCCTCACCGAGGCTGGAATTCTATTCCATGTCTTCAGGAATCTATTATTATAATCTATCATTTGTTCTTGAGGGTCTTTTTTAATGGTTGTCAACTACTCAACCAAAGACATGTTATCTGATTTATCCTCAAAATGCTTACTTAATGCATCTCCTAATTCATCCCATGAAGTAATGGAGCCAACAGTTAAGGTTCTAAACCATTCCAGAGCCTTACCTTTTAGAGAGGCTGCTAATAGTTTGGTGGCTACATCCTCTTGAGTTATATTGTGTATGCTACAAATAGTAGTCACATCTCTTATATGCTCAAAAGTTGTGGTTTGTCCTTCACCTATGAAATCAGGTAGACTCTTTAGTGCCACCAAGGGCACATCATGATGTTGAGCAAAGGCTAATGGACTCCCTTGGTTGAAAGGTGCAAAAGAAAACTGTCTATCCATTGTAGGGATTGAAACTTGCTGAGTAGCAACTGTGTGAGTTGTATTTGATGCTAGATTTGAATCTTCTTCTAGATCTCTAGTTAGAGATCTTCCTCTTCTTCTGAGATGAAAGTGAAAAGGTTTCCTTTCTGAAGTATCAGGAGGTGTAGACTGTACTCTCCTTGCAGGAGATGTTCTTTGAGTTGATCTACCTTTGTAGTATCTTTTCAAGGGCAACTCTAAAAATTTAGTAGGCTTTGAGCTTCTAGTCTCAATCTTTCTCATAAACTTTAAACAAGTTTATCTTGGATCTGTGAAATCAGTGGAGTCACCAGATATACTTGATAGAACAACTTCTAAAAGTCTATATTATGCAATCTGTATATCAGAGATAACATAATCTTTCAAAATAAACTTCTTTTGCTGTCATAATTGTTATGCCCAAGGTGAGGTATCTTTGAATTTGAATCCTTGGACTTATAACAACACCTTTGAACATAAATCACAACTTTCTATCCCACCCGGCGTGCCAAAAATGTTACACACTAAGTTTGCACCCTTGTTTCAAGCTCTCTTGGTCTTGATAACCTAGTATAACATGGGAATCATCTCCAGGTTGTGGGACCTATGCTAACTAAGATGAGACCTCTAGGTTCTAGGCTATTTCCTCTTGGATAATCACCTTAATTTGCTTCTTGGTAGCAAAGTAAATCTTTGAGGGGAAAGGGATAGAAGGAATGTTGAAAGCGTAATGACTGAAAAGCAAACTACCTACTAGGTGATACACCAAAATTATGGTATGAATTGCAGTATAAAGAATGAACTCAGCACATAATCTTAAGTCTAGGAGATCACAACTTACTGAATAGGCTTGCATCAATATTTTATAGAAGGTTCTGCAATAGAGAGGTGCTATGCAGGGAAAGAGAGGATTTCACAAGGCAATAGCACTCCTAAGAACTTAGACACAAACTATAACCTGAAAACATACATTCACCTTGTATGGTGAAAATGTGACCACACTTCTATGAATCATTACATGCAAGGAAACTCAAGAATGAGCCCTCACAAATTGATCCATAGCTCCCTAGGCATGGAGTGCAAGGGTTTTTAAGAATGCTCTCAGCTAGAGCTATTTAGCAAATAACCTTGCTAGTAAACCATGCAATGGGAGATTCAAGGAAGACAAGGGCAAGAATGCCAATATCCTCAAGAATCAAGATGAGAATGCAATGCAATGCTATGCTAGAATGGAAATGCAAGCTAAGCTATGAAAATGAAAGATGCAAGTATTACAAAGCCTCCTAGTTAAGCTAGATGAATTAATCTAAAGCATAAAGGAAACTAAGCTAAGTATGAAGCTATGGATGCCATGACAATGCAAGAAATGAAACTATGATAACATGTAGATGAAAAAGCCAAGAATGCTCCAAATCTTCAAAAGCTCCAAAGTGACCTAGAAAACCTGCAGCATAAAGTTAGCATAAAAAGTTGGGGATCTAGAATGAAGAAGAGAGCTCTTCTTTTATAGGAAATGAGAAGGAATGGACCATGGACATTAAGAGGCAAAATATTTAATCAATGGTGGAGCTTGAAAGAGAAGCAATCCATGTGCACAAATATCCTCCAATGAGAAAATAAGAGTTGACTTTTGTGTCCATATGAGACAAAAAGTGCGTTTTCCCTTTTTATAGAATAAGAAGAATGCTTTATTTGTGCAACTTAGGATAAGAGGAAAAGTGGGGGCTTTTATTTATTTAAAAAGGGAGGAAATATTCCTTTTAAATAAATAAAAACTTAGGATAAAATGGTTAGCCCATAGAAAATAATCAAATAAATGATAGAGCTAGGATTTGATCAAGAACAAGCAATTTATGATTTAGCAAAAGGGGCTAATAGTATAGGTGACCATTTTTAGGCGTATACACACCTCTGCACCTTGCTATAAGAATGAGATAGATTGCCAGGGGTGGAAGTACACCCACAAGAGCATTCAAATCAGATCATTCACAACATACACATAAACTACAGAAAGAAAGAGGGATCAAGAACCCTAAGATATCACTGAAAACATCCAAATACTCAATTCATTAAGAGACAACTCAGACAAGAAGGCATAGGGACATGAAAAATGTCACAAAGTACCTTTGCAATATCTAAATAATCAATGAAAGTTACAAACTGTAGAAATCAGAGGGCAGAAAGAATGCCACAGATAAATTCTGAGAAGGAAATCCTTCCTTTTACAATTGTTAACCCTCACCCTCTAAAAGCCCCAAAAATTAATTACATACATCTCCTCTATTGCACACCGACAGGAGAAAAAATCTCATTAGGGTTACCCAAATCTATATAAAATAATCCAACCCTAAACCTGTCATTTTTTATCATAAATGTTCATGAAAATATCTCAACCGATTAGATATGTCCTTTGAATGCAATTTCCATCACCAATTGTCTGCAAATTTTGAGCCGCCTTGATCTATCTACCTTCCTGCAACCTGGGCTCACCGTGAATGCTCTAATTGGCACTCTTAGGAAGAAAGAAAGAACCTGCGATGGCTACCCAGGTCTTCACATCAGTTTCCCAACTGCAACCACCCTTGAAAAAATAAATTCTGAGCTACCCCTGCAAGTAAATGCTCTCTACAGGAACAAATAGAAGAAAACCCATAAAAAGATATTGCAATCCCCTTTGAAAAAGTCAAAGGCCACATCATAATAGCCAAAACCAATAAAAATTGGCCATCTCAGCAAAAGGACCTACATAAGGTAGAAGAATCATGCCTTGACCATCAAATGGTGGGCGTATGATCTCATAAGCCCAAGAGATTCTATGAGATCATACGCCAATCGTAGATCTTCCTCTATTGGGACCATACTTCGCAAGATAATCAGACCCACATTACATGCCAACTATCCCAGCATGGACCAATAAGAAATGTGCACATCGGCTGGACCCATGACAATGTCAATCAAAACACTCGGAGGATCAAACAGCTGTTGCATGATCGCATGGGATCAAAAGATCCCATGAGATCATGCGCCAACTGTTGATCTTGGATCAACTAGCACCTCTGTAGAACCACTGACCATCGAACCCACCGACAACCCTGTCATCACCCAATCAGCCACTGAAAAATGAACATGTCACCACCCGAGGAGCCACCACCAGAGACTTAGCAATAAAGAAGATCTAACGGATATCACATGATCGCATGGAATCGAAAGATTCCATGCGGTCATGTGCCGACCATAGATCTTATTCGACTGGGGCCTACCTTACACTTCGGATCCACTGTAGAGTCACCCCATAGTGACTAATAGGAATCTAACATGTCATTATGATGTGGCATGAAGGACCCACCAACAACTACTGCAATGTTGGTACCGTATCAACAGTTGTCACATGATCGCATGGGATCAGAAGATCCCATGAGATTATGCAATAACTATTGGATCTAACTGTGATCAAGAACTATGCTCGGGGAAATATTAAAGGCCGAGACGTAGGAAACTTAGGAAAATAGGTGATAGGACCTTAGAAAAAAAAAATATTATAGCACGTGGGTTTTGTGGTTAAGTGGCCCAAAAGGGTAAATATTAAATTAGGATGGGCCACGGGTATTTTAGGAGATTATGGGGTTTAAACGGTCACCTTTGAATTTTTTTAATGGCCTTCAAACTAGAGAACCAAACAAATGAAAAGGCATATAATAATGGAAATTATTGAGGGGGCTAACATAGGATTAAAAATGCCAGATAGAGTAGACCAGGCCAAATTGCATAGGATAGGAAATTTGGGTAACAGTGTGAATAACCAAATCAAATCAAACAATGATATATATAGAAGGAAGAAAAAGTCATAGGCCCACGGCCTTGAGCAATCAAGTAAAATATATAATCAGCAATGGAAGCAAATAATGATGCCCTAGCCCGATATTCAATCATGGGATGAATTAAAAACAAGTAATAGTTAATCATTGATGCCCTAGGTCATCACAACAAGCAAATAATAAAAATGCATGTTTGATTATGATTGCATCACCTTGTTTTGGAACACCATGACCTTATGACATATTCTGAGTTATTGTTGTGGATGCCTCATTCATAAATGATGCCATAGCAACATCAAATGAAACACCAACATTTGATGTTGATGTTGCATTATTTAGATGATGCATCCATAGTATGGCTTGATTGTGTACATGCATGATTGTATATGAGGATATATAATAGAACATCATGCATTTCTTAGATCCCTTGGATCTAATTGTTAGAAAGTAAAGTCCACCAAGATAACTGAGAGGGGGGGGGGGTGAATCAGTTATCTGATAATTATAACTTTTATCAACTTCAATAGATTTTAACCATGTAAGCAATATAATTACCAACCATATAAAGATATTCTAACACAATAACACAATGGCACAAGATATGTTGACTAGGGAACCTCTTGATCAAAGAGTAAACCCCGGTGGGAATGATGCCCACAAAAGATGCTCTAATATGAATATTCCTTGTGAAAATATGGACTCTGTTAGGAGTCTTATGAAATACATTCAATACATATGAATCCTTGTTAGGATATTTTGAATCCCTGCTAAAAGATTCTAACTCTGTTAGGAGTTATGGAAAATAGAAGGACCCACTCCCCAAACAACTTCAATGGAAAGATCACTGAACACACTATCCAACTAATCTCTACATTACTCAACAAAATAATATAAAATCATCATTGATCTCAACAATATGTTACTTGTTCTCTGATTGTGCCAAACCGCACTCACTGCTACACTAGATCTCAATTTCAGATCTTTGTACCTCGCATGTCTTCCTTCATAAATTTGCTTTCACAAATTCATTCACTTCATCATATTCATTCCATATATCACAACAAGGAAAAACATTCCTTCCTTTATACCATACTCAAGTAATTACAAATGAGTCGGCATCCAGTTACAAAATAAAACTTTCCACATGTTACATCAAAATTACACAAAACTATCGGCTTCCAATTAGAATAATTCTTCACTCGTGTAACCTTGAAGTTTTTGTTGTCATCCACATCACTAAAAATATGTCTTCAACTTCTCTCTAACTATGAAAAACCAAATTCCATACCAATGAGCAGATATCATCCAATTTCCACAAACAGCTACTCAAGAACACTGCTTGAATACTACTTCCACCAAAATGCTCGTAACTTCCATGAATAAATGAATTACTTTCTCCACTCTTAACCATGAACATATAACATATCAAAGAGTAAATCCTCAACATTTCATAGCTTTATTTGCAATATCCCTTGTGCACTAATCAAAACACTGTCTACTCCTCTGCTAGTCTCTAGTAGATCACTGTGTTGACATCAATGATAATCATAGTCATGAATGCAACAACAACTGCTATATAATGGCTGCCAATAATCCCATAGGATATATTTAGCATTCATTCCTAACAATCTCCCACATTGGCATTGATGGCAACATAGATGAAAAACATCCAATGTTCCATGAATCCAATACTGCAATTCTGCTGCTCTAAAAAAAAATATTTGAATCCTCTTAATCAATCAAATCTTGCTTCATTTTCCTATTCAGTTCTCTCCAACAGATGGTATAAATGGTTTTTCATGTACACTTCTCCCCCATTGACATCAATGATATAAATTTCATCATTATGTCAACAACAACTCTAATGTCAAAAGACATTGTTCAGAAAATACATTCTCTAGAGTCCTCATGACTCAGCTCAGATACACATACTCCCCCGTAGAGGAAGTACCAACATCCAATCTAGAAGAAAGATAAGGCTCATATACCACTGGATAGATGCAACCAATCTGCATCACTTCTCAAAAGTAGGATGGTGCATAACCCCAAGCATACCTCTCAGGTACTCAAATGTATCCTTAGGCAAAGGCTTTGTAAATATGTCTTCTATCTGCTCCTTTGTGCTTATGTACTCAAGTTTGACTTCTTTCTCAGCAACTTTCTCTCTTACTACATGATACTTAATCTCTATATTCTTTGACTTAGAATGTAATACATGGTTCTTAGACATACTAATTGTGCTGGTGTTATCAGAATGTATAACAATAGGTTCAACAAACTTTATTCCAATATCCTTCAGTATCTACTTCATCCAAATTATCTAGTTACAATTGTTTGCTGCTGCTACATATTCTACTTTTTCTATGCTCTGTGAATACAATTTTGCTTCTTACTTCACCAAGAAACCAATCTTCCTCCAAGGAAAAATGCTCCACCACTGGTGCTCTTTTTATCATCAACACTCCCTACCCAATCAACATCTGTATATGCACCTAGGGTAAAATCATCAGAATCTTCATACCATAATCCATAGTCCATTGTGCCTCTTAAATATCTCAGTATCCTCTTCACTGCTACATAATGTGATTCTCTAGGTTCAGCTTGAAATCTTGCTACAATTCCAACTGAATGTGCTATATCAGGTCTTGTATGTGTCAAGTACTGCAATCCTCCAATCATAGATCTGTACTTCTTATGTTCAACTATAGGAGTGTCATCTGTGCTAGATAATTTATGTCCAGTTACCATAGGTGTTCCAACTAGTTTACAATTCTCCATTCCAAATCTCTTTACCAAATAATTCAAGTACTTTGTCTGGCTTACAAAGATACCATCATTGTTCTGTGTTATCTATAATCCCAAAAAGTATTTCATTTCACCAATCATACTCATTTCAAATTTAGTTTTCATTTAATCAGCAAATTTATCACTAGCTTCATCTTCTCCTCCAAAAATAATGTCATCAAAAAAAATAACTATAATTAACAAACCATTTTCAATTTCTTTTGTGTACAAATTGCTATCATTTGTTCCTTTTTTAAATCCCAATTTTAACAAATACTTATCCAATCTTGCATACCAAGTTCTAGGTGCTTGCTTTAGTCCATAGAAGGCTTTCTTCAATTTATATACCATGTATCCTTCTTGAGTCAAAGGAAAACCTTCAGGCTGCTCAATATTGACTTCTTCTTCCAATTCTCCATTCAAAAATGTTGACTTCATATCCATCTGATATACTTTGAATTTCTTTAAAGCTGCATAGGCAAAAAACATTATTACTGCTTCAATTCTGGCTACTAGTGCAAAAGTTTCTTCATAGTCAATTCCTTCTTGCTGTGAGTATCCCTTACATACCAATCTTGTTTTGTTTCTTACTACTTCTTCTTGTTCATTTATCTTGTTTTTGAATACCCATTTAGTTCCAATAACATTCTTATCTTTAGGTCTAGGGACCAAATCCCATGTCTTGTTCTTGTCAATCTGATCTAGTTCTTCTTTCATAGCTTTATCCAATGTTCAGCTTCACATGCTTCACTAGTAGATTTAGGTTCAATTTGAGAAATCAAACATAGCTATTCTTGTACCTTATTTTGAGTTAGAACTCATCTGTCTATCCTTCCAATAATCTGTTCAACAGGATGATTCCTTCATAAGTTCCTATTAGGTGTCACCGTCTCAGATCTCACTTTAGGTGTCGGTTCTTCAATGATTTTGTTGTGGCTTTCATTCAACAACTCAATGTCAGTTTCATAGAATAATTCAGTAGTTTCAGTGTTAGGTTTAGGATGAGTTCCTTCATTAGATTCATAATCAAGCATTCTTTCTTGAATTTTGAATTTTTCATCAACTTTAACATTTGTGCTCTTAACAATAGTCTTAGTTCTCTTGTTATAACATCTATAAGCTTTTCTCTTCAAAGAATATCCAAGAAATATACCTTCATCACTTCTAGGATCAAACTTTCCAATATCATCATCTCTCTTTATATAACATTTTCTTACAAAAATTCTAAAATACATAACTGAGGGTGCATGTCCAAACCATAATTCATAGGGTGTCTTATCTGTGTCTTCTTTGATTTGTATTCTGTTCATTGTATACACTATTGTGTTCACTGCTTCTCTCTAGAATATCCTCGCCAAATCATTCTCAAATAACATAGCTCTTGTTTCTTCAGCCACTGATCTATTTCTTCTTTCTATAATACCATTTTGTTCAGGTGTTCTAGGGGTTGAAAACTGTCTCTTAATACCATTCACTTCACAAAAGGTGTTAGACTCTCTAGAAGTAAATTCTCCACCTCTATCAGATCTCAAACATTTAATTTTCATTCCGGATTCATTCTCAACTTTATTCTTAATGATCTTAAACTTATCAAATGCTTCATACTTTTTTTTAAGAAATGCAATCCACATCATTCTTGTAAAATCATTAACAAGAATCATAAAATACCTTTCTCCATAGAATCCTCTAGTCCTTGTAGGACCACTCAAATCCGTATGAAGAATCTCCAACTTCTCTGTAGCTGTAAACTTCTTATTGTGAAATGAACTTTTCTTCTAATTCGCCATCACACATTCCTTGCAAATCATGTTAGTAGGCTTCATAATTTTAGGCAAATCTCTTACTGCAAGTTTAGTACTTATTTTCACAATGTTATCAAAATTTATATGACAAAATCTTCTGTGACATAACCAAATGTCATCAATCTTAGTAATCAAACATGTCATCTCAGTAGGATTCAACTGAACAACATTACCTCTGGTTCTAGATCTGGTTCCAATCAGATTTCCATCTTTATCTTTTATCACACAAGTTTTCTTAGTAAACCAAACTTGATATCCATTATCAACTAACTGTGCAACACTCAAAAGATTATGTTTCAAACCATCCACAAAGTAAACATCATCAGTATTAGTCTTCCCATCAAGAGTAATAGATCCTATACCTTTAATCAAACAAGGTGCATTGTTTCCAACTCTAATAACTCCTCCATCATAATTGTTAAACTTTATGAAATTTTTCATGTCTCCAGTCATATGATGTGAACAACCACTATCTATAATCCAATCATATTTTTTTTCAACTTGCGAAACTAGGGCTTTTTCTTCCTTAACATTTGTTTCAGGATTTTCTTCTTTAATTGCTACAAATCCTATGTCATCATTATTTTTAGTATCACTTTCACTTAAAGTTCTCTCTATAATAGCTTCAAGATCTTCATCATTAGCATAATAACATTCCTTATATCTTCTAGGCTTGAAATTGTTTATGTACTTTTTAACTCTCTTAGGACATTTAGATGCAAAATGACCATATTCTTGACAAGTCCAACATTTAAAAAATTTATTACCGTCTGGTTCTCTCTTCACAAGTAAGGCAATACCTTCTTCAATCTTTGTGTCTTCTTCATTTATAGATCTACTGCTGCCAGCATAGTCTCCGCTCACACTGATGCTTCTTGAGAAAGTAGGGCGAACACTAAGAGCACTGAATGTTGTCTCGATTCTAGGAAAATCTCCTGATAAACTCAGGCTCATTTTTGTTGCTTCCAATCTTGCAAGAAGAGTCTCTCTTGTAAAGTTTGAAGTACAAGGTATAACTTGTTCAATCATCTATGTTGTCTACTTAAACGTAGGAGTCAATGTCCTCAGAATTTTCCATATAACTTCATTTTTTGTCTTTGTTCCTCCACAAGATTTTATACCTACAACAATTTCTGACATTCTACCAATATAGCTTCTAACAGATTCATCTTCCATCATTCTTATATCTTCAAATGCACATATCCAATTATGTAATCTAACTTTTTTTGCATGTTCATCACCTTCAAAAGTAGATTGTAAATCTTTCCACATTTCATGAGATGTTTTCAACCATTTTACCTGACTGTACTCAATCTCTAGAAGGGCTGACAAAAGTGCTTCCCTAGCAAGTATGTTACACATGAATAGATCTCTTTCATTATTACTAAATATTGCAATATCATCTTCTTCAATGATAGTCTTCATGTATTCTTCATTATCAACCAATAATCTGGTCCTAAACATAGTAGATGTGTCTTCATCTTTTCTTTCCAAGTGTCAAAATTCACTCCATCAAACTTAGGGCTTTCTTTCCTGAAATTCTCCATTGATCTTCATACATGAGGAAATGAGCATAAATAATAGGGTGCTAGACATTGCCCAAAGAGATGATGGAAGGATGACCAGGGTGTTAATCCATTGTGCTCCTAGTTGATCCAGAACTTGCAAGAAGGAAAGAAATGGGGTTAGATCCATGAGATCTAAGCAATGCATGATATGATATTACATATCCTCATCTATGGTCATGCATGTGCATAATCAAGCCATACATAGTCAATCATGCGATGAATTGAAAACAAGTAATAGTTAATCATTGATTCCCTAGGTCATCACACCAAGCAGCAAATAAAAATGTAAGGCTCCAACAATAATGCCCTAGTGTTAAACATAGATCCTCAAAGATCCAAACAAGTAAAATACAATAGTGAGCATTATAATGTTGTGTCAATAACCAAATCGAATCAAGCAATGGTATATATAGAAGGAAGAAATAGTCACAAGCACATAGCCTTGAGCAATCATGTACAATATATAATCATCAATGGAAGCAAATAATGACGCCCTAGCCCGATAGTCAATCATGCGATGGATTGAAAACATGTAATAGTTAATCATTGATGCCCTAGATCATCATTGCAAGAAAATAATAAAAATGCAAGGATCCAACAATAATGCCCTAGAGTTAAAAATGGGTCCTCAAAGATCCAAACAAGTAAAATACAACAGTGAGCATTATAATATTGTGTCAATAACCAAATCAAATCAAGCAATGATATATACAAAAGGAAGAAACGGTCATAGGATCGCGACCTTGAACAATCAACTACAATATATAATCATCAATGGAAGCAAATAATGATGTCGTAGCCTGATAGTCAATCATGAGATGAATTGAAAACAAGTAATAGTTAATCATTGATGCCCTAAGTCATCACACCAAGCAGATAATAAAAAGGCAAAGATCCAGCAATTATGCCCTAGTGTTAAACATGAGTCCTCAAAGATCCAAACAAGTAAAATACAACAGTGAGCATTATAATGTTGTGTCAATAACCAAATAAAATTGAGCAATGATATATACAAAAGGAATAAATAGTCACATGCCTATGGTCTTAAGCAATCAAGTACAATATATAATCATCAATGGAAGCAAATAATGATGCCCTAGCCTGATAGTCAATCATGCGATAAGTTGAAAACAAGTAATAGTTAATCATTGATGCCCTAGGTCAACACAACGCACAAGCAGATAATAAAAATGCAAGGATCCAACAATAATTCCCTACTGTCAAACACGGGTCCTCAAAGATCCAAACAAATAAAATACAATAGTGAGCATTATAATGTTGTGTCAATAACCAAATCAAAGATATATACAGAAGGAAGAAATAGTCACAGGCCCGCAGCCTTGAGCAAGTAAATAATCATCAATGGAAGTAAAGAATGATGCAAATGGAATGATCAAACATCCAAATAAACACCTACCTATGATTTCCTAGCTCGACTTTTCCCTCTTCGTGTGCACAGCTCAGATTTACAAAAATTAGAAATGAGCCTTTCTTTTTCTTTTTTTTTTGTTTATAATTACGCGGGTGTCGAAATTATGATGGCTCCGTCATTATTACAATGTCAGGAGCACTTGCAAAAAAAATACAAAAATCACACACAAATGGTAGTGTCATCGCTACTCATCATAAAAATTTAACCCCAAATGTTTTAGTGATGGGATCTCTATACCATCCTCTGACTTTTCAAATTGATTGGCATGTGTTAACCACTCTTGGGCATGTACTTGGTGTGTTTGTGGTCAAGTGAATATCTCTACGAGCACAGTAAGGTGGGCTTGTGGGTACCGTGTGGTTGGGTGGAATTGAACATCCCTACTAGGGACCAATGTACAGGTGGTGGACTACTTTCAGCGATGGAGTTCAAGCATGATGTGTTCATTCTATCCCTTGCATCACTTTTTAGTGATTTGTACTTATATGTGTTTATGCTCGGTAGAATAGATCTAATTTATGATGATTATGATTGTATCGAGTGTGTATGTCCTCGAACTATGCTATTTGGTACTCCCTGGTGTGGAGTTGTTCATATTTAGGTCATGTGTTAGATATGGCATTATTTTATTTTCAAGTTTATGCATTCTACAAGTTTCTGTGTATGTAGAAGCTTTTTCTTCACATATGTTAATTATTCATGTGCATTTGTTCATTCTTGTACATTTATTTTTGCAGACATGTGCATACATTTATGCACTAATCTGGGAAAACCTACTCATGTACATTTGTATTGAGACATATCATGTGCATTTACTATAGTTTGTTTTTCTCTTGGGTCTATCTAACAATCAACTTTATGGTCAGAATTTGACCCCACATGTTGTAGTGATGGGATCTCTATACCATCCTTTGATTTTTACAATTGATTGGCATATGTGTTAGCCACTCTTGATCATATACTTGGTGTGTGTGTGGTCAAGTGACTATCTTTGCAAGCACAGTGACGTGGGCATGTGGGTACTGTGTGGTTGGGTGGAATTGAACGTCCCTACTAGGGACTGATGTACAATTGGTGGACTACTTTCAGTGATGGAGTTCAAGCATGATGTGTTCATTCTATCCCTTGCATCACTTTTTAGTGATTTGAACTTATATGTGTTTATACTCAGTAGAATAGATCTAATTTATGATGATTATGATTGTATTGAATGTGTATGACCTTGAACTATGCTATTCGGTACTCCCTGGTGTGGAGTTGTTCATATTTAGGTCATGTGTTGGATATGGCATTATTTTATTTTCAAGTTTATGCATTCTATAAGTTTCTACGTATGTAGAAGATTTTTCTTCACATATATTAATTATTCATGTGCATTTGTTCAATCTTGTACATTTTTTTTTGCAAACATGTGCATACATTTATGCACTATTCTACGAAAACCTACTCATGTCCATTTGTATTGAGACATATCACGTGCATTTACTATAGTTTTTTTTTTCTCTTGGGTCTATCTAAAAATGAACTTTATGGTTGGATTCCTTGCGTCTTCAAGATTATTTTCATATATTTGCATTCTATTTACCAATTTGATTTGATGTTGACATTTAGTTGATGGTTTGATTAAAATAAACCTATTATGGATCATGCAGAGGATGGACATGTCTCCTTGATTGGAAATCAGAGACAATGGTTTGGTCTTATCCCGTGAGGTTCGTGGACATGATCTAGACTCTCACATGGTAGCTAAGAATGTGAATGGATGTTCTTGATAGTGTATTGGGTTGCCATGGAACCCTTGAAAGTACATTTGAGTCTTCCACTTGTGCATGATGATGTGAAAATTGTGGCTTACTTTCATTTACGTTCTAACTATACTTATCCATTGTGTTTATGGATGAACTTATGTTCGTGATCTTATGTCTTTTACTTTCAAAAAAAAAATGTTCAGTGCATAATTGACTGTGTGTTTTGAGGGTTCCTTGGCGGGGCATTACATAGATAAAAATGAACCTTCAAATTCATTCAATTCAAGTAATTTAATTAAGTAGTAGTTTATGTAGCCTACTGAATAAAATGAAAACCCTCAATTTCAAAGGTAAGCACAACAATTTTCTAAAAATATGATTGAAAAACTTGCATATTCTATTTTACATAACAATTTAACACAAATAGAAATAAAAACTATATTCTATATACAAAATGTAAAAAAGAAGTTCCAAAATTTGAGCTTTACATGCTTTGAATTTGGTTTTATTTTTCACCAACAATATGATAATCTAAAGAATATTAAATTGGATAAACATGATGATTCTATTCATATCTTAGATTATATTATGATTAATTTGGATGAAGAAGATACTCTTGATGACGATAATTTTAATGTTTCTAATGCAGATGATGTTAATGTTGTGAATTTTGATGATACGTATGTGCTTATTTATGTTAATCATGATTTACCTACTAGATTTGCAAAATAATTATCCCTTCCTCCTAGTAACAAACAAAGTTACTCATCCTTAGAGCATGGTCTTTCTTTAGAACTTGTAATAGTTGCATCTATCATTCTAGATGTTGCTCCTCTTGTGTGATTCCCACCTTCCCTAAAAAGTATGGACCAAAATGGGGGGCATGTGATATGCCTGACTATCTCCTCTTTTACATTAGATTATTTTGTGTGTTTTCACATTATGTTGTGTTTCCCTTGTGATGTACTCCTTATTATATGTCTTTTTTATATTTCTTTAGATGGCCCCATTTACTCCATTGGTGCAAGGTGATAAAGGAATTGATATGTTGTGACATTCCTCTATTTGTATCTCATTTCTTCTACATTTCGTAGAAATTTTATGTGGTGCATGTTTTATTACTCATAAATATGCCTTTGTGTTTTCTAATTGGGGATGACATAAAGTTGTAAGCTACCATTCTTTTTCATCTCTGCTATGCTAGCCCAAAAATACTGATCTTCTTTGTACTCTTATGTGGTCCTCTTCCATTTTTCTTGGAGTTATGCTACCTTTAGGGGATAATGTCAATTCATTTTGATATAATTTTGAGACACATGATCTATCATATGATCATCCTAAACCCAAGGGTAGTAGATCCCTTTTATGTTCTCTTTTGTCATGTGTTTCATTTTCGTTGGTATGTCCTTGCTTGAGGGCATCTCATAGTGGAAACGTCTCTTGTGGGTGTATGTATGCTATGTCAAACTTATTTCTCCTATTAAGGCATTTACGATTTCTTTAACATGGGGCATACACTTCACTCCTTGTTTCACATTTTTCACACACACACACACATAATGATTTAATGCAATATCTTTTGCAGATAGACAAAGAGACAAAATATTCATTGGTCTTATCCTCTCATTTAATTATCATGCCCTATGTATTATTCAATGGATCCTTAGAATAATCCTCCTTTTCTAGATCAATTTGGAGACTATGTTTTCCTTAAGGATTGATCCTCTTTGTGAATTTCCTAGTGGACTATACTTTTCTTGGTTATCACTTTTTATAGGTTTACTAGCACATCATAGTTTTTTATACCTTCAATTCCATCTTTTGAAGCTTCACATGACCCATAGTAAGTCTAAATATTACTAGGCTAGTTGGTCACGTCTTTCTCTCTCTCTTGAGCGTTGCCTCTATTATCTTGGTTTTGGATTTGATTAGGACCTAACTCATTTGGGGGCTTGGTGGTTCCTTCTCTTCTTGATCTTGATAAAACCATTCTGATGCATTGATCTACTTTACCATGAGCATGAATTTTCCTAATAATCCAACTAAAGTTTGGCTAATGGGCTCTATTAGGCTCCATTTTGGCAATTTTGAGATTTTTTTACCCTTGTGATTGATCCAACAACTTGGATCCCTTTGTTTCGACGTCTTCTATTTACTCTTGACTCCCCCTTAAAATTTGTTCCCATTTTCCTAGGTATAGGAGCCCTAGGTGACCTATAATTCGATATTTTGGCCCAAATTTGAATGGATGGCGTTTTAGGATGTTTTATTAGGATTTTTAGATTTACAGTTGACTTGTGTTAATTTTGATCTCCAAAATATTGTTAGAGGTATATAAGTAGCCTACCTCTCCTCATTTTGGTAACCAAAAGAAAGAATTGAAGAACTGGGATCAAGATTTCAAGTTCTCTCCTACAATTTTACGTCCAAACATTCAAGATCAATTTTTAAGCACTCTTCAGGTATCCTAAGGCATTTTAAAGGAAAACTTCTCCATTTTAGAAAGCTTCTCTCTCATGATGGTGAAGTATATGAGCTCTCAATCAAGCAAGAAGATCCTTTTGTCAATATACATGCATTTCATTCACCCATTTTTCAAGGCAAGAGTTATCAAGCATAGCAACATTTTAAGTATAGTAAGGGAACCCTCACTATCTACATTCCTAGGAAAAGACTACACACCCCAACTTTATGATCTCAAAAAATGAATTTATGTTTAAATGTATATCAAGGTGAAGTATTCACACATGCTTTGAAATGAATTGTCCATTTTGGTTATGGTACATGACATAAAAGTATAGTTCAACACTGAGATTGTTTGCACATTAAATAATCTAGTCTATCATATTTATAAAATAAATCTTCATGGGAGGTCAAGTGGCAACATCAAAATTTAAGAATTCAATGTGTTGATTAAAAATAATTAGAATAGAAGGAATAAGAATGTATTCATGTTGACCATTCATTTTGCAAAGGATTGTATAGAAGGACATTCATACTTTCTAATGATTCATTTCCAAATTCGCTACTTTTGTGTTGTTGTATGTTTTGAGTTGAGTTGTGCATGATTAGTAGCAAATTGATTGTTGTTCCTTCGATTTGGATTTGATATCTTGGCAATAATGCTCTATTTTCTTAGGGTAATAGTGCAAATTTTGCACTACTTTGCAATTATTTATTGTTAAGAATAATGCAAAATTATTTTGATAGTTTTGAGAAACATGGAAATTCTCTTTTTGTCTTGTTGTTATTCCATTTTGGAATCCTCTCTTGAGTATTTTCCCCATAATAATAAAGTTGACCAAATTTGATTTTGAATTTCCTTCCTTCTCAGCCATGAGTTGATATTTTGAAGAGCGTGAACTCCATGCAAAGGTTGTTTGCAAAAGATTGTAGTCTTGCGGAATTTGAGGAGGATGTTTTTTTATAAGATTTCATCTTAACTTTAGAAACACAAAGGAAATGCAGAGTCTATAATAAGAATTTTAAAATTGGATGATGTTCATTTGAAACATCTCTACTTTCTATTGTTGACATATATAGATCAGATTGTACCTGGTTGAGTACTATTTTTTAGGGAAATACACCTTTTTTTGCCAATTTTCTTTCAGATTGTAAATATGTTGCAAGGCTTATAATATAATCATTTAGAATCCAAACCTTTTTTTATCTTATAAGCTTAGTATATGTTTGTGAATATGATAGAAGGGTTATGATATACTTTTAAAGGTTACTAGATTAATTCTAGTATTCAAATTCATGGTGTTTATCTAATCAACATAAAGCCAAAAATCCATTAGGATTCAATATTAGAAGGCTTAAAACAATTTTCTATGATATTTTATAGCCTAGCATGGGGTAGGTTACAAAATTCATATGTTGATCATTTGAAATGCATTACTAAGATAGAAATCTCTTTTAACTCCCAAATGTTTGTATGTGTTTGAATGCAACTAATAGCTTAAAATGTACATGAATGTTGGTTCTTTGTTCTGCCTACAAATCTATAGGATAAAGAAACATGGGGAGACATTGAGCACAAACTTTCATGTCTTTGAGACTATTGTAATTCATAAGGATGTAGTGCAAATTTGAGATAATCAATGGCGGAGAGAATTTTCTCATGACTATGTGACAAAATGTCTAACAAAGTATCCTTAAAAAATAGATGCATTATTGTTTTCTCATTCTATGAGTGAAGTTGTGGCATTGAATCCCCTTTTTTCAAAATTTCAATCTATTGAAAAAAATAAAGCTTTCGTTGTTTTCTTAGTAGGGTTGCATGTTCCATGTGAAGAGGTTACTTTGGCTCTAGGATGACAAAAAAAAGTGTTCCATGAAAGGTATTTCTATTGGATTTGGAACTTGATTTCTTTTCAAAAACATCACTAGTTTCTTTCAATAAGAA
Source organism: Chamaecyparis obtusa (assembly GCA_027943335.1). NCBI lineage: Eukaryota > Viridiplantae > Streptophyta > Pinopsida > Cupressales > Cupressaceae > Chamaecyparis > Chamaecyparis obtusa. Next base: position 320,217 of record BSBK01003720.1, on the reverse strand, counting down.
GAATTTTTTTTAACATCTTTTCTACAATATGATCTTCATTTAAATTCTATCTTTAATTTCCTATCAGCATATCTCATGAGCTTCTTATAGATACAAATACTAATTTAAGTCGTTGATAGTTGGTAGTATAGTGAGTTGAATGAGGAAGTGATGGGTTATAGTTTTTTTATCCACTAGAAAGAAAGACTATATTTAATAGAATATATTATGATATTGCTAACATCGCTACAATTTTGATTGTTGGCATGCACCACCTATTCAATGTTTAGATGAGAGACTTTTCTTGGAAGGGGTTTCCCGCAATACAGCAAATGATTTTACATGATAAAGAAGAGAATGAGGAAAATAATAGTCCGGAAGCACAGCAGTACAAGAGCTACAAAGGGCTTGCTTATTCCAGCTAGGTTTAATTTACAGAACTGACCAAGGAGTCTCAAATAACTGTTGTACGGGACGAAGGTGCGCACGTTTCCGTAGTTTTCTGGAATAAATGTTCTCTTTTTAGTTTATTTTATTAAACAACAAATCACACATGTTGAGATGGCCGAGTTGGTCTAAGGCGCCAGATTAAGGTTCTGGTCCGAAAGGGCGTGGGTTCAAATCCCACTCTCAACAATCTTAAACGATTCGCTTATGCGATTTACCGTTTTGTTGTTTTCAGAATTTGGTCTCGCTTAGGGTGCGAGAGGTCCCGAGTTCAATTCTCGGAATGCCCCAATTGTTACCTTTTGGCTAAATTTCAAAGTTTTTTCACTACAAACCCAAGGACGATGTTAACACATAGACCGAATTGTTTAAGCCAGGGACGATGTCCAGACAAGCAGCATGTTTTGTCGAGTACATTGTTGGGCATTTGGTCTAGTGGTATGATTCTCGCTTTGGGTGCGAGAGGTCCCGAGTTCGATTCTCGGAATGCCCCCTTTTGCCTGCCATCCCTGTATTGGTAGGTAAGTTCAGGTGAACGTCATTGGAAACGTATTTCTAAGATTCCCTTTCTCCCTATCCATTCTGCAGACTGCTATGACATGGCTAACACAGGCATGCTCCCTCAACCATCTTTCTTGAGGATTTAGAAGTTCTTTTTTCACTCCACACTTATTTTCCATTTTAACTGTCATTGCCACTCAATGCAAGCCAGGCTTCAGACAATTGCAATGCGACTCACACACATCTAAGCTTCATTCATCGCAAACAACTATTCCTCATCACTCACTCAATACCATCTAATTTCTTAAGAGGAATTATAGTATCGAGTGCTCTCATGATAATTTGTGTGGCCTCTACAAATAAGCCTTTTTCCTTCTTGTTACTCAATCGCCTTGACCATGATGCCCTCAAGATACTAAGTATTTGTTGAATACCAAAAAAATATCTCATGAAATACAAAGAAATGGGGAAATGTCTAGCTACTATCATGTGCATTCAGAGATCTATAACAATACTACTTCAAATAGCCTATCTAATCCTGAAAAAACAAGCAAACGCCAACACTGAATCAACCCCGAACCCCAACGTCACATGCAATGATGAGAAACTAGTTAATATTTTAGGTGCGACATTTCATTTATTACATCGACTCTAACTTTCTAGATGAACTTTGACATTCTTATCGAATTGCCAGAGCTAATCTCTTTCTTAGAACATCATCGCAAGCTCATAAATTGTGTAATCTCTTCTCTAAAAAGAATCATTTGATACCATGTAAGCGGCATTGATCTTGAACAACTATTTGTATTCATTTGATACCAAGTAATGGATAATTGCTGATTTCGCCTTGCATAGGTAAAGACTCTTTATGCTCTCGATTAAATTCAAGAGGGAAATCCTCCTAGTGAGTGCTCTATTTTATGCACATGGGCCCTAAGGTCTATCCCCAACCCAGAGGAAGTTGAGATCCCTTACCATGCACATGAGACCACCAATAATAGAACACTATAAATGCACTATAGGTCCTAACTAGGCTTGACAATATGGACAAAGTGATTTGGAGATGTCTATCACCCTTAAGCCTCTCCAATTCTTTTGGTGTAGTCGTATTTATAAGCACTCCCATGATAAATTTTAACACCTTTACAAATGACCATTTTCCTTCATGTTGGCTACAATTATAAACAAGATGTCTTGACTTGTGAAAGATACTGGACACTTCCGTAACGTAAAAGGGTTCTACAAAATGTAAAGATAAAACAAAATTTCTACCCACTCTTTTGCCCATTTACATATCTACAAAAATCCATATTAAATAACCCACCTTATCCTTTAAACCCACCAACTTGTTTTGTTGAATCAACCTCAAACCCTTATTAAAAATATGACAATACGAAAAGTCGACAATTTAGACTTGTAGGACATTATTTGTTGCATAAACTCCAACTACCTAAATGAACCACAACATTGTCACCCAACTCCCAAAACTAATACCTTTTCTTAAATATCATCAACGCCTTTATAAACTTATTCTTCTTTAGAAAAAAGTCACTTGCGATTGGTGCCCAAAATGCTTGGTGATGAACAAACATCACCACTCATTTCTATGGTGAAATCCAAGGCTAAAGATTTGTGAGTTAAAACACGTTAGTTGGATTGACAAATAAGGATCAACTTGACGACATACATCAACATTGTTGGAATTAAGAGTGCCTCTTTTAAAAATTAAGGAACATCTTCGAGCATATTTGGATTCTTTGTGATAGACTGGCTCTTTTTTCGTGATGAAGGAATTAAGAAGAGGATGAATTTATTATCTACTCAAGTTTGGTTTGGATTTGGTCAAGAACACCTTATTTTTGCTTTTGTATCTGATGTAGAGGACCGGAGTCTTGTACTAGAATGGTTTCTTCATTATGGGTTACAAAATAGTTATTTCAATTAGGAGCTCCATTAATTAATGAATTCTAGGATCTATAGGTTTCAGGGATGGTTCAATGGATGAGGGATGCTATAAGAATTTATGGATGATCTTTTGCATGAGGATCTATTGGGATAGAGGGACATTTGTGTGAGGATCTATATAGGTTTATGGAAAGTTGATTGTATGAGGATGTTGGAAATATGAGTTAGTGTTGTCATTGATGTCAACCTGATGTGAGGAGTGGTCCAAAATTATGTGTTCAAGTGTTCCTATATTCTTCGATGATGCTCTTGAGTGAGTATTTCTTGTTTTTGAAATGCGACAACATCAGAAGATGGAATATGCATGGAAGAGTATTTGAGGTCTCGATGGGAGAATGCTTTGCATTCCTCTACACTTGAAGATCTGGGAGCTTTCGATTCTAGATATAATGTTTATGTTCTATGGATGTTGCACCACTATATTTTCAAGTCCTCAACATTGTAGTTGATGTGGTTGCTAGTTGCATTTTGTTGACAATTTTGTTATCTATCAGGATTGGTCTAGAGAATGCCCTACGTGGTTTCGCAGTGATGTTTCTAGTTTTGTGGTTTGGGGGACAAGTTTGGATTTCTTATCTAGTATCTTAGTTCAATTTTTAGATGTTGGTTTTCTCTACAAGAAGAGTTTTAATGTTCTATTTCTCACCAGTGTGGTTTGTGTTGTACTTAGGTCAAGTCAATTGGTTTTCTTGTGTGGTTTATATTCTTTTGGCCAAATTTGGTGTTGCAACTTGAGGTAAGATGTTGTTTTGGATCTTACTGCGGTGTGTGAAGATATACATTGAATTATTTGCATTGGATTATTTTTTGGGGCCTACTAGTTATGCGTTACATTGTTTATCTATATTTTACCTAAATTAAGCTTCCTTTTGAGGATATGTTGTGTGTGAACCATTTGGATCTGCCTAGAAAGATGTATCATGATGTTTTTGGGTCCCCTCTATGTCCTTAAGTGAACCACAACCATTGCAATTGCAGTTGGTAGCTAACTTGATTTGAATTATGTTTGTTTTGTTTTAGATTACCTAATTGAGGGTCTTTTTGATGAAGCACGAATATATCTAGAAGATCATTTTCTAATTGATAAAATATGGATGAGGTCCTAGGGCAATGGCTTGCACATAAAAGAGACTCCAAAACTAATATTTTAAACATACATTTGAATTGTATTGATATAGAAAGTAAATGTAGATGATTAATATTGAAATTAAGAAATAAAGGTACTTTCCTCCAAAAAAGAATTGGTTGAAAACCCTATCAAGCGATCTCAAAAACTATTGATTATCATGCTCTAGGACTGAAACTGCGAGATCTACAAAACCCAAAAATCATTTTTTGAGATCGGATCAAGTCAACGTTGGGTCAAAATCAAAGTTGTAACTGACCAGGTCAGGATCAAGGTTGTAACTGACCAGGTCAAAGGCTACATTTTTATTCTGAAGGTCAATTTTGACTTTGTTCCCAAATCTTGAAAGTTCACCGAAAAGGGTATCCAAATCCGATCTCAGATCCGAAATTTCGCACCTGTACCTACAAGAAAAATGGTTTTTTTGTTGGGGGGAAGGGGTTTGCCTCAATCAAACCCCAATTTAGGAATTAACCTTGAAATTGAAATGAAATTGCTGGAATAAACAAAGTAAATGGAACAATTCACCTTGCTTGAGTTGAAACCCTTGTGGTGGATTCAAACCATTGAATCCACAAGAATGGATGAATGTAGAATCAAATGTAGGATGTCTTCAATCAATTGTCTTTAGATCTTCAACACCAATCTTGAATGGATCTTGAATTTGGAAGAGGTTTGAATGGAAATGGAGGAATCTTCAACAAAAGAGCTCCACAGAGCTTGAATCCTTCAATGGCTTCTAATGGATCTCCTTGATAAATTGAATGCTTGAATGCTTGATCTTCTCGCTTGCTTGCACTTGAGAGCTTGAGAGATTGTGAGATGAGATGTGATGGAGAAAATGAGAGAGGAAGGCTCCCTTTTATAGTGACCTAGGGCACAAGAGGGGCCTTGTAGAAAACAATAATTAAGGGCCCATAACACAAAACTCTAAAGAGGTGCACATGGAGAGGAAATTAAATTAAAGTCTTGACACAAAACTCTAGAAGGGGACCACCCTTAATATAGAAATAAAATAATTATTTAAGAGCCTTGTTACAAAATTCGAGGTAAGGCCAACCCCAAAGTTAATTTGAGCATTAGGCACAAAACTCGAGAAAGGCTAATCCCTAATAATAAATTAGGAATCCTATATACAAATCTCGAGAGAGGTCCACCTCAAATATTAATTTGAGAATTTGACACTTAATTCGAGAAATAATGGCCCCGAAGAGGGAAAATGCAAGATTTTGATGAAATCCTGAAACCAGAAGCAAACCCTGAAGATCCCAGACCCTAGGGTCAAGATCGAGCTTCAACCTGACTAGGTTAGGATCAAGCTCGATCCTAACCTAGTTAGGATCGAGGTTGACTTTGACCCCATCAGGTCGACTTTGACCTTATGGTAAAAAACCTCAGGTTCATAGTCTAGAATGCTAAGAAAATGCTAGGAAGAAGTAGAAAATGGGGTAGAATAGGGGGAAAAGCCAGATCCAAGTCAAATATCCATTCAAGGCGTTCGACATGACCCCAAACCACTTACTCGGAGGGCTAAACGATCTTATCATGGAAGTGCTTCCATTTTCAGACGATACACATTTCAACATCTCAAAGTGTGGATCAAGTGGTGTGTGAATATGCGTTGAAGAGAAGTATGACCATATCATTCAATTTATCAATTTTGAGATAGAAAATGTGTGCATGGTATTTTTTATGAAGGCTGTTGCTTGAGACAATTATTCAAGGATGACTTCTTGCTTGGAGAATTGGTAGAGGCAGTAAGCTAAAGGCTTGGTCACGCTGATTAATAATATTCATTTACTCTATGGAATGACAGTGAGTCATTTTTGGTAGATCTATATCTTTTCCTAAGGCAATGTATCTCAGTTTGCAATTCTTTATATCTTACGCTAAGATTGTGCACCTTATCTTGCAAGTGCTTTATGTCTTGTCCTGAGGAAGTGATCCTTAGCTTGCAAGTCTTTATAGTTGTGAGCTCCTTGGTAGTGAGCCTAAGATAGATATTATACATTGTTCTTCATATAGCATGAGTTGATTCTCACTGTGGTTTTTCCCTCCTTTGGTTTTCCAAATAAAATTATGGTGTTCATGTGTATAGTGTTGTTTACTAGTTTATTATTTTTTGTTGCTAAGTTGGTTAATGTTAATCGATGTGGAACTATGATTGGATTTTTTTATGTTTTTGTTCTAGACTTACTCAACCTCCTCTCTCAATCTTGGGGTGTGTTCAATAGAGGGACTATAGGTGTTGATGGATGTTTTGGTGGTTGACGATCTATAGAGATTAATGAAATATGATTACTACATTTTGAGAGAATTTCGCATGGGTTAGGGTTTATACATGTTGATGTATTGTTGGATGGATGTAGATTTACATAGGTTGATAGATAACTTGATAACTAGCTGGATGGATGACTTGAAAGGGAAGGATTTTGTAGTTTAATTGAATATGATTTGTATGGTTCAATTGAAGAGGATTTATATGGGTTAATATATTTTTGATGGATTAGGGCATATTTAGATTGATGAATAGTTTGATGGGTAACTAGATGGATTGGGATCTACATGGTTGAATGCACTAGGATTTATTTGGTTAAATGAATGGTTTGATGATTTAGGATTTATATGGGCTAAATACAATTTAATGGATTAGGAGAAATATGGGTGAATCGATAGGGATTAGGATTATCTTTCCTTAGATTTTTATTTGAAATATTTCCTTAACACGACCACTAAAAGTTATAATTTTGTGGAAACTTGATCCCATACTTATGAGGTACCTAACAATGACATCTTTGTTTTGAACTAAAAATAAATATAGTTGGAAATAATCTTTTTTATCATTGGGAAACCATTAGATTGATTAATGTATTTGTATTGATCCACAATGCTATCATCATGTTGTGATATTCATCTTGATCTATAAGGTCCTCATTGTCAGTTCTTTCAAATTAATTTTTGCATTATTTAATGAAATTATTGAGAAATAGGTGCATTCCTTTCTTTTATTAGTTTATGAATCATTTATTTTCATTTTGGTTTTACATGATTTTTGTGCAAATGGATGGATGAAGACAAAGAAGATGTAAAAATATGCTATCCTAATTACATCAATTTTTTTGGCTTGTGATCTCACAAATATAATTGTCTTGGTTATAATTACCAAAGACTCAAAACCATAACACACTATCTATGGAGAAATAAGACCATACTGATAACAACCTATTCTATTTTTGAAAGTATACTATGAATAAATTCCTTGTAATGTACCCACGACACCCCTGCTCCAATTTCCTCAGCAACAGATGAAGATTGAAGGTCGTATGGTGTGACTGGTCCATATGGTTAGACTTGGTAGCCCCTACGGTGGTCTAGCAGTCCCTATGGTTGGACTTGGTAGTCCCTACAGTGCTCTAGCAGTCCCTACGGTGGTCTTAAAGTCTGTACGTGCTATGTTTTCCCCTCGGTTTTCTTCTTTGCTACGACATAATTACTTAGCAATTCACTACATGTTAACAGATGCACAAAACAATGAAGTACCAGATATGGAAGAATTGCCATGAGGTTATATTATGAATAATGAAGTACTTCAGAATTTCAAAATCCGATACAAGAAGAACAAAGCAGACTAGGGTGAGGATTGAATCCCACTAAAACTGCAACAGGCCAAATAGGGAAGGTCTTTCACTTCCGAAATGGCGCACAACATAACTCCAATCAAAATTTTCAATACAAAGTAACAATTCAACATGCATCCCAAATGACTACCTACAACCGTTCTTAAAAACCCATAGGACAACTCCGGAGGGTGTACAAAATTTAGCCAACACGACACAACTAACACCTATGCTAAAATAAAAATGGGACCGAGATGCAAAACCAATCAGAATCCCAAATTACAATGTTTATTTTATTTATTTAATAACGGAGACATTACAGTCCTCCTGTCCCAAATATTTCTTGTCCTCAAGCAATCGCAAATTCAAATCATTCATAATTTTCTTGCCCTCCCAGGTAGCATCTTCCAACAGAAGGTTTGTCAAGCGCACTGAAAATTCTTTGACTGTGTGAGTCCTCAAATTTTTCTCTCAGATGACAATGACTTCAACCGGCTCCAAACTAACTTCCCTTCTTTGTCGAGGGATGGTAAATCTTTAGACATAGTGATATGTTGCCCCATCACTTTCTTTAGGCAAGACACATAAAATACATTGTGAATCCTACTTCTATGGGGTAGATTTAGTTAGTAGGAAACCTCACCCACCCGTTTGGAAACACGGTAGGGACTGTAGAAATGCGGCCTCAATTTCTCCTTCTCGAATGCCTTTAAGGATGACTACCTGTATGGCTGAAGTCGAAGGTATACCAAGTCTCTTAATTCAAAACTCCTCTCAATGTGATTTCTGTTAGCATATATTTTCTATTGATTTTGAGCCCATAGGAGATTCTCCTGGAGTGATCTTAGGATATCTATCCTTCTTGTAGACAATATTTTGCCTTTGGCACATGACTATCTCCCAACACCATGTTCATGAATGAAGGTGGTTCATACCTGTACAAGGCTTTGAAGGGATTCATTACAATGGACATGTGATAGGTGGTGTTGTAACAGTGCTCCCCCAGATGTAGCCACTTGACCCACGCTCTCTATTGTGTGGAGACATAGTTTCTAAGATACCCTTCCAGCTATTTGTTCACGATCTCTATCTTTTCGTCAATCTATGGGTAGTAGCTTGTGTTGGGTGAAAAATTTGTTTCGGTCAGCCGAAATAATTCTTTCCAGAAAGTATTGAGAAAATGACTATCTCTTTCACTCACTATGTTCTGAGGGAGTCTGTGCAGATGGAACACCTCCTGGAAGAACAATTCTACCACCTATGCGGCCTGGTATACCCCTGAAATAGAAAAGAAGTGTGCATACTTGGTCAATATGTCAACCACAACAAAGATGCAATGTCTTCCTTGCACCTTCAAAAGCCCACTAATAGAATCCATTGAAATGCTAGTCCATTTGTGCTTAGGAATTGACAATGGCTAAAGTAAACCTATTGGCATAGCGGGTTCTAATTTGTTTTGTTGAGAGGTTGGAAATTCCCATACATATCGAAGGACGTCACTCTTTAAACCCTTCCAGGAGAACCTTTCCCTAATCTTCCTGTAAGTCTTCAAATATCCATGATGCCCAACCAAAGGTGAGTCGTGCATCTCCTTCAGAATCTTCTCCTTCAATTTAGATTTAGACTCCAAGTATATTCTACCTTTGTAGTATATAATATCATCAACCACCTTGTATCTGTCATCTTGTACTTCATCATCCAGCACTTGACATGTGAAAGTATTCTTGGAATACTTAACCAGCAAGTGTTCTCTCTAATCAGTTGAGATTTGAAATAAAGAGCATATCACTAGCCATCTTGACAAAGTGTCAGCTACCACATTATTTTTTCCCTTTACATATTTATTATCAAAATCAAAAGCTTGTACTTTACTTACCCACTTCTGATGCCTTACATTGAGTTCCTATTGTTCCAGAAAGTGCTGAAGCTTGTTATGATCTATATGCATGGTGAACTTGGCTCCGATGAGGTACTGTCAAAAAATTTTCAAGACATGCATGATGGCGAGCATCTCCCTGTCATAGACGGAATACAATTTCTCAACTCCCAAGAGCTTTTGACTCTCAAATGAAATCAAGTCATGGTCCTGCATCTACATAGCCCCAATACACTCTCTGGAGGCATCACACTCCAAAATGAAGGGTCGTGTGAAATTTGGAAGTGCCAGCATTGAGCAAGGGTTCATAACTTCCTTGAGCCTTTCAAAAGTTTGTTGTGCCTGTTCGCACCATTGGAATGATCCTTTCTTTCTTAGATCCATCAATAGTGCACTAAGCTATGAGAATCCCATCGTGAACCACCTATAATAATTGCACAAGACAAAGAATCTGTGTAGGCCTGAGAGAGTCTTTGGCGACAACCAATCCAGAATGGCTTGAATCTTTTCCTGAGGCACTTGAACCCCTTGCCCACTAACAATGTGCCCAAGGTAAAATATCTCCATCATCCCAAACGCACATTTTGACCTTTTGGCAAACAAGGACTATGATTCCATAATCTCCATTATTTCATCCAAATGCTTCAGATATTCCTCCCATGTCTTATTGTATATGAGTATGTCATCAAAAAAATACCAATAGAAACTTATGCAGTTTCTTGTTGAATATGTGATTCATACAGGACTGGAATGTGGCGGGAGCATTAGTCAATCCAAATGGCATGAACAAGAACTTGTAATGTCCATTGTGGTAGTGAAAGGCTATTTTCTCCACATCTTTTCCTCTCATGCGGATCTGATGATACCCAGATCAGAGATCTATTTTCAAAAAATGGACTGCATGATGTAGTTCATCCAGTAGCTCGTCGATCCTGGCAATAGGGTACCTATTATTGATGGTTTTCTTTTTTAATGCATGATTTTCCATGCACATCCTCAGAGTTCCATCCTTCTTCTTGACTAGCACGATGGATGATAAAAAAGGGTTGGAACTAGGCCTTATCCATCCCTTGTCGAGAAGTTCCTGTATTGTCTTTTCAATCTCATCCTTAAACTTTTTAGGATGATGGTACAATGTGGGGATGATAGGTTTGGCACCAGCCTCCATCTCAATAGTGTGTTCAAACCCATGGTGTGGTGGTATGCCTGGTGGTATGTTAGCAAAGACCAAATGATGCTTATCCAACACACTCTAAAGTTCCTCATCCTGATAGAAGGTAGGCTATCAATGTACAGGTTTTGATGAGATAAAACAATGTGTGGCCAAGACCACATTGTTGTGCATGAGGATGGCTGCCATCTATTAGGCATAAATTTCCCTCGGTCCTCCATTTGAAATTCCCCTTAGAACAACCTTCTTTCCATCCACCTCGAATGAAAATTCCATCTGTTTGAAACTTTGTGTGTATTCGTCCAAGGTTTCCATCCACTGAATGTTGAGGATGACCTCCATGTCATCCAAATAAACTACGAAGAAGTCATATGTCAACATGTGGCTACCCATAGTAATGTTTCCTCCTGCCACCTTGACATCAAATCTGTGATGTGCCACCGTTTGTAAACCCCTTCGTTTGACTAGCAAGGAGTTGATGAAGTTGATGGTAGCCCTCTGTCTAGCATGACCACAACCCTATGTCCCTGGAGAGTACCATGTACTCAAAAGATAGTGCATCTCAGAGTTTCGGTTAAAGTAGCAATGGACCTGCCTCTTTTTAAAAAATTGGCAATTCTTTTCACATGGTTTAGGTTAACCTCTCAGGTGGTTAACTGTTCATCTTCCTCAATTTTTGATGCATTTTCTTCCTCTTCATCATCTGATATTACTTCAATATAGTATATTTTTCCCTTTCCTAAGCAATAATGACCTTGTTCCCATGGCTCCCTATAATTGAACCACAAATTCCTCCTCTTAAGCTCCAATCGGGTAGCCTCATCCAGTAAAGGTCTCTTTGGCAGAGGTTTGTTGTCCTTTTCTTTTGGAATAAGGGGTGGTTTGGACTATGCATAACTCTTGGATGAGGAAGAGGAAGATGTTGACATGTCACATACCTTCTTGATTACCTCCTTGAGTGTGATGGGATTGAACCCCTTCACCCAACCTCTCAAAGGTTCTACCAACCCATCCATGAATAACACAACCAATCATCTCTCTGAAATATCTGTTACCAAGACTAATAATATTTGAAATTTTGTAATGAAACTGTCCATTGTACCCATTTGTTTCAGCTGAGCCAAATCTTTGAAATTAAGCTCTGGATCTCTTCCATCAAAATAATCCATTAATCTCTCAGTGAAATTGGCATAGGAAGTTATCTAGTCGTGGCCTAGAGTGACCATGCCATGATGCCACCATTCATGAGCTAACCCTTCCAAATGTAGGGCCACAAATTTTATAGCTTCTTCCTCTAGCATAGGGATGAGTTGGAAATAGGTGTTGGCCTTTTGCACCCATTCCCTAGCTGTGGTGGAACTAGAACCATCAAAATTTGACAAATTAACTTTACCAATCTTTCTCCTAAGGTCGTCATTATAGTAGCCACCCCAATTGCTGCAACCTGAATATCTCATTCTCAAATCTATGTAATCCTTGTAGGTTATATCCCCTTCCAGATTTGCATTCTTCCAGTCCTCCCGAATTTGATTTTGCATATATTGGAAGGTTGGTTGTTCTCTATGTTGTGCTTCCATTCGAGGATGGAAGGTGGACATTGACGATCGAGAGTGTGTTGGTTCAGAGTTTTCCCTACCTAAAATAGAATTGTCACTTTGCCCATTTTTCCCTATGGATGCTTTTCCTTCAACCAATTTTCATAATGTCTCCTCCATGAGTCATTGAGTTTCATTGATCTGCACTTGGTTTCTGGAGAGCTCTCTCAACAATGCCATGACTTGAGCAACATGATCATGTTGATCTGCCATTCTATCAACTGAATGATATCTTCTTCTTTTACTGGTATATACTTGCATTCACAACCCACAAGCTAGCAAAATCACCATCTTTAATACCACTATAATATATCCATGACACCCCTGCTCCAATTTCCTCAGTAACAAACAAAGATTGAAGGTAATACGGTGTGACTAGTCCATACGGTTAGACCTAGTAGCCCCTACAGTGGTCTGGCAGTCCCTACGATTAGACATGGTAGTTCCTATAGTGGTTTGGCAGTCACCATGGTTGAACTTGGTAGTCCCTATGGTGGTATGGTAGTCCCTATGGTTGATCCAAGTAGTCCCTACAGTAGTCTGGAAGTCTGTACGTGCTATGTTTTCCCCTCAGGATTTCTTCTTTGCTACAACACAATTACTTAGAAATTCACCACATGTTAACAAATGCACAAAACAATGAAGTACCAGATATGAAACAATTGCCAAGAGGTTATATTATGAATAATGAAGTACTTCAAATTTTTAGAATATGATACAAGCAGAACAAAGCAGAGTAGGGTGAGGGTTGAATCCCACTGAAACTACAACATGCTAAATAGGGAACGTCTTTCACTTCTGAAATGGCACACACCAAAACTCCAACCAAAATTCGCAATGGAAAGTAATAATTCAACATGCATCCAAATTGACTACCTACAACCATTCTTAAATACCCATCGAACAACTCCCGAGGGTGTACAAAATTTAGCTGACACAACACAACTAACACCTATGCTAAAATAAAATAGGCCCGAGATGCAAAAATCAATCAGAACCCCAAATTAAAAAGTTTATTTTATTTATTTAATAACGATGACATTACATTCCTAAAACTAGTTTATTAGTAGTGTATCACAAATGAAAAATAACCAAAAGACTTTTTATGTTAGGTTCACACAATGCTTTCTATGAAATACTTAATCTATTTAAATATACATGAGACTTAATTCCATTTACCAAGAGTGCTTTCTAATTGATTAGATCATGAAGGTATCTCATCTTCTTCTGCACATGACAAATATTAATGTGAGTTCTATCTAATGTTGAAAGGGTGACCCCTCTCCTCATTCACTTGGAAAAATATATTGTGGATACAAGATTAGTCTAAAAATATAGCCCATCCCTGAAATATAAACCTCACAAAAATATAAGGATTGGATTTTTTCTTGGATATTACTTCTAAGGTCATTTGGAGCCTTGAAAAAGAAATTTAAAAAAATCATTTGCCATTTATTTCCAATATTACCCAAAATGGAAAGGAAATAGCATATCTAACGTCCTCAAGTGATGAAAGTGAATATAAATCTTTTGATATTGAAGATTATGTAGAGACACAATATGAAAAAAATACATCAGCTAATCATGAACACACATGATAATGCATAAAGAAATTAATTAAAGTAAATTTGGATCCTCAAGATCACCCTAGAGTACAAGAGGAGATCATCCATTATTTTCTTACACAAACACAATGATAAAGACAAGAGGAAAATAATAATGTACTTTAAGATAGATAAAGGTGTGTCTAAAGTTTGAGGAATTAATTTTGGAGAAACAATCCTACACAACTACATTATTAGTAGGTTGCAAGGTTTTGGACTTGAACAAATGAAACCTACACAAAGAAATGTTAAAATGATATTAATAACTAAAAATAAACCCTACAAGTAAATATGTGGATTCAAATTAAAAAATGAAAGCATTAGCTTAGAAACACAAAATATAAAGCAAACATAATGAAAATAAAATATAAACACCAAAACATAAAGAAAATGTTGAACTAGTACCACAATATTAGCATTTTAAAATGCCAAAAATGTAAGTGGAAATGCTTGATACCATACATAAATATTGCAAAGGGAGTTAGAAATACCAATATACATTTATGATAAGATAAAAAGTGGAAAAACCAAAAGGTTAATGAAAAACCTATATATAGCTCAAAAATTTCAAAATTACGAAAAATATATATTAAAAGTCAAATAAAAATAAGAAAATCCTTACAAAATAGAGATAACAAACACTTGTAGACCACTGACGAGTAAAAACACTTGTAAGACCCTATTAGTGCAAAATCTAAAAAAGAACTAAGGTGAGAAGCTAAAACCTACAAAATCTACTCGATAAATGAGGTAATGATGTACCAAATGACTACAAGCCCTTAAAAGGGATAAATTAGAAAATCTCATGAAAAAACAATGATATAAGAAACCAAGAAAGCATAGCCCTACAAGTATAGAATGTAAAAACACTAACTTTTCTAGTGTAAATGTTGAATGCAAATCTTAAATGTCAAAGTATAGTATGTAGACATTATTTCATCCCAAACAATCCTGAAATAAAAACCCCACACTCCAAAAGTCATCCACTATATCATTTAGAAATCAACAAAAAATTCAATGTACTTGTAGAGTAAGCTTCTCACAAGAGTATCACCAACCAAAGAATCAGGGTAACTCAGCATCTATCAAATTTTTACATGAAATGTCTATCTCATGCACTTGATTTATATGAGATAGAATAAATAAAATTGTTAAATGATATTATAAAACTATCAACCAAAAAACCATTTAAAAAGTGGCACCCATCTTATTGTCAACCTAAGATGCCCCATGATATGTCAAAACACAGATCAACACATGCAACTCTCTTTTACATCTCATTTATGTGTTCAACACATTTTTACATTTCTTATTTTATGAGAGCCAAATTTTGGAGGTAGTCACTTTTGAACCAAGTGTTTGAATCATTTGAAGCGCTAGAAAGCTTGTGATGTTCTCTATCAAGATATAACTAGCTATGCCAATTACTAACACTAAGATGTTAGGAATAACTATAACATGAAGTGTGAGAGGGGTAAAATTAAGTGGCACCAACTTCTGAGTAATAGGTCAAAATTTTACTTTTATTATGTCGAGAGGCATAACCTTACAATGGTAGTAGGAAGACCCTATAAGGAGGCCAACAAATGTAACAGTCTAAGAAAAAAGAATCCATTCAAAATCCACTGCTAGCTCACAATTGTTGTTTGTGCATAAGTACAAAAGCCAAAAATTACCCAACACATCATTCCCACGAAGAAATGGCCAAGTGCACGTTATTAGGTTTTATTTCGTAATGATGTGAAAATGGTAACAGGTGGAAAATGCAAGGTATTGGAAACATAGGGTAGTGGAAATGACTTGGCAAAGATACCACTATGCCTTTAATATTATGTTGCTTCTATCTGAGAAACTCGATCCTCTTGCTGGAAGATTGAGAAAGCATAAGAGTGCACAGGTAAAAATCACACAAATATTGGTAAAAATGGTGAATCTATAGTTGCAACACGGGATAACTTTAGATATAGTCCATGGAACTTAGAGAGAAGAGGAGATTTTGAAAATACTAAAAATGACTCTGATTGAGAATCTGAAGGCAATGATAATGCCCAAGGTTGTACTACAGAGAATGAATGGGAGATTTTATCTAGACTTCATCATGGACATATTATCAAAGTTTCAGAGATAGATATGTTGGGTGGAAGAGATATAGATCGACAAATGGATTGGTCTCAAGAATTTCAAGGTGAACAATACACAAATGAAGCTGTAAATTTCATTAGCTTGATGAGAAATACAAATTGTCTTATTCATGATGATATACCATAATGTCTAGACTACACAAACCTTAGTGAAAAAAAAAATAAAGTAGTTAACATCATAATTTCCCACTATCGTACATATCAAGATGCATCACCCTTATATATGATAATCCAGTGCACAATAGGAACATGCAACTCATATTTAATTGGTGCAATCAATCAAGCATTATAAAATACATCCTCTCCACAATGCTCTCATCTCCTTCTACTTGGACTAACAGGGGTTGCAACATTAAACATTGGAGCATCAACGATTCATTCTAAGTTGAATCTGATACAACAAGAAGAAAGTAGAGTAGGGTGAGAGTTGAATCCCACTAAAACTGCAACATGCGTATAGGGAAGGTCTTTCACTTCTGAAATGGCGCACACCAAAACTCCAATCAAAATTTGAAATAAAAAGTAATAATTCAATATGCATCCCAAATGACTACCTACAACTGTTCTTAAATACCCATCGGACAACTCCCGAGGGTGCACAAAATTTAGCCAACACGACACAACTAACATGTATGCTAAAATAAAAATGGGCCCAAGATGCAAAAATTAATCAAAACCCAAAATTACAAAGTTTATTTTATTTATTTAATAACGAGGACATTATAGTCCTCCCATCCCAAAGATTTATTATCCTCAAACAATCACAAATTTGGATGATTCAAAATTTTCTCACCCTCCCAAGTAGCATCCTCCCACAGAAGGTTCGTATAGTGCACTGAAAATTCTTTGACCGTGTGAGTCCTCAACTTTGTCTCTTGGATGTCAATGACTTTAGCCATCTCTAGAACTAACTTCCCTTCTTCATCGAGGGGTGGTAAATCTTTAGACATAGTGACATGTTGCCCCATTGCATTCTTCAGGAAAGACACGTAAAATACATTGTGAATCCTACTTCTGTGGGGTAGATTTAGTTCATAGGCAACCTCACCCACCCGTTTGGAAATACAATAGGGCCCATAGAAATGCAGCCTCAATTTCTCCTTCATGGATGCCTTTAGGGATGACTGCTTGTATGGCTAAAGTCAAAGGTATACCAAGTCTCTTACTTCAAAACTCCTCTCAATGCGATGTCTGTCAGCATATATTTTTTGTTGATTTTGAGCCCATAGGAGATTCTCCTGGAGTGATCTTAGGATATCTATTCCTTCCTGTAGCCAATCTTTTGGCTTTGGTACGCAACTATCTCCCAACGCCATATCCATGAATGAAGTTGGTTCATACCCATACAAGGCTTTGAAGGGATTCATTACAATGGACATGTGATAGGTGGTGTTGTAACAATGCTCCCCCAAATATAGCCACTTGACCCACACTCTTTGTTGTGCGAAAACATAGTTTCTGAGATACCCTTCCAGCTATTTGTTCATGATCTTTATCTGTCTGTCAGTTTGTGGGTGGTAGCTTGTGTTGGGTGAAAACTTTTTTCCTACCAGCCGAAATAGTTCTTTCCATAAAGTATTGAGAAAATGAATATCTCTTTCGCTCTCTATGTTTTGAGGGAGTCTGTGAAAGCAGAACACCTCCCAGAAGAACAATTATGCCACCTATGCAGCCTGGTATTTCCCTGAAATAGAAAAGAAGTGTGCATACTTGGTCAGTCTGTCAACCACAACAAAGATGAAATATTTTCCTTGCATCTTCAGAAGCTGAATAATGGAATCCATTAAAATGCTAGTCTATTTGTGCTTAGGAATCGACAATGGCTGAAGTAAACCTGCTGGCATAGCATGTTCTGATTTAATCTGCTGATAGGTCAAACATTCCCATACATATTGGAGGAGATCATTCTTTAAACCCTTCCAGGAGAACCTTTCCCTAATCTGCATGTAAGTCTTCAAATATCCATGATGCCCAACCAAAGGTGAGTCATGCATCTCCTTCAGAATCTTATCCTTCAATTTGGGTTTAGGCACCAAGTATATTCTACCTTTGTAGTATATAACATCATCAACCACCTTGTATCTATCATCTTGTACTTCATTGTCCAAGAGTTGACATGTGAAAGTATTCTTCGAATACTCAACCAACAAGTGTGCTCTCTAATCAGTTGAGATTTGAGATAAAGAGCATGTCATTCGTCACCTCGACATAGCGTCAGCTACAAACATGTTGAGATACTATAAACATCATCTGAAGGGAGTTGGAATGATGAATCTAAAACAACTATTTCAAAATGGATGGAAAAGAATAAAACACTCATTGAGTAGTTGAACCCGATAAAGAAAGATCAAGAGGCACAAGGTATTAGAATGGATGAAATACTTGAATCAAAGAGATCAGTTGAAGATGTAAAAAGAATGGCAGAAGAAGACATAAGACAAGCAGAAAATGATGATGAGATCTTGAGAATGACACAAACAAATTATGCTATGATTGACCAACTGGTAAATGCAAATAAGGAAAGAACCAGAATGGAATATGAGAATCAAGCACTAAGATATGAGGTTGAAAGACTAATAAGAGAAATAAAATCAGAAAAGGAAGCTAATGAAGTATTGAAATGGAATGAAGAAACATTAAGGATGTTGGATGAACATCTTAGAGGTTAGAGACAATTGAGAGATACAAATGGACTTGGGTTCACAGAAAATAACACTACTAAGAAGGGAGAGTCCTCAAACCAAGAAGCCAACTAAGATACTGCTACCCCACTGAAGATAAAGAATCCAATTTACTATCAGTGTGGGAAGCCTAACCATAGAGCTAATGTCTATAGGAGAAAAAGAGGTAAACCACCGAGCATTCCTAAATCTTATGGTTATTTTTATAATTGCAATAAGTATAGAAGTCAAGAATTTGAGTGTAGATCAAGGATTGCTAACAATACAAGGAAGCCTTCAATGGTTACTACAATACTTGCAATAGATATGGTAATAAGTCTAAATATTGCAGGTCACAAAGAAAGAATGTCAAATGGACACCTAACCAACCAAATACATCAAACAACTGACAAGGCTCCAGAATACCATGGGACTACAACACAAGAATTCCATGTAAAACATGTGGTAGATTTGGACACACTGTAAAAAATTTCATATTGATGCATGGTAGAAATAATAGAAGATCATGGAGAACACCTGGAATGGCATGTTTTCACTGTCATAAGGTAGGTCACCTAGCCAAAGATTATAGGTACCGAGGTAAAGCTCCAATCGAGGAAATGATAAATGAAACAATACAAGTGAACATTGAAGACATAAGAGACAAGATGAATAAAACATGGAGAAGGAAGTCTCTAGATGATGTAACATCATCTGGAACAATCGATGACACCTCATCCTCTGGATTGGGTGCACCTATCTTCACCTAATCAGTTAAAGGTATGTGTAGAACTGTGAGCTAAATTTCAATCATAAATCAATTCCTAACATTTGTGCAAAGGTCCATATAAGCATAATTAGATGCATTTGGATATATATTGTGAAGTTAACATTTCATGTTTAATTAGTGAAAGATAATTTTATTTTGTTTCATTCAGTGAAAGGAAGTATAGTTTGGTAATCAGTGAAAATGGAGTCAATGAAAACATTAAATGCTAAAATTATAGCCGTTAGAAACCCTAATCGATGAAAAGGTATAAATAGACCCCTTTACTATTTATTGTTACCTAACATTTTCAAAGAGAATTTTAGAATATTAAAGAGTCGAGTCATCTGAGAGCATTCGAGCAATTGTTAATGCAATTCTAAGTATATCCAAGCACATTTGTAAGTATTTGAGTGATTTTTGGTATATGCCTGAATTGTGAAAGCGTGACTGATTTGTTTCGAATGAAACCCTAGTTCAATAAAGAAGTGATATATTTGAATCGATGGCACCTAAGGTAAAAAATCATGTTGTTGTTGAGAAGTTTGATCATGTCAAACCAAAATACAAGCTTCCTCCTATGAAAATCGTCAAACCAAAAAATATGGGAGCTCTATCATCTATTCCACAAAGAGTTATTTTGATCAAGGACATTTGGGCTTTCATCCACTACAAAATTGAGGAAATTTTTCAAGCTGATATTGATACATCTTTGTAGAGTCTATGCAAGAATGGTGAATTGAAGGATGAACACATCCACCTGGAGACTAAGGGTTTAATGCACGCCCTACATATTTTGAGTGTATTCAAGACTAAGTGGATGAGAATTGTGTTAAGTCAAGTTCATGATCAATTTATGTGGCTAGATCAACCAGTCAAGATCACAAAGGATGTTCTACACATTGTGACTAGATACCTAATCGATGATAGACCGAAGGCAAACAAGCAAACCAACAATAATAAGTTATGTGAATTGACACAAGCTAAATGAGAAGGAAGAGGTCTTAAATTATCTACTATGGAAGACCCTAAACTAAAATTTTCATGTAATGTCATATCTTACCGAATATTCCAATCTTCCTAAGTGGATAGTGTACCATGTGGAGTAGTTGACTTAGCATACGAAATTGTCAAGAAGGACATGAAGATTGATTTGTGTAAAAATTTTCTGAAGCAATTTGATGATAAAATGAACATTGTTTGGAAAGAAAAGACCAACACATTGAAGTTCGATTCTCTGTTGGTATGTATATTCTTCTACTTCCAAAACTTATTTCCATCTATTGGTAATGTAATCTAGAATGTGGAGAAACCGATCATCTATCAGATTAATGAATATATCTAGATTTTAGGAGATAATTTTGATATTGTGATGAATGATTATTTCAATAAGTTTCAAACAAGAATACATAAGAAATTAGAATTCCACCTCAGTTAGTGGAAGACCATCAAGATACCATATATTTTGAAGTTGATACCAACACATGTATTGTGAAAGCTGTTGAGCTAAGGACTATCTGGCTACAACCGATGGGCTATGAGATTGATATTGACATTGAATCAAAGAAAATTGAATCCCTATTAGCTAAACCTATGGATAGGAGAGATAATCGGTATAGAACATATGAGGAAGTGAAGGAAAAGATAAAACTAAGTATATTAATACCTAAAGTTCAAAGGAAAACAAGCAGAATGATCATTGATTTATCAAAAAACCTTGGAAGCAGTATTGAAGAAGATGAGGCAAGTCCATCTGAAGTCAAAGGAAAGAAAACAAAAGTGACAAAGGAATCACCAAGACCCAAAGGAACAAGACCATTGAGAAGGTCTATATATACACTGAGGGAGAAGAGGAAACCTGAGCTAGACCAACCTAAACCTAAAACTTATGCGAGGGAAAAGAAAGAATCTAATAGATCGAGAAGAAAGCTGAAATTGCAAGAAGATAGTGACACGAAGTCTAGATACTTAATTAAATTTAGAGTTGTGTAGAACCAGCCCCCAAAACTGAAAAACTTAGATAAATGTCTTGAGAATCTTAAGAATTATGGAGGTTTTGCAGGAATTAACTATGCTAAGTATGATAAAAGGAGTGATGAAGAAAAAGAAAAAATAGAGGAGGCAGTTTTTTTCACATTGCATAAATTCATAACTATATCAATTGACATTGGCAACTGACTACCCGATGAACTCTACAAGAAGATTGACACAAGATGGAAGTATTCAATGACATCTAAAAATGAAATGAGGAAAATATCCCTACCAATTATAACAGTACCTGAGATCAAGGAAGCATTGAAAAAGTACTCTAACAAATTTCTTGTGAAAGGAATATCATTAAGAATAATGGTCAAAGAACTGGAAGCAGTACAAAAAGAAACATATGAAGTATGGAGAAAAATATACTTCCCAGACCAGTCCACTGAGACTGAGGTACAACAATGTAAGTTAGATCCTATTGACTTAACACAAGAAAAAGATGATGTGATCATTGTAGATATCACTGACAAGGACCTAGCTAAAGAAATCATGCATGATGAAGATGTCACGAACACCGAGGAAAAGGACATGAAACATATAGAAACCAATGATGCTCCTATTGCTAATTTGATGGATGAAAATCCCATTTTACAACAAGTAACTGATTTTCCTTAGATTCATGAAGTTATTGTAGAAGTTGTTAAAGCTATCCCTACTGATGCAAAAGATAAGTCCACTGAACAGGGAAAGGAGATAGAACAAAAGGCAACTGAGGAACCTAAAGAAATCGATACAAATACATAATAGAATACCGAGCAGGTTACCTCTACCAAGACCACAGAACAACAACAACAACATGAAGATAAGAAAGAAGAAGAGAAGAAAGAAGAAATTCATGAAGAAAAGGAAGCAGAGAAACATGAAGAAAAGAAAGAATATAAGCAAGAAGAGGAAAAAGAAGAAAAGACTAAAGAAACTACAAATGCTACTACATCTGATGCAATGAAGGCATCACGTTCTCCAAAATTCTCTACTGGTGAAAGTATTCAAATTCAGAAGAAGAAGACAAAGAAAATGAAACATGATAAAATGAAAGTTGACTTGAACCAACCAATAATTATACCTAAGGTAGACATCTCCTCACTTATCCCTAAAGAATTATTTGAATTTGGAGATCTATTAAAGATGAAAGTAGCCCAGGACAAAATTCTAGCAAAGAAGAAAAATACGGATGTGTTAGAAAGTGTCAAGGATATACTGCAGGAGAGTGTTCCTAACGCTAATGTCAATCAAAAGGGCAACCTACCAAGTCACTTGGAAGAATTGGTGAAGCAAATAAAAGAACATGGTATAGAGACCACCGAGTACCTCATGCAAGTACACACAAAGAAAATGGAGAATAAAATAATTTAGGATATATTGCAAAATGTTGCATTGGACAAGGTATCACTTTCAGAGTTGATTACAGATTTGGAAAATAAGTTACATCATATTCTTTCATTATTTTATAAGATTTTTTAAAATCAAATTTCACTAAGGAAAACAAAAAGAAGGATGAGTCTATTGAGAAAGAGCTAACTGAGCAACTAATGAATGTTACAACCAAGATTGGAACACTTCAAGTTTATTAACTGAGGCTGAAACATCTGATGGGAATGCAACATGAACTATGAAGAGAAGAGAACAAGATAAGAATAGAAAATCTGTAGTTGCAAGCAATTTTGATTCCCCAAATTGAGTCATTACAAAAACATATACACAAGGACAAGGAATGGGTCAATAAACCTGACATTAGTACCATGGATAGCATGATTGGACTAGCAGCAAATATTGGTGAACAAATTTTTGTGTTGCAAACTCCGAAGGAATCATGGGAGACATCCTTGGAAGATGCCAAGAAGAGATATAAACATATTTTTGATAAGATTCAACCACCTGATCAAAGTAAGTAAATTTTTTTTGGCATGTTTATCAAAAAAGGGATATATATATATATATATATATATATATATATATATATATATATATATATATATATATATATATATATATATATATATATATATATATATATATATATATATATATATATATATATATATATATATATATATATATGTACATTATATAGGAAGTATTATCATAGGGGGAGTTATGGAGTTATGGAGTGATAAACAGTTTATACACGGTCACAATTTTGAGCAAGTTTTGTTTAAGGACAAATTTTGATGACTTTGAAGTTTTTAACAAATATGACAAACTAATGCCAAATAGGGAGATTGATAATCCTAAAGAGTTATTTTGTTGTCATTGTTTTTTTCAAATCCATATTGCATTGTCAAAGTCATCCGGTGAAAGGAGTCATAGGACTCAATTGGTAAAGCAAACAAAGAAGTCGATAAAGGAAGAGACAATTTTGGTAAAGGAAAATGAGTGATAGGCACTGAGCAGAGAAAGGTAGACACCAAGAAGTGCATAGTAGTTATTGATATGAGAGCACATGTTACTAAGAAATAATAAAACATGTTACAAAGTAACATAGGCCGACATAACAAATTATGATAGATACATTGAATCTAGACACCGAGCATAAAATGTTTTACTGATTTCAATAAGATTGTTTGGTAAAACATTGGAGATGTAAACAAATATGATTGCACATGATTTTGATTCAAGATCCACCAATGGAAATTAAATGGAATATATAGATTGGAAATGTAACCAATTCTACCACCGTTTATGGAGAAGAATCTAGAACATTTCCATCGCTTCTATATCAAATATATAAGGAACAATTTATGAAGATCAAAGAGTGAGTGGATGATGAGAAGTCAGAGAAGGATGCAAAGCTGATGTGATGGTAATGAAGTGAAGATAAACTATCAAGTAACATAATAGTTAGAGAAAAATTGATAAAGTGAATCAAATTTGAGGCTATCGAGTACAAAAACTAAATTGTGATTGAAATATATTGAAGTACACAATGAGGTAAAATATTATTGAACATATTGAGTTTGAAAAACATTTGTTGATACATTACTATATGTTAGAGTAAAGTATTAATTATGTTAATTAATCTTTACTCCCTTCTTAAGATGTCAACTCTTTTGTTTCAGTTGTTTATATTTAAACACACATGCACGAGTTGTTTTAAACTTATGCACTAGTTGTTTTAAATATAAACTTGCATCCATTAGTCTTCTAATAATTTAACTAATTATTACATGCACTAGGGTTTGTCTTTCAAGGCTTTCGATCTCCTTTATTAGGATGATCCATTCTACATTTAATTCATTCATTAATTGAGGATATTTTCTTCTTCATATTTTTGAGTCAAACCCTTGCCCTCTTCTTGTCTCTACTTCCTTGTGTATGCACCCTAAAATGGTCACCTAGACTTTGGGCCCGCATTCAGCAATTTATCAAATCCCTAAATCAATATTTTAAAAAATCAGCATTTTATCAATTATATCAATTTCTTTGATCAAGTCCTATTTTATCATTTATTCGAGTATTCCTTGGGCTAACCATTTTATCCTAAAGTCTTTAATTATTAAAAGGAATATTTCCTCCCCTTTTATTAAATAAAAATCTCCCCACTTTTCCTCTTATCCTAAGTTACACAAATAAAGCATTATTCTTATTTTTATAAAAAGAAGAAAAGCACTTTTTATCTCATATGGACACAAAAGTCAACTCTTATTTTCCCATTGGAGGATATTTTTGCACATGGATTGCTCCTCTTTCAAGCTCCACCATTGATTAAATCTTTTGCCTCTTAATCTCCATGGTTCATTCTTTCTCATTTCCTATAAAAGAAGAGCTCTCTTCCTCATTTGCATATCAATCTTTTTATGCTAATGTTATGCTGCAGGTTTTCTAGGTCACTTTGGAGCTTTTGAAGATTTGGAGCATTCTTGGCTTTCATACTTTCATGTTATCATAGTTTCATTTCTTGCATTATCATGGCATTCATAGCTTCATATTAGCTTAGATTTCCTTTATGCTTTAGATTACTTCACCTAGTTTAACTAGGAAGGCTTGGTAATACTTGTACTTTCATTTCTATAGCTTAACCTGACAATACTAAAATATATATATATATATATATATATATACAAAAAAATTCAAAAAAAAAAAAAAGTGCCTTGGTGAAAACCTAGAAACAGGCGCCTTACTAGCAAAAATACAAAAAAATTGAAAAAATTGAAAAAATCTCCAAGCGGTGAAAACCTGGAAACAGGCGCTACTGGTGACTGTACTGTTGCCTGTACCCGGCAGTGAGTTGTTTTTTTGGTTCTTTTTGCCGAATTTAGATCTAGTTAGCTTGCTGGTTTAGTTTGTTGTGGTTAGATAGGTTTAATTTGCAGATTTCATTTAGATTTTGGTTTTTCTAACCTTGTGGGGCTAACAAGTTGTGCTTGTAGGTGCTCTCATTGCTTGAAATATTTTGCCAAAAGAACGCATGTCAAAGCTTCAAATGCACAAGGGCTACTAACAATTTTTGTAGGGCTGCCCAAAGCATAAAAACCCAATCAAGTGCTTGTTGTTTATTTCATTTCAAGTGTGGCAATTACTAGTTGTTTCATTTCTTAGGCACTTAAGATCTTGTTGTAGGAATCTTTTGGTGGTAGAAGTATGCTCTTCACCCTTGTGGTGAATCAGAAAATCTTGACCCATCTTTGGATTTTGAAAGCAAGAGGGTAATTGAACATTTTCTTGGTGTGCTTGGGAGAAAACTTTGAGATAGGGGAGTATGCTCTTCACCTTTGTGGTGAAACAAAAATCTTGAATCTCATAAGTTGATCTATTCTTTGTTTAGATCTTTAGAATCCTTTAGCAGGCCTGCTCTTGAACAATCAAGAGGAATGACCCAAGTGGGGACAAGCTAATACCGAGCTATTCCAACCCACTATAATCTCAAGGCTATCAAGGACACAAAACCTTGGTAGATGTACTGCTTGTCTTCGCTTGATGTGAGTACTTATGGGATTGTGACCATGAGGAAAGTGTTGAGCAAGAATGTTTAAGGTATTCTTGAGGCTACGAGGTCCCAGTCCTTTTTGAGGAGAAAGAGGGGTACTATGAACGGAAGCCCTTACTAAGAACCATAGGTAGAGGCCACCCTATTTTTCTGCTTAGCTTCTTGGTGCAAGGATTGATCCAAGTGGAATAACCTGGATCACCCCAAGATTACTCACCATCTGTGTTCCTTTGGTTGTGTCATTGACACCTCCATGACAAAGCCAACATCTATTGTGGGCAACCACTTTGTGTGAGGCAATGGAACATCAAGTGTGGGTCAAGTTGCTAAGTATTGAGCCTTTGTCCTTTTAGGCTAGCAAGTGCTTGAACTATTCTCATTGTTATATACCCATGCAAATGTTCTTGAACATACAAACATCACGGTAATGCTCATAGATTTTCAGTTTTGATATCACAATTGCTTGTCTTGGCTAGGTTGCTTTTGCCCTTGTGCAAGTGTTTGATGACATGTTTGATCACCTACTATTTGCAAACTTGTCTACTTCCTGATATTATTGTGCTTGAAACCAAAAAATTGTACTTGCAACCTACAACATTGACCAAATTGCTTTCAAAACTAAATTTTTCACATTCACTGGTCAAGACTCGCAATGCTTGCTTGGAAACTATTGCACAAAGTCCTTTTGTTGTCTCACTGCTGCTTGCAATCTGAAGTTGATTTGTGTCACTTCCAATTTTCCTTGGTCAGTCCAAATATTAGATCTTAGGTGCTATGACATGTTGCTCAACATCCAAATGAACTCAAATGGTATCAAATTGCAAAAAATGACTCTTGGTCTTCTTTCTTCCACTTCTTCCATGTCTTCCTAGTCTTCCATTTTCATCCTTTTTCTTCTTTCTTCATGATTCTTCTTAAACTCTTCATGTCTTCTTGATGCTTTTCCTCTTATTATCTAGTCTACCTTCTTATATTTCATCTCTTCATTTCTTCCATGCTTGATTCCTTCTCTTCTACAACCATGAATTTCAACTACCTTATTATGGAACCTAACTTGAGAATGGATGATCTTGAACTCATTGTTCAATTTGAAGAATTTTATTCCTCCAATAGTCCTTTTGGATATCTCATGGGTGACAAACTTAAAGCAAAAATAAAAGAAAAGATGATTGAATTAGACGCCTTTGCTAAGATCATAGACATGATCATATCACAACCTCCTTCTTCCAAACATTCTGCATCATTTAAGTCTTCTCATTCTTCTTCACCTTCCAAGTCTTATCATAACTCTTTTAGACACCATTTGAATTATTCATCCTCCAAGTCTTACCATGACTCTTCTAGACATTATTTGAATTCTTCATCTTCCAAGTCTTGCCATGATTCTTCTAGACATTATTCGCATTCTTCATTATCCAAGTCTTCTTTGTCCACTAGGTCTTCATTTTCCTCTTCTTCAAGATCTCATTCCTCTTCTACTTCTCCCAAGAGTCTTACTCCTTGTCTCAAGGCATACCATGATGAGCAATATGATTACCCTTGTGATACCTATGACACCTCTATTCCTAAGAGTCCTCCTAGTTGTAGGCTCGTGCTTACTAGAAATGGGTCACCATATTGGATAGATTGTGATGGTGATTCATATGATTCAAATTTTAAAATGGAGTTTGATGATTTCTGCAAACAATACCTAGATGATGCATCCACTTCTGTT
Source organism: Chamaecyparis obtusa (assembly GCA_027943335.1). Classification (NCBI taxonomy): domain Eukaryota; kingdom Viridiplantae; phylum Streptophyta; class Pinopsida; order Cupressales; family Cupressaceae; genus Chamaecyparis; species Chamaecyparis obtusa. The sequence goes on along the minus strand of BSBK01003720.1, from coordinate 292,091 downwards.
GAGAAATATAAAATGTACCACACTGATATGAAATGTCATTACTATAAGAATCCTTCCTCTAAGAACTCTCATGCTAAAGATAAAGATTACACTCTCAAGAAAGATCATGTTAATATTGAACCTTTGTCTTATGATGGTTCCCTTCCATCCCCTACTTCCTCTAATACCCATACATTTACTAAAGCTTCCAAATCTTTCACAAATCTCTCATTCAACAAAGATCCTAATACTTTTCATGCAGTTCCCTATATTTATCCTCAAGAGCTACCTCTTAAAGAAACTCAAGCTAACCTTCACTTGGTTGCAAATACTTTCAAAGATGCTAAACCTAAAGAACCTAAGCCTTTATGCACTATAATGCCTACTTCAGCTAGTCTTTCACCATCTATTCCAAAATCTTCCATGCAATTCCAACATGCTTCCTTGTCCTTAGAAGTGGCTCCATGTTAAGAGGACTTTAAAAATGATAAAGAAAAGAATATAAAAAAAGATCAAGATCAAGAACCCTCCATGTCATCCAATCCTTTTCATGACATTTCTCTTCCGCTTCATGGTTCTTTTGATCCTCTACGCTCTTCCGCATTCATTCCACCATCTCCTAAGCAAGATCAAGCTACTACTCACACCATTGATCTTATTGACAATCAAGATGACCTTACTTCCATTGAGGTTATTGAAAATAGTGTTGTTACTTCCAATGTTAAGCCTATTGAAAATCAAGAAAAAAATGATACACTAATGCTATCCAAAGCAACTTGTCAAGATCAAAGTCTTCCATCTTTTTGTTCTACCACTCCATGTTCACCTCCACTTTCTACTCTTCCTAAGTCTTTGCAAGCTTTGAAAAATTTGATCGAAGAAGTTGCTCCTATTCAAGATGTTCACGATCCTATTGAAAATCCTAATGCTCACTCTAAAGATGCTGATGTCCTTGGCTATCATATAAATGCTGATGAATTGGTTGATTATCCTTTTGCATCTTCTGCATCTATCCTTGGAACTCCTCCACCACTACTAAGGGCTTCACATCTTCCTTCCATCTTGGGCCCTTATGTCCCTTCACTTTCCCCTCCTAACTCTCCTAATTCATCATCCATCTTGGGTCCTTACGTCCCTCCATCTCCTATCTTTCCTCAAGATCAACATAGATTCATACCCTTGAATCCTTTTCCTCCACCTACCCATTTAAACCAGTCATATCCTCCTTCTTCCACAAGTCCCAAGTCTTTTGGAAGTAACTTGAATGTTCAATACAAGAAAAAGAAGCAATACAAGAATCCATCAAAAAAAGAAGATCACCATGTCTCTTCTAATCGACGTGGATGCATAAAGTCAAAAGAGATATCTAAGAATAAAATTACAAGACAAGTATGGGTTCCAAAATCCATCATTGAAGATATTCTCTCTAAATCATCAAAAAAAAATGAAAAGCCTACGGCTATATGGATTCCAACATCTTTCTTAAGATAGTCTTATGTTGAACAACAAGTGAAGTTGACATTCAAGCTTCCAAAGGCTTCCACTTCATCTTCTTCCAAAAACATTCTTCCATTCCATGTGCCTAAACCACAACTTCTACTAAACATTTATCATATTCCTTCTCGTATTCCTTCATTCACATTTCCTCCATCCTCCCACCACCCTTCAAGGTGTGTGTTGATATTGATCTTGCCTTCCTTTCCATCTACCCTTTCGCAATCCTTTCATTCATTATCCTTTTACCTTCTATCATTTTTCCTCATTTGCCTATTCCTCCTATCTTCCAACCTCACTCGCTTTACATAAAGCCTTATCCTTTTTTTTTTTCCCTTCCATCTTCCTTTCCCTATCAGCATCTTTGAGCATATCATTTTGAGTCTTTGGTATATCATGGTTTATCCTTTCAAGGAGCATTATCTGAAAAGCTTGCCTTCTTCCAAAAAGAAAAAATTCAAAAAAAAGAAAAATGAAAAAAGAAAACAAAAAAAATAAAAAAATTGAAAATGTGCCTTGGTGGAAACCTAGAAACAGGCACCTTGGTAGAAAAAGTAAAGAGAAATAAATTCATCCTATGGTGAAAACCACTCCCTTGTGGTGCCTTGGATAAGTACCGTGATGAAAACCTGGCAATCAGGCATCATGCATAGTTCTTCTACATATTTCATCCATTCCGTCTTCTCTCTTTGATCTTGACAATGTTGACCTATACATGAACATTTGGCTATCTTGTGAGCTATCTTACAATGATCTTTCTTTCATTTCATTCATGTTTTTCCTCCATTCATTCTGGCCTTTCACTATCCTTTTCCCCTTTGGTCTTGATTTAATAAAAAAGAGTAAAACACAATGCTATGAAGTCTCTTGACATGTCTACTCCTTTGGACTGCATCCTTTCCTTCTTTTGGATTATGCTTTTGTGACTTATCCTATGTTGGCCTTTCATTGCTTGTCCAAATGTTCTTTACATGACAATTTTTCCCTATTTTGGGTACTCTTGAGGAGTTTGCCTTTGAGGATTTCTTCCCTTCATTCTCCTTCATTCTCGTCTTCCATCTCTTCCACTAGCTTGCTAATCCTTCTTGTCCTCCACCTTGCTAGACATTGGGACTACACGATGTGATCTTGCTTGGGAGTTTGATGCCCATTCTGTCTGAGGGCATCCTTTGTACATATTTTATGATCCTGAAAAAATTCCAAAAAAATTCATATATGATGCTGAAAAAATCCTAAAAAGCATATAACGTCCTAAAAAAATGCAAAAAATTCAAAAAAATAGAAAAAGTGCCTTGGTGAAAACTTGGAAACAGGCGCCTTGGTATCAAAAATACAAAAAAATAAAAAAAATAAAAAAAAAATCTATCAAGTGGTGAAAACCTGAAAACAAGGGCTACTTGAGGCCTTTGCACCCTTGTTTCTCAACATGCATCCTCGACACTTCACCTTTCTCCATCATCCCTTGACCTTGTTGCCTTGGTTTGGAATTGGTCTTTGTCTTTGTCTAGGGGGCATAATTGTGTTGGCTTTGGTCTCTAGGATGCATTCGTCTTTAGGACATCTTGCAAATGGTGTTTTTCAACACCACCCAAATGGTGTTTTTCAACAATACCCTAGCGTCAAGTGTTTCTCAACACTTATCAAATATCCTACCCTATAGTCTAGAATGATGCGATATTTCTCACTGGCAAAATGTGATACTCGAAGATTGATTCTATGACCTACACACATGCACTTAAACACTCGACTCGCTGAGACTTGTTTGACTTTATTTTCTTTGTGTGTTGTCTATGATGATTTCTTTGATGAGTGTTATTTTTCTTAAAAAGTTTTCGATGATGCATAGCTAGAAGAATGAGGGCATGAGGACATGTTTTATTACTTTTTCTGCTTGTGGGTATATTTTGTTGGTCCTAATTGTCATTAGCATTTATGCTTGATCCACTTAAAACCTAAGATCTACAAAGTATTATCCTTGACTTTTCACAAGTGCATACTTGTAGCCATCTTGACTTTCTTGTGTCTTGATGCGAGTATAATCTTGCTACATTAAACTTAGGTAATCTCACTGCACTAGGCATCTTGACTTATATGTCTTTGGTGCCTAGGTGGGATTTTCACATTTCTATCTGATATAGATCATATTCATATTCATACTAGTGTGTTTTTTATGATCTTACAATGCTACCAATAAAGCTCAATGATGATTATTAGATGTCTATTGGCATTGTGACCTTGCAAGTCAACCACTTTCATAGTAGCTTGCATTTCTAGGTTCATGTTAGTATAGTTTTGCATTTTGCATATGGAGAGAGCTCTACTTTCATCTTTTGTGGACCTATCGATCAAATTCACTCACCTTTGGCTTCTTCCCGATCATGTCTTTCACTTCTTATCACACCATTTTCTATTCATTTCAGGATCGAAATCAAAATCTGAGTTCATCTTGATAGTCAAAATCGCATTTCAAACTTTCACCCTCTTCTGCGCAGTTGGCTAACCATTTGCGGCATGATCCTTCGCTCTTTGTTGGGGAACCTTCATTCCTTCATCCCCATCTCTTTCAAACTCCTAGTCTATCATTCATTTTCACTCACGTCATTTCTCTAAGGTTTGACTTTATCTTTTTTAGTCAAATTGGGGCATGTCTTCATTGCTTGATGGTTATCCTATCACCTTCGATTATGATTTCTAGTGACTTAATCAAGTTTATCAATTTTCTACTTCTCCTCTACCTGATTTCAATTTCAATTCCAAGGGGGCAGTACCTATCAGCTTTAATCTTTGATTCAACTTTATCATTCAACTCAGCTTGAGATCCTATTTTGAGACTTGATTATCACTTAACAGCAATAGTGTTGATCTTGTCTCTCGATTTTAATCTCTTATTTTTAGACTTGATTATCACTTAACAGCAACATTGTTGGTCTTGTCTTTCAGCTTATGCTTATGTTTGTCCTGATGTGCTCCCATCCATCAAACACACATCTGGGTTGTTTTGTGATCCCAAATCAATCTCACATTTCAATTCTTCTTTGACCACATGTGTTCCCAGAATGATCACATATTAGTCAAAGAGGGGCAAATGTATGCACCCTAAAATGGTTGCCTAGACTTTGGGCCCCCATTCAGCAATTTATCAAATCCCTGAATCAATATTTTAAAAAATTAGCATTTTATCAATTATATCAATTTCCTTGATCAATTCCTTTTTTATCATTTATTCGATTATTCCTTGGGCTAACCATTTTATCCTAAAGTCTTTATTTATTAAAAGAAATATTTCCTCTCCTTTTATTAAATAAAAAGCTCCCCACTTTTCCTCTTATCCTAAGTTGCACAAATAAAGCATTATTCTTATTTTTATCAAAAGAAGAAAAGCACTTTTTATCTCATATGGACACAAAAGTCAACTCTTATTTTCCCATTGGAGGATATTTGTGCACATGGATTGCTCCTCTTTCAAGCTCCACCATTGATTAAATCTTTTGTCTCTTAATCTCCATGGTCCATTTTTTCTCATTTCCTATAAAAGAAGAGCTCTCTTCCTCATTTGCATATCAATCTTTTTATGCTAATGTTATGCTGCAGGTTTTCTATGTCACTTTGGAGCTTTTGAAGATTTGGAGCATTCTTGGCTTTTGCATCTACATGCTATCATAGTTTCATTTCTTGCATTATCATGACATTCATAGCTTCATATTTAGCTTTGTTTCTTTTATGCTTTAGATTACTTCATCTAGCTTAATTAGGAAGGATTTGTAACACTTGCATCTTTCCTTTCATAGTTTAGCTTGTACTTTCATTTTCATAGCTTAGCTTGCACCTCTCATTTCTAGCTTGCATATTCATCTTAATCTAGTTTGCATTGCATTTCATAGTGATTCTTGGGGATATTGGCATTCTTTCCCTTGTCTTCACTTGAATCTCTCATTGTGTGGTTGACTAGCAAGGTCATTAGCTTAATAGCTCTAGCTAAGAGCAAACTTAAAATAATCTTGCAACTCCATGCATAGAGAGCTCTAGGTCGCTTTCTAAGGTTTCTTCTTCATGGATTCCCTTAGCTATAATGACTTAGAGAAGTGCACTACTTGAGTGTGTACACCTTGTAACAAGTTTTTGTATGCAGGTGATCTTCTAGTTTTGTGGATTTGTATTGCTCAAATCCTACATGGTATCAGAGCCTAATCTATTATAGCTTGTTCGCATTTGAAAGATTCAGATTAGGGCCTTTTTTTATATTGAAATTAGGGGGTCTCTAAATTTTGGTGCACTTTGAGCTCAAACAGACCTCACCGTTGAGCTCGCAACACCCAAAAACCCCTATTTCGATATAAGGCACATCCAATTTGGACAACTTTGCATTTTGGGGCTTTTTTTGGTACCATAAGCTTGACACGCTTCATGAGGTAGAAATTGTACAGACCTGCATGCTTCCCAAGGCAAAATTTGTATGGATTGACATGCAAAATGAGGCAAAAATTTTGTTGCTTGACACACAAATCAGGATTAAAAAAACATTGCACGTAAATCGAGGCAAAAATCTAAAAAAGGGTAGCATGGATCTCGAGGCGTGCATGCGATTTTGCAAATTTTTATTTTTTTTTCCCATTTTGGGTGGCGACGGCCATTTGGCCATCAAATTTAAGCCCGTCATTTGATGACATCAGCATGCATCATCATCATTTGCACCATTTTTTAGCCTTCTCACGCACTAGTTGGTATTTTGCTCATATCTTGAGCATACGGTGTTGAAATTAGGAAAATGAGATATCATCTGAAAGCTGGTTTAGAGCTCTATCTAGATTTGGAAGTTTGAATCTCTGATTTTGATTTTTTGATAGTGGTTTTTACTATCAAAGCCAGATGTTCAGTTTTGCACTTCGGAAGCTCTATCTTGCGCATCTAGACTCTGTTTTGGGAAAGTGAGATATCGTTGGAAAGCTTGTTCTAAGAGCTTTCTAGTTCTATGAGTCATTTTTCTAGATTCTACTCCAAGTATATTTTATTTAGTTTTTTTCACTTCTGCACTCTGGTGGATATCTTGGATGTTACAGGTCATGGGATCTCTTCCCTTTAAGGGATGACTCTTCTTAGGGTATTCTTTTGTTTCAGCAACCTTCTCTCTTATTTGAGTAGTGTATACTTCACTTTTGTAGCATTCTTTTATGCACATGCACTGAGATAAAGTGTCATTTTCTTGCATGCTTGGAATCTTGAACATGTTTGTACTATTTATACTCGCACTCCATTATAAAGTGCCATGGGAGGGTTTGATGTTTGCCTTTGTTTTCCATCTACCTTTGTCAAGTGAGTGTTCCTTCCATGACACTAGCCTTAAGGTATCTTTATTTGTGTTTGTATGCACCTTCGATGTTCCTAGTTCTTCACGATGCAGTTCTTATTGGCACTCTTTTCAGTGTACCTGTTATTACTCCCTTGTTAGCAGTATGGGGGGGTTTCTACTATTGGTTCTACTACTTCCTTGGTTTGATAGTGTGAGCTATGTATTTAGTATTTGATTCTATGTACTAGGCGGTTGCAGTGGCTGGGTACCTATGCATTCCAGTGAGATGGATCATTTACCATATGGACACTCTTTTCTTTCCTATTTTTTGGATGCACTCTTCCATCTTTGATTGATCAACTCTTCAAACTTTTGGTGTTTATGCCATCTGTATCTTTGAGTTCAGGTGTTTGCCTTTGTTTTCCTCCTGATTCGAGTAGTGTTATTTGAGGGCACTCATGCAGATTACAGTCTTCTCTACCTGGTCATATTTTTGTGGACAATCTTCAAATCAGTAGTTACTTCTTGATAGAGTTTGCATCTTCTTGATTCAATGATGTTCTACATGTTCATTTTTGTTCCTATTTTCTGGAACATCCCTAGTTTTGGAGGCTTCTTTAGTCCTTCAGACTAGCCTTTGTCTCTTTTTGGAGTAGAGTTTTTCCCATGTGGTTTTCTCTATTTATCCGCTTTATAGAGACTCTTTGTTGTGCTGGCTACCTCATTAGGCCATGTTGTCGGGATCTATTTTTATGCTTTCAGCACTGTAGTTTCCTTTGTTTTCTTCTTGCATTGTTTGTAGCTACATTTTTGCTCATCTTAAGGGGCGGTGTTAGAGTAAAGTATTAATTATGTTAATTAATCTTTACTCCCTTCTTAAGATGTCAACTCTTTTTCTTTAGTTGTTTATATTTAAACACACATGCACGAGTTGTTTTAAAGTCATGCACTAGTTGTTTTAAATATAAACTTGCATCCATTAGTCTTGTAATAATTTAACTAATTATTACATGCACTAGGGTTTGTCTTTCAAGGCTTTCGATCTCCTTAATTAGGATGATCCATTGTACATTTAATTCATTCATTAATTGAGGATATTTTTTTTTTCATATTTTTGAGTCAAACCCTTGCCCTCTTCTTTTCTTTACTTCCTTGTAACAGGTTTTTGTATGTAGGTGATCTTCGGGTTTTGTGGATTTGTATTGCTCAAATCCTACACTATAGATACATTTAGTATTGAATTATATTGTATTCAGAGTTATAAAATCCCTTTACCAGGTAAGCCCTAATAAGTCTTATTTTATAAATCCTTTAACAGGGTACATCTCTTAGATTAGAGATTGTAAAATCCTTTAGCAAGGTAGACTATATAACTCTTTTGTACTCCTAACAGGGTAAGCTATCAGAATAGCTAAATTTTGTAGCTCTAATTGAGCAACCTTTTTACTGTAGTAGTGAAGGATTGTGGGTACCATCCCCACCACTATTTTTCACTCTGACCAAGGGTTTCTACGAGTCCAAAAATTATTGTGTTATGACTTATGTTTTCATGTTTTAATTTCTATGTTTTATGATGATATATGCAAAGTTTACAATTCAATAAATGGTCAGAATAGTTGATAAAAGTTTTTATAGTACTGATTCACCCCTCCCCTCTTAGTACTTAACTTTCCATTATTAATCCAACAATATATAGGTCAAAAATAATAATATTTCAAAAAAATATTAAATTTCAAATTTAAAAAAAAAAATCCTTTCAAAATATAGCTAGCAAATACTTGGAGATCACTAATAAGTAAAAACACTTGTAAGACCCTATTAGTGCAAAATCTAAAAAAGATCTAAGGTGAGAAGCTAAAACTTACAAAATCTAGTTGATAAATGAGATAATGATGTACCAAATGACTACAAGCCCTTAAAATGGATAAATTAGAAAATCTCATGAAAAATCAATGATAGAAGAAACCAAGTAAGCATAAACCCACAAGTACAGAATGTAAAAACACTAAATTTGCTAGTTTAAATGTTGAATGCAAATCTTAATTTTTAAAGTATAGTATGTAGACATTATTTCCTTCAAAACAATTCTGAAAGAAAAACCCTAAACTCCTAAAGCTGCTCACTATATTATTTAGAAATCAATAACAAATTGCAATATACTTGTAGAGAAATATTCTCACATGAGTATCACCAACCAGAGATTTAGGGGTAACTCAACAACTATCAAAGTCTTTCACGAAACCTCTATCTCATGCACTTGATGTATATGAGATAGAATAAATAAAATTATTAAATGATATTACAAAACCATTAGCCAAAAAACTACTTAAATGGTGGCACCCATCTTATCTCCAACCTAAGATGCCCTATGATATGTCTAAACACAGATCAATACATGTAACTCTCTTTTACATTTCATTAATGTGTTCAACACATTTTTACATTTCCTATTTTAGGAGAGCCAACTTCTGGAGGCCATCACTTTTGAACCAAGTGTTTGAATCATTTGAAGTGTTAGAAAGCTTGTGATGTTCTCTGTCAATCTAAAACTAGCTATGCATATTATAAACACTAGGATGGTAGGAATAACTATAACATGAAGTGTGTGAGGGGTAAATTTAAGTGGCATCGACTTCTGAGTAATAGGTAAAAAATTTAATTTTATGGTGCTTCACAAGGTAAGATAGATGTCTCTAGAGTTGGTTATTATGTACCTAATGAAAATGAAGAGCATTTGCCAATCTTAACACCTCCTATAATTATTTGTAGAAAACCAAAGTTACTAATTGATATTGATGAAAATATTTTGAATGCAATGCACGATAATTTTTTTGAAGAACTTGTAGAATAATGTGCAATAACTATTTTGAAAACTTGAATCAAACTGGAAGATGCCAATTAGTTGTTGAAATGGTTAAAAATCTAAAATTTAGAGAGATGGTGGAAAATTTTGGGTTAAGAACATCTGAAAATAATAGTAAAAGAACTATTGTGAGAAATCTATTTGATGCATACCAATCCATCGATTCAAAATTACGTACTAAAGATGTTGATGTTACTTGACGTTGTATACACCTAAAAATGGTCACCTAGACTATTAGCCCCTTTTGCTAAATCATAAATTGCTTATTCTTGATCAAATCCTTGTGCTATCATTTATTCGATTATTTTCTATGGGCTAACCATTTTATCCTAAGTTTTTATTTATTTAAAAGGAATATTTCCTCCCCTTTTAATAAATAAAAAACCCACCTTTTCTTCTTATCCTATGTTGCACAAATAAAGCATTTATTTCTTATTTATAAAGAAAAATAAAAATAAAATAAAAGAAAAAGTACTTTTTGTCTCACATGGACATAAATTAAATGCTCAACATAAAGTAAATGCTTCTAATTTTCTTATTGGAGGATATTTGTGCACAAGGATCAAGCTTCTTTTTTTCTCCATCGTTGATTAAATCTTTTGCCTCTTAATCTCCATGGCCCATTCCTTTTTCATTCCTTATAAAAGGAGAGCTCTCTTCTTCATTTTAGATCCCCAATTTTTATGTTATTGTTATGCTACAGGTTTTTCTAGGTCATCTTGGAGCTTTTGGAGATATTCTTGCATCTAGGGTTTGAAGATTTGGAGCAATTTTGGCATTCATCTTGGATCTTCATCAACACTCTATCTTCTTGTCTTCATTCTTGCATCATCATGGCTTTCTTGCTTCATAGTTAGATTTCATTTCTTGCATAGTAGCTTCATTTTCATGGCATTCTTAGCTTAGATTTCCTTTATGCTTTAGATTAATTCATCTAGTTAAACTAGGAGGCTTTGTAATACTTGCATCTTTCATTTCCATAGTTTAGCTTGCATTTCCATTCTAGCATAGCATTGCATTGCATTTTCATTCTTGATTCTTGAGGATATTGGCATTCTTGCCCTTGTCTTCATTGAATCTCCCATTGCATGGTTTACTAGCAAGGTTATTGGCTAAATAGCTCTAGCTGAGAGCATTCTTAAAACCCTTGCACTCCATGCCTAGGGAGCTATGGATCGATTTGTGAGGCCTCATTCTTGAGTTTCCTTGCATGTAATGATTCATAGAAGTGTGACACATTTATAGCACACAGACGTGTCCTCACATCAACCATATAATGGGAAAAGAAATGAAAAAAATACCCTTTAATAAGAAAAATAAGAAAGTCATTAAGGATAAGTAGAACAACATTACACTATGCCTTAGGGAGGTAGGAGAAAATTAAGGATCTTAAGAATAATTCTCTTTGGGCATTCTCGAGTAGACTCTCTTGCAAAGAGAAGGTTGTTGTTGATGCACTAAAAAAATTAATTGAAAAATTTTGGCATGAAAACACAAGGGATTCACCCAACCAAACAAATGTTGTTAGAAGGAGAATATCAAACTTGAAATATCCTATTTTGGAGTAACTTGGTAAAAAATTGTTGATTCAGGTATTTGAGGGCTAATCAGGCTCATTTTACAAAGTTTTTACCCTATAAACACTCTCCCAAACCAAAAACTTTACTCCAATAGCCTAGGCAAGGTTCAAATAGACAAAATCAATCATTTTTGGATGTAAAAGGGTCATTTTGGGTTGTTTTTAGTATGTCTAATGTGAAAACATGAGTTTTGAGTCTTCTTGTTAAAGTTTGGTTCAAGTTATCTATTGAGTGAAAATATTGCCATCGAGTTGACAAAAAATTTCAACATGCCTATTCATGATGTAATAAGGCATTTTTGGCCTCATAATATGTGTTTTGAATCATTTCAAGTCCCGGGAGGATCAATCAACAAGTTTGGTTGTGTAATGTAATTTGGTGATAAATATTGTGCAAAAGTGGCGTAATTAGGATTTAAGGGTCATGTAACAGTCAACCTTTGATCAATGGTTTCAAATGATCATAATTTTATGTTTGAGTATGTGTTGAAACATGTAAAAAGGTGCCCAAAGAGGTTTCCTAATAGTCTCTGGGGTTTGTGATTGGGAATTGAATGATAGAGATGATGATCAAGTAAAAGAATAAATTCATTGGAGAGGAAAGCCGAGCCATTACATCTGGCGTATGTGCACGCCAATTTCTCACATGAATGACCATGCTAGACTCCAACAACTATCCCATCCCATGGTGTCAACACTACTCTCCATATTCTTTTCTTAATACAATCATGTTGTATTCGTACAAAATTTGTAATTATTACTCTACTTTTGGAAAACTAAGTAGTAATATTGATCACTGAGCCATGTCAGTCAGTGGAATAAATAAAGGAAAATGGGCATCACACATCACTCATTAATACCATTTAGGTTACAATGAGCTCAGTCTCCATGAAGCAAATTAGTCGTAAAATCATGTATTAATGTAAATATAATTCCATCATACAAATTCGGTAATTGAACATTAATGAAAGTGATCTAAATCAAAGTTATAGAATTTTTATTATCAATTCAAGGTCATACACATCTACATGGGCCATTGCAGAATCACAACATAGAAACAAATCTAAATCCTAAGATTTTTTTTTAAGAATGAGATTGGGGCATACCATATGATTCCCAAATTAGAAGAAAATTAAAATCCTACTTTTAGAGTTTCTCACAATGTAACGAATATGGATCATATCATTTGATGGTGTGCTATGTATTACAATTGTGTTTGAATTTCATTCTTTCATAAGCACAAGACCAATAATATATTGTATGATTCTAGTTGTACTAAAAGCTTTCCCTTAATGGTAGAACGACAGAGTGGGATCTAGCTTCAAATCCTATATGATGACATCAATAAATGCCATATGTTTTATTAATTCTCTCTCTTCCCCATTCTTTGGTCTATGTGTAACTCTTCATTATGTAATCTAAGATCTGACTTTTAACATATAATATAAGGACAATATGACTCCAATAATAAACATGTTTGCATTCTATTATATTAAATAATCATGTAAAAGTATACGCCATATGAATTTCATAGAATGAGAAAATTAGATCACATTTAAATTGTAAATATTTACATTTCAAAGTATCAATACATACACACAATGAACAAATTGGATCACATTTAAATTGTAATTAACTAAGATTTGAAGTAAAGAGATCTACACACAATGAATAAATTGGATCGAATATCAACTTTCATATATATGAAAATTAACAATAATTGTGTACATATACAAAAATGGCATAAATGCCAAGTTAATAATAGAATTACAAAAAATGTGGCAAGTGTCATGTCAAGGTCGATATATATAATATAAATGTTGAATATATACATAAATTAGTCCTTTAATGACTACAACTAGAACTATATGTCTCTATCAATATCTATGATTGTGGTGGATCATCAAAATCGAGCCTCTTCGAAGTAGTATGTGGCTCTATAGGTGGTTGCACAATAAAAATTCAAATGCCATATCAGATATCTTATGTTATAAAATATATTAGAGCTCTCAAAATAACTAAATATTGAACTATAATTTTTTTGCAATTGAATTGTTGATTACCTCATGTCTTCTTCTACTCTTGGGATGTGTAGTAAAGATGATGGACCCCTTCTTGGATAATTAGGAATCCTAAAAAATGGAAAGGCAAAGGATCCATGGGAAGTCATGAAGGGGTCTATAATAGGTAAAAATAAATTAATACAATTTAGTAACATATATGTCGAGACACATCAAAAATCCATGGACTAAAAAAAATGTGTACCAGAGCCTCAAATGGTTCTCCTATACTCGTAGTAGGCATAGTCACTGATGAAGCAATTATGATCATTTCATGTATGGTAAATGATAAGAGATTTTATAGTCATAGAGGAAGAAATTAGGGCTTTCAAACAAACAATAATGCAATCCAACATGAGATAACAAGAGGGTTTAAACTAAATATATATAGACATACCTCTTGTCTCTATTGTGTTGGACCCCCTATTCAAAAAATGAGACTCCTAACAAAATGGAATGGTAGAGGATCTCTGGGAAGCCACGGAGGGGGTTGTAATAGGTAAAAGACAATGAATACAAGTTAATAACCCAAAATTGTTGACAAACACTAAAATAACTAAAAATGTATGTACTTATATCTAAACATGTATATTTAACATATATAGAACAAATGTGTACTAGATCCTCAGATGGTTCTCCTATACTCTTATGAGGCATCGTCGATGATGAAGAATCTATGACCATTTCCCATATGAAAAAATGATAACAAATGTTATAGTCGTAGAGGAAGGATTTAGAGATTTCAAATGAACAAGAATGCAATCCAAGAGGAGATGAGAAGAGGGTTTCAACTAAGAACATGACATAAAAGTGAAGATTAAATTGCTACCTCTTCCCTCTCCTGAACCTCTATAACATCAGGTGAATTCATCAATTGTGTAAGCCCCAATTATTTAAGTATATAGAACAAAAAATAATACTTTAAATCAATCTACATGTATATGTTCAATCATAATACATTTCAATAAATAAATGTAAATCATGCTAAATTACCTTTTAGCATTTGGATGTCTACGAGGATTTATTTTTTTGTCTTAGTGTGTTGGAAGATGCCTTTCACACACGAGATGCCCTAGAGCCAACTAGGTTAACCTAAGAGAAACAAAATTAACATAAGAGAAATAAATATATAATATTAAATCTAAGTCAAAAAAATCTAAATCTAAATGACTCGCACGGGTTTTATTAAAATTGTAAATAAGAGTTATGCAAAATATGATACCACAAAGCTTTCTCGGCCAAATTCGATGGCCTAAAGCATGACATCATCAAATTGGAACATTTAAGCCCTTAAAAACTCCTATAAAACACCAAATAAACATACATTATAGAGTTACTAAATATTAACAAAAATTATTTTGAAATCAAGATATTATACTATTTTTAACATACTAAAAATCTTTATCTTTGGTGTTGAAGCTACTCATGCACATGGAGTGGAACGAACACTACATGGTGTACTATCAGTGTCCGTTGAACCCTATAATGCATATTATTCATATATCTAATTAAAATTTTCTATAAATATAAATTTATTTATATTTATAAGATTAAACTGATTAACAAATAACATGTCATAAACACAAATAAACACACTTGTATCTGCTCTCCATCAAAAAACACCATGGTCATCAAGTTTTTGATGAGGGCCACATCCTCTACAGTGGAAGAATGGCCCATCTACTCCAGCAATAAGCACACAAATGGGATGTCGAACCATCCTCATTCGTGTGAGTATCTACCCTAGACCATATATTATAGAAATTGGCACACATTTGATCAATGGGTTGGGTTGATCCAAACGGTGCATCTGATGATGAGGCAGGTGGCACAAGTGTTCATCCATCCTCTGGTTTGACTAATCATGTTTCATATTGAATATTGACATCAATCAATGATGTAGCCACCTAAAGAGTCTATAACTCCACTGACTCCTTCATGGCTTCTCGGACCGTGATGTGAGTCATGGGTTTAGGAGTTAAATCAATCCTATATTGGGGGTGTACCACCCTCGTAGCCCAAGTTTATCCTACGCATCAACTCTCCCCCTACCCTAGAATTTTTGCATGTCAAAGTAATTTGGCTTCAAGACAAGGATAGAGTCACAGTATAACTTTCTCAAGAAATATAAAAGCACCTCATAATTTTTACAAGGTGGTTGATCAAAGACCATTTACCACCTATCCTAAAAAACATTTTTCATCCAAGCATGGCTACACCAATTTATGGGAAACCTCTTTGCATCATGAAGTAGGGTCTAATTGGTTTTAGGTTCCATGAAAAGAGAACATATGTCATCTTTACTTATGGATTTTATTTTCACCTCATCATATGATAACCCATCAACATAAAATGCAAGACTTCCATCCCTATATGTGCCCCATTTCGTAACCTACCCAAATACCTCCCTGGCACTATTAGCCATTGATTCTAGGTTGTGGTGAGGGATGAGTGGTGCTCCTGAATAAAGGACCTCAACCTATTCGCTATGATATAAATTTGAGTAGTATTCTATGTGAGATAATTTTTAATATCCTCTTGTGTGGCCTGCACAGGTTCTACTAGAGGATGTGGAGGGTTTTGGGGTGGTGGTTGTTGTTGAGTGACATTTTGATGGTTTTGTTGTTGCGGACCAATGTTTTGATGGTTTTTTTTGTTGTGGGGTAGAGTTTTGAGGGTTTGGTTGTTGTGGTACGTTGATAATCTATTGGTGATAATTAATTTACTTTTTCTAAAAGATAGTTTGTTTACATGAAAATCTTTCATTTAATCCTCTATCCCATTGATGGAGAAGTTGTTAAATACAAAGACCATGGACTGATATGAGTTTGTGCAAGATTGCATTGTGACAGGTTGTTCTCATTGAATTTGGACCACAGTTTCCATTAACACACACAAATCAAATATTTGTCAAAATTGGAGGCAACATTTCCATAGATAAAATTGTGGTTTCGTTTACTCGTACAATTTTTTTGTAGAATTAGTGCATGGTTTGGGCATACATAGTGTCTTGCTAGCTCACAATTGTGCACCTTTATAAATCCCAAAGAATTGATAATTGGTCATTATTTCCTATTCTTCCATGTTGAAATATATTTTATGATTTGTGGGTGGTTTGGTAAATTTTGACAATTATTTTTAAGACGTAGGTTATTATTTATGGTCTAATTATTGTTAGGTCATATTAAGATATTCTATATCATAGTTTAAAAGTCAAGTTTTATTATTGTAAAATTGGGTCCATCTTAATAATTTTTAGTGTCATCAAGTCTATTAGTATCTAAAAATTGTCTCCGTTCTAATTGGAGTGCATGATCAGTGGTACCTGACACTCCTTGTAAAAATTTTACATCACGCGCGTGATATATCTTTTCCTCGTGATTGTTTAAATGAGCCTCAAAAGACAAATTTGCTAAGTAGGAAGAAAATTAACTAGAGGATGGAGGCACATGAGGCTGGAGGACATTCAATGTCCTCTCATCAGTCACCAACAATGGGGTTGCTCATCAAGTTTGGTGGCATTTTATTTCCTAGTATTCAACATGATAAGATTTAAATTTTAGTGTTCCAAATTGTGTGAATAAGTGGAATATCACATTTTTGGGGAATAATAACCAATATTCCATTCCCATTTTAAGCCAAAATGACTACAGTCAAGGACAACTTTTAGTGGTAGTGGTGGTTGTATGTTGTTCGAGATCAAGTGGCAACAATCAATAATAATGACTATGATAATGTTATAAGGCACTGAGAGGGGGGGTGAATCAGTGCAACCACATATTTACAAAATCTTTTCATAAACTTTTAGAGTAACCAACACGCAAATGTAAATATAGCATAGAAGCATAACACATAAAACATCCACACATAATCAACACAAAAACACCAATCTTTTTGTGGGGAGACCCTTGTTAGAGGGAAAAAAACATGATGGAAATTATCACCCACTAATCTCACTAGTGCACTAATAAGATCTGCCCTATTAGGAGCATTATAATACCCTGCTAACGGTATACGCAGTTAAGAGTATATATAGCCCAATTAGAAGATATTACAATGTCTTGCTAGGAACTACTCGCTTAAGGAAATTAAAACTCCATCTGAGAGTCACCTAGTTAGAGTATTTAGTCTTCAGACCTATTAGGATCCTGCTTACCATGTTAGGAGTAACCTTGTTAGAGGATTTTGACCACAAGCCTGTTATAACTTTCCTTGAGAATGAACTCAATAAGAATGACCTGAATGTAGCACACTATGCCTGACATATCCACTTCAACACTACTAAAATCATTGTTCTAATCATATAAACTTTGTCTTCAAAAATCACAATCATCACAAAAACTAACAACCATTTTAAATTTTTGATTTCATCTCTTATATACATATTTAGGTGGATGCAACAAACCTACAATGTGTTACTAATGTCGGCCTTCAAAATGCATCCAAATTACACAAGCAATCTTGCCAACATAGTAAATTGAAATCCCCAAGTTCGGCCCTCAATAATATGATTCAAAATAAAATGGTTATGAACTCTTATCCAACCAATACCTCAACTTCATCACCTTGACTAGATTGGTTAATAGTTCTTGCCAATATCACTAATGTTTGACTCAAATCTCCATCTGTACTTGGAATCTTCTTGCACGATCATAGATGTAGGTTGATATGACTCTGGAGATTCTTCATGTCCAATCACACCACCATAGCTATCCAGATCATCATCGCGCATCAAAATCACCATGACTAACTATGTCATCACCATTAAACTAGATACTTAGAGAATTCCTTATGCAATAAACTTGATCACCAATATAAGTGATTTAATCATCCTAGAAGAGGTTTTGCCAGCAATGACAACACTAAGACATTCATCAAATGTTCATCAAATGCCAACAATATCCCCCTTTGGCATTGAAGGCAAAACTTAGAGAAAAATGACCAAGTGTCCAACTATTACAAAAATATAAACAAGTTAAGACCATCAAAAATTCAGAGGTAAAAAAAAAACTCCCCTAAAGTAATATACCTTAGCAATTTTTCTCTACACTACTACTCCCCCTTTGACAACAATGACAAAGGTATTACAATGGATAACCAAAAAGAAAAAAAATTATTTATAAAAGAGTAGCATATACTAATTTAAAATCTACTAAATACATCTGAAAAATTGGTCTTCAAGATCTATAAATCATTAACCCAAGTGTTCATTACTTTCTCCATGATAAGTATCTTCACATGTAGAAAATATGCAAACTCCTCCAATCCTTCTACTATAAACAAAATAGATGAGACTAACACTATTCTAGCCTCTTTAACACCTTTTGGCAAAATCTCCAACTTAGGAATCAATAGACTCTGTAACTCTAATAAAGTAGATATCCTCTTGTCCTACTCATTACTATAAGTCTTGAGCTTATGATTGACAATACTTACTTGTGCTCCAAAACTTGTAGTTGAACCATTTATAGGAACAAAATTTGTTTCCAATAGCCTTAGCTCTTGTTGAGATTCACTTCTATTCCTATCCAAATCCTTCAAAAACTATGAAAAGTCAGAGATAGAGGTAAGTATCTTACCACCTTCCTTTAAAACATCTTTCACCTGATTCAATGCAACTTGTAAAGTGTTTCTATCAAATGTAATTGATTGAGACAACTTTTCTGACCTCTTCCTTTTATAGCCTCTCTTAGCTCTCGTTGTTGCATCATCCTCTATACTTTTCATCTTCACTCTAGTATTTGTGACCTATTAACCTAACTAGTCAATCGATGTGGCATTCTCATCATAGTACACATCAAGCACTAAATTATATAGTATATCTCTTGCATTCAAGATAACCTATGCCTCCTGTTTCATTTTCTCCTTTTTTTCTTTGGACTTAATAGCCATGGAAATATCCATCATTTCCTTAGGACTCATAGAACTCAAATCTATTTTCCCTTTAATGGAAGGTATATCTTCATTCATACCAATAATGATAGAAGACATAGATAGAAAATTTGTTACCTTTTTGTCTCCTTGTCTATGGTCTTCTCTTTATGTTCATCTTTAGCTTCTTCATCTAAACCCGTTGCCTCCATTACCAGTACCTATTGTTTTTCAATTGATGCATCCTTGGTCATAACTTGATTGGTTCCTCTATTCTCTATCTCTTTTTCCTATTGATCTTGTGTGTCCTTGGGGGATTCCTCTTGTTTCTCTATAGTGTCCCTTTTTTCTTCATGAATATCTATGACCGGAACATCACATATGGTGTCCATGGTGTCCTTGGGATCATCCAAGTCAACATTATTTTTGGCATGCTTTTAGCACCCCTATTTTAAACTTTTAAATCAAGCCCCCACTCCATTAAATGCAAGTGTTGCATAATTTTTGTTATTTTTGTGAAATTTATGTGAAGTAAGCGACATGCATTGGAAAGTTGGTCCTCCCATTGAACTACAAATCTTGAACTATCTTAGTTCAAAGTTCAAGGTTCAACCATTGGGTGTAAATTGTAACAAGCCTTGGGTGGTAGCCAGTCCATGCCTTTTATGATGCTTCATTTCTTTGTAACTGTGCTAAGGGATAATGCTTCAATTTCAAGCATTTAGATTGAGTTCAAGTTTTTATTCCAAATGTTATTGATAGATTGAACCTAAATTTTGAACCTTCTTATTTCAAAGTTCAAATTTTAATGGCGCGATGTTTCATGTTCACTCAGTTCAAAGTTCAATGGAGGATGATTCGTGTTCACACGGCTAAAAAGTACAAGTTAATTTTCAAAAGTTGAAATTGAAGAGTTTGTGGCTCATAAGTTTGAATTCCAAAATTGAGTGATATATTTTATATGGTGGACATACAATCAAAAGCTTGGGTTAACAAAGTTCTACATAATCATCTTTCAATTGATGAATTGTAGTCACTTACAAAATGCAGCTTTAGTGACAGAGATCTCAGATGCAATCAATTTTTTTAAGCAATAAGATATGGGGTCCAAGAATTTTATGAAAGATAGTTTTATGCTTCCTCTAATTTCATCCATCAACCATTTTCAGACAGTCTAAAGGAAGAATTACAATATGTGATTTGTGCATTGTTGACTGATAAAAAATAAGAGGAAAATAAGGAGAATTACGTGTGTAGAAAAGCACTTTCATGGGATAAATTTACAAAATCTCCCAATGGTCTTTTTTTCTTAGAAATCCATTGTAAAAAATAGAGGAAAAATGGATGTGTGCTTAGGCAGATTGGTATTGTTACCAAAGATGTGAAAGTGACTGCAAACTCTATTTTTGCAAGGCGAATTTTGTGACAGTCATATATACCCTCACAAAGTAGCCCATAACTTTTGACTAGGATATTATTTTTCAAATCTCATTTGTCAAAATTTAGATAACTAGGTTCCGGACAACATATCTGTAAATGAGCTTGATCCAACAGTTGAATAAAAAGATATGCCCCCCGTAAGGAGACCTCTTTTTTCTGTCAGAAATATTTTTGTCCGCCCAACATTAAAATGTTTTAATTTTTGGTTTGACATATTCAAATGTCACTTGTCAATTTGTCATTTAATATGTTAAGCTATATCTTTATAAACTTTAAAATCAATAGTTTATAAAGATATCATGATCTAAAAAAAGAAAAACTTTGGGAATGAATGGAAACTATTTTCAGAATCAGTTACGAGATAAAATTGAAAAGTTACGGGAAGTGAAAGAATAGGGTAAAAGTATCCAAGAAATAGTTATTGAAACAGTTGTGGGGCTGAAGATTATTTAGGGGAAGTTTTTGATGAAGCAGGGGTTCTTCTTTTTCCAACAAGTTTGTTGGCTTTGGGAGAGGGAGATCAATTTTATGAATGTAATTGTAACAGAGGAAAAGGATTTATTTTTACTTTTCTACATCTTGATTGTAATAATAGGGCACAAGATGACCTTGTGATCATTTTTTTGTATCTAAGAATAAAGAAAGTTTGTGTGGCAGATTTGTAAGTCTGTACATTTACTTTTTTGATTGAGATCAATTAGTTGGTTGTCTCTTTCATATTTCTAAATATCATTTCCTTTTATTATGTAAAGTATATGTTTGCATGTAAATCTATTGGTTTGCATATTCATATTCTGCAGAACAAGCCATTTGTTTCTTTTTCTTTCTCTGCAATGTGAAAGACTAAATCAATGGTCTTGAGGCTTTTTGTTTGTCTTTCTCACATTTATTCAGTTTCTAAATCTAATGATCACATTTACTTCATGGTGATGAGTGAATGTTAGGTTGCCTTTGTGTCTTATGGTTAAAGACATACCCATCTTTATAATTCATTATAAATCTTTCTAAGAGGGAGTTGTACCTCTCAATTCAGAGGAAGATTATCAATTCAATGATAATATATCCAATTGTTAGTAGCATTTGTACTTTCATTTGGGCATTATGAGTCAGTTTGTATTAGTATTTTTGAAGTGCAAATCTGTTCACTAACAGTTATCAAGTGTGACCTTCACACCATTTATGGTCCACCCTTCATCAATAAAAGAAATCACATCCTCTTTCTCACTCTCTTCTCCTTTCTCATATTCCTCTTCCACTTCATTATGTTCTTCATCCTCTACAAGATCTAAGTGCTTCTTCAAAATTCTCTCTTTCATCTTGCACTGATTAAGAATCAATAATCAGTAGTCTTGTAACTCTTGTTTTTGTCTTAAATGTAGGTCTAACCTTATCCAAGGTTTCCTTAATCTCCTCTGCAGTTAGCTTGGGCTTTAAATGCATTAAGACATACTCAATTAGTTCCTTGTTTTTCTTTGATTCTCCCTTCCATCTAGCTTCAATTTTACCATATAAAGAAGGAATTTGTCCTTGTAGTTGAATAAGGATCTAAATAAACCTATACATACTTCCTACAATGGCATCTTCAATTTTCCTTTCATCTTCCTCACTAAACTTATCATAATACTTGTTGACACCAGCTAGTATACCCTACTTAACCTAATCAATAATTTTATTAACAAAAATAAAGTTACTAAAGTCTGGCTTAATGGATTTAGTGGTAGGGGCACCAACCACTTTAGACTTCTTACCTTGAGCCTTGAGTTCTTTATGCTCTTGTTCTGATTTTGTCCCTTTAGCTTCATCTTGTACTTCTTTGTACCCTTTTTCCTTCTCTTTCTTTCTCTTTCTAGAAATATTTTTTGTAGTAGTAGCTTCCTTAGTTTTTGTAGGCTCGGATTTGGTTTATTTTACTGTTCTTCTCACTAAAATATTAGTCGTAGGAGAATGTTTGTCCTTCTTGAATTCTATTGCACTCCTTGTTTTTCTACCGGTTAAAGATTTACCATTTGTAGAAGAAACTACTTCTACATCTTCTTCTGCAATAGTTTTAGTTGAAGTACCAACTTTCTCAGCTTCATTTCTAGCTCTTTTCTTATCAATAGCTTCCGGTGTGAAGCCTTTCTGTAGAAAGAATCACCCAACCTCCTTTTTAAATTTTATCTCAATGACTAATGCATTCAATGTATCTGCAACTTCAAGGTATTTATCCCTATATGCTCCAAATCTCTTTTCATTAGGATCAATGGGGTTCTTTAGTAGCCCATCAACATAAGCAATTGATATATCAACTTCTAGCTCATAACCCGTATGCATAGCCCATGATGTCCTAAGTACTACTGTCTCCATTTTACATGTATCAATAACAACCATGAAACATATATCATCTTTATATTTCTCAACAACATGAGATGTAATTCTTTCTCTTTCATGCATTCTCTTTTGGAAATCCTTAAAATATCCCCATACCTTCTCAAAAAATTTATTGTCGAGCATCTTAGCACAATTTTCCATTTGAACCACAATCAATGTACCACATACCTAATTAATCGGACCAACACTAGGAAAGAAAATTTGGAAGTAGAAAAGAAAACTACAAGCAATTGATTGTACTTGAATACTTATCTTTTGTCTTTCTTGATTTTCTCCATGTTTAGAAAGAGTTGATCTCTCATTACATCACACAAGTCATACTTTACATCTTCCTTTACCATCTTATATGCACTTTGAATCACAACTATAGGCACACTTTTTCTTATGCTTGATTAAAACACTTTGTATCCAATCACCATGGATGCAAACCTAACTACCTTATCAAGAATGTTGTTTATTTTCATCACATGCTTGTCCTATTTCAATTTAGTTAGTTATGTGACTATGTCTTGTGGGATAGATCTTAGTTGTGGTATCTCTCCAATAGTATAGAGATCTGTTATTATGTGAATGGCCTCTTGATTAATCTTATAGGGTTGTGTTATACACTAAGTTTGCACCCTTTTTTCAAGCTCTCTTGGTCTTGATAACCTAGTATAACATGGGAATCATCTCCAGGTTGTGGGACCTATGCTAACTAAGATGAGACCTCCAGGTTCTAAGCTGGTTCCTCTTGGATAATCACCTTAATTTGCTTCTTGAAAGGAAAGTAAATTCTTTGAGGGGAAAAGGGATAGAAGGAATGCTTGAAAGGGAAATAACTAGAAGCAAACTACCTACTAGGTGATACATCAAAATGATGGTTTGAATTACAGTATGGAGGATGGAATCAATGCATAAACTCAGGTCTAGGAGATCACAACTCACTGAATAGGCTTGCATCAATATTTCATAGAAGGGTCTGCAATAGAAAGAGGTTATTCAGGGAAAGAGAGAATTTCACAAGCAATAGCATTCCTAAGAATTGGACACAATCTATGACCTGCAAACAAACATTCACTTCTGCAAATAGGTATAGGAATGAGATAGATTATCAGGGGGTTGAAGTATACCCACAAGATCATTCAAATCAAATCACCCACAAGAATACACATGAATTGCAGAAAGAAAGAGGGATCAAGAACCCTAAGATATCACTGAAAACATGCTTATACTGAACTCAATAAGAGAAAATTTAAACAAGAAGGCATAGGGACAGAAAGAATGTCACAAAATACCTTTGCAATTTCTAAAGTTCCAATGAAAGTTACAAACTATAGAAAGTCAGAGGGCAAAAAGAATGCCACAGATAACTCCTTAGAGAAAAAATTCTCCTTTACAATTTCCAACTCCGAGCTTCAAAAGCTCTCAAAAACAATATATACATCTCCTTTTGCACACAAGCAAGAGAAAAACCTAACTATGGTTACAAATTTTTCATGATAAAAACCCTAATTCTATCAAATCTGATCATAAATGTCCATGAAAATATCTCAACTGATTAGATATCATGTTTGTGTGTCCATCCCTGTACTGCATCTACCTGCGAACAAGCTGCCTTGATCTATCTACCCCTCTGCAAATTGGACTTGTCATGAATGTTTGCAATTTGAAGTACAGAAGGCCACAGGTGGCACCACCTGTAATGTTTCTTCGACATGAGAAAATCAACATGGTACCCTGAGAAATCATAGGAGACGGCCACCAGATCTTCTCAACCTTCCCCCCGACTGCAACTATCCTGAAATCATCAATTTTGAGCTACCCGAAGCCACGCAATCAACCAACCGTAAGAAACCAACAAGAAACCCTCAAAAAATATTTAAATTTGAAAAATAACAGCCAGCTGATCAAATTTAAAATGTGACCATCGATATTTATCTTTCCCAGTAGATGAATGGCCCAGATCATCCTTTTAATAGTCGAGAGACCCTTTGAAAAGTCATTAGCCACATCACCAGTTAGAAGCCAATTAAAAATGAACACCTCAGCAACACGTAGCACATCAGACCCATGAACCACTAAGATCCTCATCAGACGATTATCACATGATCGCAAGGGCTCAGAAGATTCCTTGTGATCAAGCGACAATCGTAGATCTTTATCAACTGACATCCCTGCAGATCCCCTGACACGGTCCCACTGACAAATCCCATTCATCACTCTATCTGGCCAATCAAAAATGAGCACATCAAAACCTGAGGACCCACCTGAAAGAGCCCTAGAGATAAGGTAAGATCAATAGTTGGTGCATGATCGCATGGGCCAAGAATATTCCATGTGATCATACGACAGCCGTTAGATCCAAAGTTGAGATAGCACACTGGGCCCGCTCTAACATGGCACCACATCACCAGCCTTCAACCAATCAGAAGTGTACAACTCAGACTATGTGGTAGTGGACCCACTGACACAGAAGCATTGTGCTAAAGAGGATCGACAGTCATTGTTATACCACGATGCTTAAAGAGACATCATCTTCACCCAATGACATAGCGAGAATCATCGATCTTGCATGAGCTTTAACCTGCCAGGAAACCACGACCACCAAACAAACCATAACTGCTCGCTAGATCATCAGATGTTAAGGACTTAACCATGGGAAATCTAAGATCTTGCGACCAGTTAGAAAAATAAAGAGCACGTGGAAAAAGGAACCACTTAAGCAGCTAAAAAGGTAACCGCGAAATAGAAAGGCCGTAGGGTTTAGGGCTTTTTGGGGCCAACGGCTACTTTTTGAATTTAAACTTGCAGACCAGGAAGTTAAATAATTGCAGAGGCCAGAGGATAGGACACAGGGCCATGAAATTCTTAGTGGTGCTTAACAAGATTATAGTGCAAACCCTAGATAGAATCAATCTAAACAAATTTGTATGGAATAGGAAAATTGGGTAACATTTTGGCGATTTCTGCTGGATGTTAGCCTGCTAGACATTGAAACCAGTGGCCTTAATGTAATCCATTGGGCATAGGAGTCATCATTGAAATACATAGAATCATTCATGACAAAGGGAGAGACCAAGAACAAAAGACAAAACTATGCACGGGCACCTCTTGGAAAGTAGGAAAACTAAACTAGAAAGTAGGGATAGAAAATAGGAAACATATTTACAGAGATCTACAAGGAAGGGTTGACCTCAAAGCAGGGCTTCAAGTGGAAACCATTAACTGAAATAGGCAAGGCATCTCCTCCAAGAGTTGATAGCTGGAAAGCATTAGGCCCCCTGCATTTTGTAATAACAAATGGTCCACCCCGGAAAGAATCAAACTTTGTGTGTCTGCCAGGCTTTGATCTGAATTCATCCCATTTGAGAACTACGTCTCCAACTTTGAAATTTCTAGCCTTGGCTCTTCTGTCAAAACTCCTCTTTGTCTGAACTTGATGGAACTTCATGTCTTTCATGGACTTGTCTCTGAGTTCTTCTAACTCCATTAGCTGAGCATACCTGATTTGTAAGGAATCTCCTTCTTCAAACAGGGCATATTGAGTAGCCAAGTCCAAAGCTAGAAATTCAGTTGAAATGGACAACTTAGCCTCTCTACCATACACTAATACATAAGGAGAATTCCCAATAATTTTCTTTGGGGTAATCCTGTCTAACCATAAGGCAGACTTCAAGTTAGTATGCCAATCCCTTTGATTATCTTGTAGAGTTTTCTTGATTATCCTAATCAAGTTCTTGTTAGTTGACTCTGCCAAACCATTGCCTTGAGGGTAATAATTTGAACTAGTATTCAGACAAATGCTATTTCTAATTGCCCATTCTGAGACTTTGAGGCCTGTGAATGCCAATGCATTATCTAATATGATAAAGTTTGGAGTGCCAAATCTATGAATTATATCATCATAAAAACTTAAGACAGCACTCTCATTTGATTCTTTTAAGGCAACTACCTCTATCCATCTAGTGAAATAATTTGTTGCAGTGATTATCCACTTGTGTCCTGCACTAGATGGAGGATTGATCATACCAATAAAGTCTATGCCTAACCTCATGAATGGTTGCTCTGTTATGACTGGCTGAAGGGGTAGAGCTACAAGCCTTTCTTTTCCTGCAAACATGGCACATTTGATGCATTTTCTCACATAATCATGACTATCCTTAAAGATAGATGGCCAATAGTATCCAGCCCTCATGATTTTAAAAGCAGTAGTCCTAGGAGAAAAGTGACCTCCAAAAGGTCCATCATGAAATTCAAATAGGACATCAGTTATCTTTTCTAAATCAATACATCTTAAAAGGACACCATTGTGATCCTTTCTAAAAAAACCTCATCTATCAGCACAAAGGGAACAGATTGTAACCTATAATATCTTTTTTTTGTTGAATCTAGGCCTACAAGACATTATCCTATCTTTAAGTAATGAACCATATTAGGCAACCAACCTGATGTCTTGGCATGTTCCTCTAAATCATGCACAACCAGAGATGCATCTGTTTGATCTATTTTCTTTGAACTTTCATCCTTTGCCAAATGTTCACAAAGGCCTCTTCCTCTAACCAACTTGGTGGTGTGGATATCAATGTCATATTCCATTACCTTGGTAATCCAACCAGCTCTTTTCTCATTTAGGTCCTTGGAAAGAAAAAATTCCTTGACACTTGGATGAGTAACCTTCAAGTGTACCTTGTTATGGGTCAATAAACATCTGAATTTTTTAAGGCTCTTTACCACAGCAAGTACATGTTTCTCTACAAAAGAGTATCTTTGTTCATACTCTTCTAATCCTTTGCTGAAGAAAGCAATAGGCTGATCCAACCCTTTTGAATTTTCTTGAGTCAACATAGCAGATATAGCATCATGACCTCCATAAGCATAAAGGATAAAATCCTTACCGAAATTTGCATTTAATAGAGCAGGGGTGTAGACACGAAAAATTGGCAAAAGGCTTAAATCAATCAAAAGGTGCAAACAAATCATCAAAATAGCACGGAAAAATCAATAAATGGAACAAAGGAAATTCAAATCAAAGGAAAATTCAATTAAATGATTAAATGATTAAATAAAGCTTGAAAAAGGGAAAAACACTATGAAATTGATTAAATTCAATTAATGACATAGTTGTTGAAATGAAAAATCAAAATGAACATCTTACCCTTCATGGCTAAATTTAATTACTTTAATTAATTAATAAATACTAATTTCCCTCAACAAAGCAAAAAGGAGACAAAATGGACACAAATCACTCACTTTTGTTGAAATGGTCTAGCCTTTTGAAACCATTTAAATGATTGTCCCCTCCTTGTCCCCCCATTTATGGACAAAGCAAAGCCAATTGACCTTACCCAAGCATAACCATGGTTATCTCACTCCACCCCCTACCCTTGGGAAAATCTTATATATTGAAGGCATTTAGAAGCATAATTCATCCACTCCATATCTTTGAATTGCAGCAAAGCTCTGGCAATTTGCACCCACATCACTCACTTATCCTTTTTCATTTTTAATTAGCTTAAATTGCTTTGAACATAGTAGATTGTTCATCAAATAGAGCTAGAATTTGATAGAATAGATCTAAAATTTGCATATCATATAGCTTAATTCTTATCTTTAGAGTGTCACTAGTGAGGATCATAGCTGAGAGCCTCATTTACCACTTTATTTTAGAGATCCATGAGATATTTAGATTAATTGTGCATTATTTAGATTAGTTTGCTTTGAATAGTGTAATTTTCTTTTAAATCTTATTATTTCATGAAGGTGTAAAACTCACACACACAAATGGTGCCCAACGTGGGGCCCTAGGCCTCAAATTCATCATTATTTCTACATTATTTGCAAAATTTAGGCCAGAATTGCATGAATTTGCTTGTTGTTTGTAGGTTACAGAGAAGAAATCACGCCTGCCAGTAAAGAAGTCACGCCTAAAGCAAAGAAATGTTGCAGATGCCGAATTAAAATATCACCTATAGTCTGAACTCTTACACATTTTAGCCCGCAGAATCACGCTTTTGTGAAAGAAATCACGTGTTCAGAAATTAAACTCTCACGTTTTGGATAAAGGATTGATGCCTTTGGTCATTTAAATGTCACTTAATCAGACTTAAAAAGCCGCGGCCGAGGAATCATTTTACATCTAGTGTGAAGGGAGTACTCTACTTTATCCATTTAATTTCTCGCTATTGTCATTTAAAATGTCTCCTTTGATAAATTAGATATCGCTTTTATAGCATTAGTTGTCGCATCTGGTAAAGATTTCACGTGTAGATAAGATTTGATATCGCACCTAGTTATTTTAATCTCGCTTGAGCCCCGCAAGGTGACGCTCGCAGTTAAAGTAATCACGTCTTTGCCAAATTAGATCTCGCATACAGTGTAGACAATGTCGCCTGGCTGCACTTTTTATATTTTATCAAAATAATGACTGTTGTCGCATCTGGTAAAGATTTCACGCGTAGGTAAAATTTGATATCACACCTGGTTATTTTAATCTCGCTTGAGCCCTGCAAGGTGACGCTCACGATTAAAGTAATCACGTCTTTGTTAAATTAGATCTCACGTACAGTCTGGACAATGTCGCGTGGCTGTACTTTTATATTTTATCAAAAGTGTTAAAATAATGACTGTATTCTGACTTCACGTCCATTTTTTTGTCTGTCTCAGGAGTATGGTCTGTCATAAGAAAGTTCAAAAACCAGAGAGAAGGCATAACTTAGAGGAGAAATTGATCGCTACGAGGATAAAAAAGGAAAACCGGGTACACACCACCTTTGTTCTCAACAATGACTTAGAAAGGGATGTAGAGTTATATGCTAAATACATTGTTGTTGTAGATGCTTACAAATAGAAATACGTATCATTAAATTGGGAGTTTAGTCCCTAAGTTTGTAAAAATTTTGCAAATTTTGAAGAAAAAGAAGGCATAAAAAGCATAATTGAAATTGTAGCATTCTAAGCATTGATTTTGGTTTCTCCTCACTTTGTTTGTTTGTGCTGTCTAATTTTCTAGTGGAGGGAATGTTTCATTAAGGTAAGGGAAGGATTTGGAGAGAAAATGAGAAAATCTACTACTTAAAAATGCGTCTAGCCTTTGCTAGCATCATTTGAGGTATTTCTCTCATCAAGCTTGCAAACTTCCCTTAAATTGTGGAATTTTCAAAGTTCAAAATATAGTTTAATCATAAAAGGAAAAGAACAAACATTTCAATTCTAAGAACCCCTTTGTCACGGGGTTGAAAAAGAACCAAATTAATTGTGAGTGTTTGAGATAAGGGAAAAGCAATAGGGATATGCTCTTCACTCTTTGAGTGAATCAAATTCCCAAACTTGCTCTACCAAATCCACTTTTCATGCTTTCAAATGAACATGTTTAAAACTTAGTGGGCTCACCTCCCGAGATTGCCTTAAAAGGGCTGGTGAGAGGGACAGCCCAAAGTGGGATACACTTGCTTTTTCCGTGAGAATCCAACCCACTATAAAAAGAAACACGTGTATCCTTAATGGGGTGCACGACAAAAAGGATTTTAGCTCTTTCGAACTTCCTCTAGTAGTCTTAACGGATTGCGCAAAATCGTGCTTTGATGCGTGTGGGAAGCCCCTTAACATACTTAGGGGATGAACGGCTAAGATCTATTTTGAACGGAAAACTTACTACATAATAGTAAAATAGCAAAACTACCTATTAGAGCCATGTTTATGAACCAATTATGTGCTAGGTAGATTGCGTGGAAGCTATTCTTGTGTTTCAACTTGTGAAAACGTTCAAAAATACACACATTAGAGCATTCTAGGGATATGGTACCAAATTGATGTGTGTGTTGAGATTGTTTTTATATTTTCAAACAAGATATTCCAAAGTTATTAATCAAAACATCATTAAGATTCTAAACCATTTAAAATTGATCAAAAACCTTTACCTTATTCCAAAAACCAGCTTATCAAAAGAAGAAGTCAACATACCCTTAAAGTTTGTTCATGCCTGTTCTTACAAGATCACACTCTATAAAGAAAACATTACAAACAGACGGGACCTACAAATGAGAAGAGCTCTCATTTCTGGAGGACACTTTCATTACTTCACGAGTGATTGAAAAACCTGCTTAGGCAAAGGACACTAACAAGATGTTTAGCGGCACCCTAGGAAATACCGATCCTAACAACCAAGGAAACAACATGAATGGGGGTATGGATCCTAACAACAATCAAGGAAATTCTAATAATGGAGGAAGAGATCCTAATTCCCAAGAAGCAAATTCACAAGGCAACAACTTACCTCCTCCTCATAATACAAACCTACCCCCAACTGCGGAAGAAGCCATAGATGAAAAGGTGTTAGAGGCAAGACAATGTCCTTATTTCATAGAACTAATGAAAAAGACCATGCGTATGGATAAAGAAAAATACTTCATGGAATTGATACAAATGGGGGTAAAGCTACCTAAAGATTTTGACATAGAACAACTAAAGCCCAAGGAAATAGAAGACCCTATGGAAGCAATAAGGGAACAATTCAAGGCATTACAAATGGAAATCGACAGTTTGAAACAAAACGGGGCTCCTAAGCCTTTCTCTATTGAAACATTATGTCCTTTTCCATTCGATAAGAGTTTGGTCATGGTGCCTTTTCCCATTAATGTAACATTTCCTAAGTATGATAGGTATGAAGGAACATCTGACCCACATGATCATCTTCGGGGGTTTTGTGCATTGAATCTTGAATTCATGCATGATACAACCTATTTAATGAGACTATTCCCAAGAAGCTTGGGAGGAATGGCCATGGATTGGTTTTCAAAACTACCATTCGGCATCAAAACCTTTGAAGAATTAGCTTCTAAATTCATGACTCATTACTCCTATAACATCAAACATGAGGTCACAATGATAATGTTATGTAACACGAAGCAACAAGATGGAGAAGCCTTCCTCACATTCTTGCAAAGATGGAGGACTGCATTTGCTAGATATCCAAGAAGTGTACCGGAAAAAGAGAAAATGGATATCTTTATTAACGGTTTAAGCAGTGAATTAAATTATAGACTAAGGATGCAATGTCCTAAAACCTTCCAAGATTTGATTGATAATGGAGTTACAACGGAAGAAGTGTTGATTAAGAGTGGAGAGCTGAAATTGTACAAGGAAAATAAGAACTCTAACTCCAACAACAACAATACCAACAATAACAACAATCAAAATAAAGGTTGGTACAATAACAATAGCTGTTATGCTGCAAAAAATAACAACAAAGGCATTGTTAATGATGGTGTAGTGGAATCCAGCAACTTGAAGGTGATTCCATTTGCCCTTACAAAGACACCAAATCAAGTGAATAATACTAATCAAGCATATAATGCACCTTCCAACAATAACAACAATGCCAACAAGAATAATCAAGGAAACAAGGATCAAAACAGCAAGTATGATAAGTATTTGAAGCCCACTCCTTCAAGACACTTTACACCCTTGGGAGAATCACTTGAAACTGCATTAAAGGCTCTCATGGCTAACAATGTTATTACATTACCTACTATTAAGCCTTATGAACCAGACCACAAGCCGGGCTGGTGGGATGCTAAGAATCATTGTGAATATCATAGGATTCGGGGACACACTACAAATGAATGTCTACAATTAAAGAATGTGGTGCAAGACTTGATAGATAATAACATAATCACCATTGATGGACCCCAAAATAATGAAGATCATACGGCCTTCAAACAACCTTTTTACAAACATGATAAAGGTGAGTCATCAAATGGAAAGAAACAAAGTGCCAATAATCTCAACTTTGCGCCATCATATGATCATATTGTTAATGCTATAATAATTAATGAACAATCTCAAAAGGAAGCAAAAAATGTCATTACAAGAGGGTAGAATTCTAGAATGACTTTACAAGGGATAGTCCCTCAAAACACCAATATCCCACAATCCAACATTGTGGTCAAACAACCTCCTACAGTAGCAAGGCCTTATAGTTTGGTGGATCAATTGCAACGTACTCCAGCACAAATCTCAATCTTAGAGTTATTAAAGTTGTCACCGAATCATAAAGAGATTTTAGAAAAAGCTTTAGAAGAGACACATGTTTCTACTACCTTAGGGGAAGAAAAGTTTCAAAATATGGTAGGACATCTCATGGCTCCTCATTGTCTTTCATTTTCTGATCAAAATGACATGTCTATAACTCATCCTCAAAATTTTCCATTACATATAGAGGTTTTGATCGAAAGGCATAGAGTCAAAAGAGCCCTTATTGATGGAGGGGCTGGTCTTAACATCTGCACATTAAGTCTTGTAAAATCCTTAGGTTTATCTGAGTCTTGCATTGACCCTACAATGAAAATCACCATAAAAGCTTACGATGAAGCTGAAAGAGCTTCTAAAGGCATGATTGTATTCCCCATCCAAGTGGGACCAGTCAAGAAAGAAACCAAGTTTCAAGTGTTGGACATGAAATTAACTTATAACATCTTATTGGGAAGACCATGGATTCATGAGATGCAAGCCGTCCCATCCACATATCACCAATGCATCAAGTTTCCATACATGGGTGAAGAAATCACGGTTGGAGGAGACTCAAATCCATTCCAATATTGTAATGCACTCAAACCCTTACATGAATTATACATTCCACATAATCATGAAGGAGTTATTCCAAGAATCACCAATGAAGATACACAAAATCCTCTTCAAGCTAGATCAACTACATCAACTAAGGGCAAGGAAAAAGTGAGCTACGAGGGTCCAAATGTAATGGAAAGTCCATATTTAGCACCTAAATTGGAGACAGTGATCTACAAACCTACGAAAGAGGAAAAGGAACAAGCTAAAGAAGATCATTACCAACACATGAGTGAGATGATGAACAAATTTGACAAACAATGCAAGATTAGTTCAAAAGGAGTAGGAGAATATTCAGTTTCTCTATTTGACATGCCCATATCTCCCAAATCGCATGGTAAACCCTCAAAAGAACATCTTCCACATAAGTATAATTCTTATTTTGTGAGGGAAGATAGAAAAGCAACATGGGATAAGGAAGAAGATGAAGTCCTTCAATGGCTTTATCATGATGAAGATGATACCTTAGACACTCCCATGGAAAGAATTCAGCATGTCAATATACAAACTGAACAATATGGGAAAGGATTTGATATTATACAAAAGATGGGATACAAAGGAAGAGGACCCTTAGGCCAAAGAAATAGAGGGTTATTAGAACCTATTGAACCTATTTGGAGGGAAAGTCATGAAAAATCCGGAGTAGGTTTCCAATACAAAGGAGAAAGTTCAAGTCCAATGCATGATTTTCATCCTCAAATAAATGCATTAGAATCCGAAGGAGATAGTGATGACTCTCAGGATTATGAATGGGATACTTTATCAGAGGAGTCATGTCAAGATAAAGAAGTCATTGCTATACATACTTATGCAAAAATCCCAAAACAAGATGCTCCAATTAATGAAGAACCTCCTATTCAAAGGCCTAATATAGAACAAGCATCTAATAGTGGAGCATGGATAGAAACATTTTGGACACCTTCAGAGGAGGGAAATTCAAACGTTAGTTTTAACCCGCTTGTGGCTTTTCCCACATTGTTTCCCGTAGAGGTTGACGAGGATTCGAGCGAAGGGGACTTTGACCCTGCTTCCATGGATCATCTTGAGGAAGCGCACATCATAGATCTAAACGATACAATGTATGAACCCTCAAATTAAGTCATGTCCATTAATCCTATTGATGATACCTTACCCAATAATTCCTTAATTTTGATGCACCCGAACCTCATTGATTGGGATCAAACCGAACCACATGACTTACTTTACTTCCCAAATGACCAAGCAACAAACCAATACCTCAATGCGGTTGAACCCTCTTTCACCAATGAACTCGATGTGGACATAATGACAATAGCAAGGGTCCAATCTCTTAGTCAAAAAAATAAAAAAATGAGAAGTTCTATTGGTGAAAACCCAACTGTGGCACCATTAGAACCAAAAACAATGAAAATAAAAGACGTTTCTTTTGGTGAAAACCCAACTGTGGCACCATTAGAAGAGATATTGGATACTTTGCCTAAACATGAAGAAGAAAGGTCATCTATTCTTATAGAACCAACAGAAAAAGTTAACATTGGTACAGAAGTAGATCCAAAGGTCATACACTTGGCTACATCACTTACATCTCTTGAAAGAGAGGACTTTATCAAATTCTTCCAAGAACAACAAGTGAATTTTGCATGGTCATATGCCGACATGCCCAGACTGGATCTTGATTTCATAATGCACCATCTGAATGTTAGACCCGAAGTTAAACCTGTGAAGCAAAAACTAAGGAAAATGCACCCACATGTGGCTCTCCTAGTCAAGGCAGAATTGGAAAAATTGTTAAAGGTGGGGTTCATAAGAACAATAGCATACGCTGATTGGATCTCTAACATTGTGCCAGTTACTAAGCATGATAAATCTATCCGTGTGTGTACGGATTTCAGAGATTTAAATCTTGCATGTCCCAAAGATGACTTCCCATTGCCAAGCATCGATACCATAGTGGATCTGACAGCAGATCACACAATGTACTCATTAATGGATGGATTTAGTGGCTACAATCAAATAAAGATTTCTCCCGAAGACCAAGAAAAGATAGCATTTACTTGCCCTTGGGGTACTTTTTGTTGGAATGTCATGCCCTTCGGTCTTAAAAACACTGGAGCTACATATCAAAGGGCTATGACAACTATTTTCCATGATGTGATGCACACTTTCTTAGAAGATTATGTGGACAACATTCTAGCAAAGTCCCACAATAGAGAAGAACATTTACAAATCCTAAGAAAAATATTCATTCGGTTAGAACAATGCAAAGTTAGATTAAACCCAAAGAAGTGTGCCTTTGGTGTCCAATCCGGCAAGTTATTGGATTATATAGTATCAGTAAAAGGAATTGAAGTTGATCCTAAAAAAGTACAAGCCATTCTAGAGATGGAGATTCCAAGAAACATTAGCCAAATGAGGTCACTACAAGGAAAGATTCAATCAATAAGGAGATTTATATCTCAATTAGCAGAAAAGTGTCACTCCTTCACCAGATTGCTACACAAGGACACTACATTTATATGGGATGAAGAATGTGATAAGGCCTTCACTTTGTTGAAGACTTATTTGATAAACCCACCTATTTGTATGTCACCTATCAAGGGCAAAGAACTGTTGTTATACATATCAGCCACAGAAAGGTCTCTAGGCATATTGTTGGCACAAGAAGATGAGCAAGGAAAAGAAAGGGCAATCTACTATCTTAGTAGAACCTTAATAAAATATGAACTAAATTATTCATTCATGGAAAGAGCATGTCTAACAATGGTCTTTGCATCTCAAAAACTAAGACATTATATGTTGATGCATAAGATCAAATTAATTGCCAAGATTGATCCTCTCAAATACTTGCTAAGTAAAACTGCCTTAACAGGTAGAATAGCAAAATGGGTCATGATCCTAAGTGAATTCAACATTGAATATGTTGATAGAAGAGAAATTAAAGGACAAGTGATAGCAGATCACTTAGCATATAACCCAATGGAGTCTACACAAACCATTCAAATTGAATTTTTAGATGCAGCAATTGTCAACATAGAAGCAAAGACATGGAAATTATATTTTGATGGATCTTATACACAAGGAGGTTCTGGAGCAAGTATATTATTGGTTACCCCTCAAGGGTACACCATTCCAAAGTCCTATAAACTCTTATTTTCATGCACCAATAACATAGCAGAATATGAGGCATTAGTCATTGGCATCAAAATGGCTTTGGAATGGAATATTGCAGAATTACAAGTGTATGGGGATTCCCAACTCATAATCAATCAGGTTAATAATGAATACAATACCAAAGATATAAAATTGATGAAATATAAAACCTTGATTGATGGATGGAAGAAATACTTTGCTTTGATCACACTTGAACAGATTCCAAGAGAAAAGAATAGAGCAGCAGATGCCATGGCTACCTTGGCTTCTTTATTACAAAAACCAGATCAAAATGAGAAGTATGAGTTCTTGGTGGAAGAGTTGGTAAAATCGACATTCAACCTTTCTAACACCCAAATTGTTTCTCTTTTACATGGACATGACTCTCCTTGGTATGGACCCATCTATACTTACCTTAAAGACCAAACTTGTGCCCAAAAATGTAACTTCATACACCAAGCCGCCCGTTACCTAATCCTTTCAGACACATTGTATCGTAAGGGTCTTGATGGGACGTTACTTAGATGTTTAGAGGAAGAAGAGTCTAAGTTAGCTTTACGCGAGGTCCGCAAAGGCATTTGCGGGTCACACTCAAGCGGTCTTAATCTAGCTAAGAAAATCCTTCGTTTAGGGTACTTTTGGACAACATTAGAAAAGGATGCTTGTCAATTTGTGAAGACATGCAGCAAATGTCAATATCACGGTAACATGATACATGCACCAGCTCAAGAATTACACCCATTCATTACACCATGGCCTTTTTATCAATGGGGTTTTGACTTGATTGGAATCATACATCCTCCATCTTCAAACAGACACAAGTATATCATTACAGCAACAGAATACTTCACCAAATGGGTGGAAGCAGTTCCATTAACAATAGCAACCGGAAAACAAATTTCAATGTTCATATTGAACCACATAATTTGCCGCTATGGTATTCCACATGCCATTATCACAGATAATGGGAAACAATTCAAAAATCAGGATATTGATGAACTTTGCATGACATTCCACATTACACATCATTCTTCATCCATTTATTATCCACAAGGCAATGGACAAGCTGAAGCAACGAACAAAAATATCCTCAAAATATTAAAAAGATCAGTTAACAAATCAGGAAGAGATTGGCACGTGCAAATAAATCCCGCACTATGGGCTTACAGAACTAGTATCAGAACACCTACATGAGCCACCCCATTCTCTTTAGTCTATGGAACCGAAGCAGTTCTACCATTAGAAGTTGAAATCCCATCTCTACGGGTTTCATTAAGAGGATTGATCACTGATGAGGATTATAGGATTGCCAAGCTACAACAATTGGAATTGTTAGAGGAACACCAGACTCAGGCTTATGAGCATTTAAGAGTTTATCAAAATAGGATTTCACACAATTACAACAAACACATCAAACCAAGAAATTTTCAAGTAGGAGACTTGGTATTAAGAGAAAATCCCAAGAATCAAGCTGAAAGGGAAAAGAAAGGAAAGTGGGAAGCTAATTGGATAGGCCCATTTGTGATAGTGTCATCCTTTGGAACTGGAACATATAAGTTATCAGATTGTAATGGTGAAGAGTTACAAGAACCCATAAATAGTATTCATTTGAAGAGGTTCTACACCTAAAGCAGATGAAAGAGTATACAGAGTATCAGATGAGAGAGCATCATAATTATTGTACATAGTTGAAAAGAGATCTTGAAAATACAAAAACATTTGAAAATGGAAAATCCAAAAACATTGGAAAAGAAGAAAGATCAAAAATAGTGGAAAATTGAGCATGAAGAAAGCAAAAACATTTGAAAAACTATCTCTTGGTGAAAACCTAGCAATAGGCGCCTCGGTTAAAAATACAAAAAAATAAAAAAAGTTAAAAATAAAAAATAAAAAAAGCACCCAAAGGTGAAAACTTGGCAACAAGCACTTTTGGCTTCCTTAAGTCATTTCTTTCCTAGTCACATGGGTACATAATGCATTTCATCATCTCATTTGTCCAAACGTTCATTGCATCCGTCATTTGTACATAGTCATAATAACATTTTTAGCATCATCCTTTGCATTGCCCAAAAGTTGTCAAAACTGATACATCAAACACTTGGGGGCAGCATAAAATAGATCAGAAAGTGGGTACCTCAAAAAAAAAAGGATTCAAACGAGCAACATTCAGTCACAAGCAGAAAGGGATCAACATTTTCAAAAGAGAGATCAGATTTTTGTAAACATTTGATTGATATCATTGTTTACTAACCAAGAAGTTGACTACCACAACAAATCCTTGAGCCTAAATTGACTTATTATTCAGGATTAAAAATCAAACATCATTCCATGATCAAAACACTTGGAAATATTATTTGAAGATCAGAAAACAATGCAAAACACCTAGATAGATTCTTTTGAAAAGTTGGTTAAAAATCTGTTTACTTACATTAATTCAATTTGTATCAAGTCTTTTTAGCTAATCAATGATGTTCGACTAGATTGGCAATGATGGAGACATGATATTTTTCTTGACTATGAAGTGAATGTTTGGAGGAAGATTCATTGCCTTATGAGAATTCATCTAAAGACATGGTCATCAAAGGACCATCGAGGATTATCTTATAAAACAATGAGTTAACTTTTGTTTGTTTACGCAACCGAATACCTTGGATATTTAGATTCTTCATATCTAAATGCCAAAATCCACTTGCAACATAGAATCTGACAAAATTGGTATTCGTACTCTCATGATTGTTTGTAATCAGTGATAGTCATATCGATGAGACCGATGGGAAAGAAAAACAGAGGTTACCATATGAGCAACAAAAAGTGATATTCATATCATCATGTCAGTGGGCAGTGGTGATTGTATTGACTTTCCGATCCCAAGTGCTCAATGATGAAAATATATCCTCAAGGCATCTCTTTGCTAAAAACTAGTGACACTTAGGTTAAAATGCATTCATAGAAAAGATAATTGCATTCATAGAAAGGTTAAAATGCATTCTCATGTTAGAATAATTGCACATGCATTTTTTTCCCAAGGACTTCATTTCGCATCAAAAAGGGGGTACATAACATCATCAACAAGGTCAAATCAGCAAGGACAACATCACCTCAATATCATCTTTCTACAATAAAAACATGAGATTATACTTTTTGCATTCATTCCATACCATTAATCATTACATAGATATACCATCGAGGAAAAGAAGGAAAAAACCATTTACATGTGCATACATCTAGACAGCGATATAGATTGCATACATGAGAACATAGCAAAACCAAAAAATTGCACCCATACATGAAGAAAGAAATGCATCCATCTATCTATATCATACATAAGATACATTGCATCCATAGACACATTCATCCAAAACAAATGCATTAGATACACACATATAGCAGCATCTAAAGGTAATCTCATATATCATCAAGTAAAATAGGAAAGATCATAAATGTCCTCATATCACATGT
This sequence comes from Chamaecyparis obtusa, assembly GCA_027943335.1. Taxonomy (NCBI): domain Eukaryota; kingdom Viridiplantae; phylum Streptophyta; class Pinopsida; order Cupressales; family Cupressaceae; genus Chamaecyparis; species Chamaecyparis obtusa. Next base: position 251,955 of record BSBK01003720.1, on the reverse strand, counting down.
CTACTCAAAACTCAACGCATCCAGTATAACAATGTTATCATAAATCAATTCTATAATCGCCCATCAACAGGGGCATCAATGTCAAACAAGTATCAAAGTACAATTGGAAGGGTAACACCAAGTCACAAGAATATGATACAACATCAAGTATCTCAACATCAATACACAACCGATCAACAAGAATACTCATAGCTCAACTCTCGTCACCACTAGGAGGAGGTCCTGGAGGAGGCTGTGGAAGAGGCTGTGATGGAGGCTACTGAGGCGGCTGAAGAGGCATCTGACCAACCATAGCAACAAGGAGAGGAACCAATGGATCCAAACCTGATACTAACTGTTGAATCATCGAAGACATTTGTGATACCTTTCCGTAACGCTCCCACATCTGCTCCCAGCTGGATAGTACTAGAACTCTCACCAACCTCGTAGGTACTCTAAGGATCACCTGTATCTATAGGAGCCTTCCCCTGATCATGGGAAAAAGCTATTGGCATCTATTGTGCACATGTATCCTGACCATCCACGGTAGCCTGCGGTAATCCCACTCCCGTATCCTATCCTGACACTGAATCCTGCCTAGAAACCCTCACATGGTCCTGATGATCTATCCTCTGTCTCTGTACTACTGCAGGAGGAGGAGGAGGAGGAGGTGGTGCCTGTATATGTATATCTCTCGCTCATCCTCTGAGTCTAACCACCACCCCACCTCATGGTCTACCTCTACATCTCCTCCCACCACCGGCACCATCATCATCATCATCTCTCCTAGGCACTAGCTCTGCAGGGTTTGTAAATCGAGGCATAGGATGCTCCATCAACCAATCCAGATACTCCTAAGTAACCCCGGCATCTCTAATATGTAATCTCATATCCCAGTCCATAAAACCAAGCTGCGATATCTGCTCAATAGCATCATCATATGAAGGCATGTGTCCCCAAGTAACCCTCTCTGCACTAGAATGAGCATAAACTGCACATCCCTGAGGCATAGGCTGAATCCGCCCAAACTATCGTAGCACTCTACCTGCCAAAAATCTCTCAAGGACAGAATCGATCTTGCCGATCATCCATCGAGGAGTAAACATGTATGGTAACTCCAAGCCATCCTCTCTCCAATCCTCAACATCGACATATGGTCTCCAATAGACCTCATCCATATCATCAATCTGTCGTCGCCAATACTCCAAATGTCCCAAGTGATGCTGTGTCACCATCCCAGTGTACTACCATGCAAAAGGATACCCTAAAGGTCGGTCTCGCTCTGATATCAGATGACTAACTGGTAAATGCTCCCATATCCAAAGCTGCAAAATGTGAATCCCAGCAGATAAAGCAGTTGATCTCCTATAAACCACCTCATGCAGATCATGGTATAGTTGTGCAAGCACACAAGATCCCCAATCAAATCATTAAGGCTGATGAAGCAAGTCCTCGATAATCCTGCCCCAACCCACTGAAAACCCGCGACCCTAATGATCAGGTAGTAACACGCCACCAATAATAGCACCTAACATCACTGGTAAAATAGGAAATGAAGCAAACTGAGGCCATAGGATGCAATCATCACTAATAGAAGGATCTATGAATACTCGCCGACAATAGGTCTCATCATACACTGCATCATAATATACTATCTCCCCATGTGTCAAGATCCGCAGCAACCTATACACATCCTCAGGAGTGATGGTCATCTCTCCCTGTGGCAGCCAGAAAGTGTTTGTCTCAGAGTGCCAATGCTCTGCGACAGCGGTAATCAAACCTCAGTTCATCTGGAACCGAGGAAGCTCTAATACACATAACAAACCACAGCGCCTAATCAATCACCTCTCAGTGTTAGTCAACTGCTCTCTAAGCTCCATCACCCAATGTGGTACGGTCCAGAGGTACAGAACAGGGACATCCTCCTGTTTAATCAAAACAATGGAATCACATGAGTAACCTAATGTCAGGAAATCAAATAATCAATCACAGTCATCAATTTAAATATACCTATCAGACCTACCAATCCTAACTCTAAGCATTGAGGAAGGATGATCCTAGTTTTATGTCTCTAAGCATTTGAGAATAAAATGAAGGGACAATTAGACCCATGACCTATCATTCGTGATGAAGATTGATTTACATTATCCTTCGATATCATAGTTACCAATGTCCTAATTCATTGGCGAAAATCAAACAAGGGGAACACCCTAACTGAACATTCGATCAAATTCATTGAAGTGATTGATATCAATCAGGTTGACGCAATCAAGCAATCAGACATCATAACAAAGTCTCAAGTAACGTAAAAAAAATTTCATTTACGCGACTTTTCATTCAAGCGTAATTTCTTTTACCAGAGGTGACATCTAATTTGTCATACGTGTGATTTTAATCATCCGTGTGACTTCATTTGACAAACGCGATATAAGATTTACCCAAGGCAACATTTTATTATCTAGGGTTTTTCACGCGACAAACAATTAAAATGTTTGAACCCTAAGCGATACCTAATTTTCCGCACGCGATAAAAGATTTTCTATAGGCATAAACAGAGAAACGGAAGGCGATACTAAATTTTCAAGAAGTGACATTTTATTTTTTCAGGCGTAACTAAATTATACGGAGGCGACATTTCTTTCATAAAATGTAGAATTAAAATTTTAAAACGCATTAAATGAAGTCATAAATGCAGTTTTAGAAACATGAGGAAAATATGAATGACATACTGGAGGACCATAGTTCGCTCTCCGACTGAACCGGCGCGCTCTCTCAAACCGATGCTCACGATGTGGGACCACCATTGTGTAAAAAGGGCTAAAATCAAAGCTAAAAATCTCAAAAGGGAAAGGTGAAAATGAATAGTAAAATGAGGGGTTTTACCCTATTTAAGGTGAAATTGGCCCTAATAAAGACTTAAAAATGCACTTTGGACCTATTATATGACATCTTCATTAGCTGGGGCATAAATCAAACTTGCTTATTTCTTTAAAACGGTATCAGAAATCAAAACATATTCCAACTAATCAAAATTTATCAAATCAAGGAATCAATATGTTTTATTTCTGAGGGGGCATCAGAGTATCAAATTGGCATCACATCAAAAACATTTATCAGTGGGGCATATCATATCAAGTTATCATATCATATCGAGTTATCATATCATATCAATTTCATATCAGGACGCAAATCAGTTTCAGATCAGTTTACCATATCATATCAAACCTATCAACATATCAGAAATCAGTGAACCCAGGACCTATCATCAAACTAGGACCCATATCATATCAGAGGCATCAGAATCATATTAGCACCATCATCAAAGGCACATTATCATCATCAGGAAGTACATCAATCAGAATGATCAGAGGCATATCAGAACCAAGAATAGAATCAGATCATCATACCAAGGGAATCTTTGAATCGGTGTTCTTCGCACATCGATCCAAAGAGGGGCATTTGTAGACACGGAAAATTGGCAAAAATCTTAAATCAAACAAAAGGTGCAAACAAATCATCAAAATAGCACGAAAAAATCAATAAATGGAACAAAGGCAATTCAAATCAAAGGAAAATTCAATTAAATGATTAAATAAAGCTTGAAAAGGGGAAAAACACTACGAAATTGATTAAATTCAATTAATGACATAGTTGTTGAAATGAAAAATCAAAATGAACATCTTACCCTTCATGGCTAAATTTAATTACTTTAATTAATTAATAAATACTAATTTCCCTCAACAAAGCAAAAAGGAGACAAAATGGACACAAATCACTCACTTTTGTTGAAATGGTCCAGCCTTTTGAAACCATTTAAATGATTGTCCCCTCCTTGTCCCCCCATTTATGGACAAAGCAAAGCCAATTGACCTTACCCAAGCATAACCATGGTTATCTCACTCTACCCACTGACCGCGTGCCTGTTGAAGAATGAGCCGGTGACTTATAAGTAGTGGCTTGGTTAAGGGAACCCACCGGAACCGTAGCGAGAGCGAGTCTTCATAGGGCAATTGAATTGTCACTGCTTATGGACCCGAACCTGGGTGATCTATCCATGACCAGGATGAAGCTTAGGTGAAGCTAAGTAGAGGTCCGAACCGACTGATGTTGAAAAATCAGCGGATGAGTTGTGGTTAGGGGTGAAATGCCACTCGAACCCAGAGCTAGCTAGTTCTCCCCGAAATGCATTGAGGTGCAGCGGTTGACTGGATCTTCTAGGGGTAAAGCACTGTTTCAGTGCGGGCTGCATGAGCGGTACCAAATGGAGACAAACTCTGAATACTAGAGATAAACAAGGGTCATCCAGTGAGACGATGGGGGATAAGCTTCATCGTCGAGAGGGAAACAGCCTACCCTTGGGAAAATCTTATATATTGAAGGCATTTAGAAGCATAATTCATCCACTCCATATCTTTGAATTACAGCAAAGCTCTGGCAATTTGCATCCAAATCACTCACTCATCCTTTTTCATAAATTGCTTTGATCATAGTAGATTGTTCATCAAATAGAGCTAGAATTTGATAGAATAGATCTAAAATTTGCATATCATATAGCTTAATTCTCATCTTTAGAGTGTCACTGGTGAGGATCATAGCTGAGAGCCTCATTTACCACTTTATTTTAGAGATCCATGAGATATTTAGATTAATTGTGCATTATTTAGATTAGTTTGCTTTGAATAGTGTAATTGTCTTTTAAATCTTGTTATTTCATGAAGGTGTAAAACTCACACACACAAGGGGCTTTAGTCAAGGCCTCTTTGATAGCCTGGAAATTGGCTTTTCCTTCTTTAGTCTAGCTGAAAGTTGAACTCTTCTTTAACATGGCTATCAAAGGTTTCAATAAATCTGCAATATTAGGCAAGAAACACCTAACAAAATTTATCTTTCCTATGAAAGATTGGAGACTTTTCTTATGATGTGGCAATGGTAGCTCTAGAATGGTTGCAATCCTTTCAAGGTCTACTATAATTCCTTTCTTGTATACTATATATCCTAACAGCTTTCCTTCATGAACTACAAACACACATTTCTTGGGATTAAGAGATATCCCAAACTCTCTACATCTTTCAAAGATTTTCCTCAAATGTCTGATATGATCTGCTACATGTTTAGAGTAGACAGTTATGTCATCTAAGTAGACCAGCACAAATTTGTACATGAGGCTTTTAAAGGCCATATCCATTGCCTTTTGAAAAGTAGCACCTACATTTGACAAACCAAAGGGCATCTTTTGATAAGCCATGGTTCCCCACTTGGTTGTAAATGTAGTCTTATATTGATCATCTTCATTAACTAAAATTTGATTGTATCCTGAATAGCCATCCAATAATGAAAATCTCTCAGATCCAGAGACACACTGTAAGATTTTCTCCATAGAGGGTAATGAATGGCGGTCCTTTAGAGAGGCCCTGTTAAGATCCCAAAAGTCAACACATAACCTCAACTCCCCATTCTTCTTTCTTACAGGCACAAGGTTGGAAACCCAACTAGTATGTTTGATGGGGTAGATGATACCACTTTCTATCAATTTGAGCACTTCTTTATGCATAAGTGGCTCAAGATTGGGATTAACAAGCCATTGTTTTTGCCTCACTGGTTTGGCATTAGGCTCTAGTTCAATAGTGTGCTGAGCAAGGGCTGGATTAAAACCTTTGAGGTCTTCATATTGCCATGCAAAAACATCACTAAATTCTTTGAATAATTGGGTGTAAGCTTGATTTTCCAAATCAGTGTTTACTTTTCCAAATTGTAAACTTTTACCTAGTTCCAACTCTAATTCAACACAATGTTCTTGTTGAACTACCAGGCCAGCTTTATTCTTCTTAACTTGATCATCCTTGTTGAAGACAGTCTCTAAGGTGACAAGACCTCTAGGCATCTTATTAGACTTAAGTTGTATCACTTGATCACCATAGTTTTGCAATAGCCTATCTTGGTTATGCTCTGAGAAGACATCCTCTTCAAACAAGAATTGCAGAATTTGCTCATCATTGTCAAACACTTGCCAATTAGTATCATTATCAGGGATAGAGGATCTGACAATCACTTTGATATGATGTTGGGTCTCCTCCTTTGAAATACTATTAGGAATGTCATATTGAGATCCAATAGCACCTAATCTATCTGCATTTTGATTTAGTTTCCTAGGGATAGCAACAATATTGAAAGCACAAAAGTCTTCAATTGCATCCCAAACTCTATGTGTGTATGCTTTCAAAGTGTCATTTTTAGTTGCACTTATCCCCCTCACTTGGATGACTACTAACTCACTATCACCGTAAACTTTTAAGGCCTTAAGCCCTCTCTTTCTAGCCCACTCTAGTCCATTCACTAGGCTTTCATATTCTGCAGTGTTTGTAGTGTAGGAGAAACTGAATCCGAAAGTTGTATAGTACCTTTCTCATTTTGGGGACACTAGCATAGCACCACCACCAGAACCATGTCTACTTCTAGCACCATCAAAAAATAATTCCCAAACCTGGTTACTCTGATCCTCTGAATAAATGTCTTCTTTAAGAAGGCTTGGCTCTACGAATCCACTTTCTTGTATCAAATAACTCCCTAAGCCAGCATCCCAAATGACATTTTCTTGAGCTTCAAAAACCTTTTCTAATTCTAGCTCATCTAATAAAATATCAAGGATGCTTTCTGTCTTAGTGTTTGCTTCTCTGATAGTTGGGAAATCACTGTCATCAAATATAGGGCAGTTTATATTGATGGTATTGGATACATATGGCTCTATATGGTGTGCTGCTAATGATTCTAATTTGATGGTAACCTTGGTACCATACCTCATGTGAAAAAGCATGTAGGACTAGTCAGAAGAAAGGTAGCCTCCTATTTTGGCTGTGAACTCCCTTGAAAGGCATATGGCAAATAAGGTAGGGAGATCTATGATGTATATATCAAGTAGGATAGAGAAATTAGGACTAGCATGAAGGATTAGACTGGTATCCTTAGCAACACCTATAGTGTTAACTGAGGATCCATCAAGTTGTGTAACCTTCTTTTGGAGGGGTTCATATTTAAGTCCTAATTGGTCAGCCACCTTTTTGGGTATTACAGTACTAGTAGCTCCACTGTCTACCATACAATTATGTACTAAAGATTTTCCAATAATTAAAGATACATAAAAGGGAAGTGATTTTGAGTTCCTACCTTGAGTGGTATTGGCTTTGGAGTTGCTACTTGGAACCTCCTTTTCTTGATCAATGTTGACCAACACTAGCTTTGCAGTGTCTTTTGTATGCTGAGGAGTAGTCATTTCAATCATAGCTTTCTTCAAAATCTCAGGTTGCCCTAGAATAGACAAAGAGTCCCACATAGACATGGTAATGTTCACCTTCTTCATGTTGTCTACAATGTTGAAAGGTGTCACAGTGTGTACTCTTTGTTGTGCTTTTACTATGATGGGCTCCACTTCTTTGAGAGTCTGGCCCTCTTTGCTTGTAATGACAGGAGCCTTCTTGAATGTGATAGGAGTAGCTTGTTGTATTGGCTCTACAGATGTAGTAGCTTTAGTACCAGAGTCTGCTCGCTCCATGTCTTGAGCTCTCCTCTTTGACCTTGTGTTGGCAACAATGGAAGGTTCACCAATAACTCCGTTGAAATCTTGATGCTCCCAATTGAAAAGAGCAATCTCATTATCTTGTGGTTCTTGTTGAGGAACTGATCCACTGGAAGAAGCTTTTGATTGAGCTTGTGAGGCATTTTGAACTATTAGTGCTTGGTTCATCCATCCATTTGAACATGTAGCCTGATTATGAGGCTGATTACAAGGAAAACACCATTCATTTTCCATAGCCATATTATTTTGACTAGGGACCATATCCCTAACTGGATTCATAGAATTGAGAGGTGCAGGGTTGTATGGTTGGAATGGTCTTTGATTAAAATTTTGTATTTGTCCTTGATAGCCTCCTTGGTATGGTGGCCTATTTTGTTGATAAGGTTGTCCTTGATTCTGATATTGTTGATTAAGACCTTGGCCTTGTGGCTAAAAGGGTGGTCTGATTCCTTGCCCTTGTCTCTTTAGGTTTGTAACCTCTTTAGTCAAAACTTCCAACAAACTTGTCATTTCTTGCTGACTAGTTTGTTGACTATTCTTGATTTCTTGTAGCTCTTGAGAGAAACTTGTTTTTAGCTCCTGACCGCTAGTACTGGCTTGAGGTGCTAATATGGTGGGAATAGGGGTAAATGGGGGTACTTGTGGAGGTGCAATGGGCTGAAGGCTAGGAAAGATGGGCATGGGTGGCCTTCTAGCTATCATACCTACTTGGATTAAAAAAAATTCAGCTCTGACAACTATGTCAAAAGCTTGGGGTAAAGAGGTACCGCCCATAGATTGGATCATGATAGAGATTTGACCATTCAAACTTTGCAAGAAATATAAGAAAGTATGGTTGGCTGATGGCCCCACTGAGACTGGAATTCTATTCCATGTTTTGAGGAATCTATTATTATAATCTGTCATTTGTTCTTGAGGGTCTCTTTTAATGGTTGTCAACTGCTCAACCAATGAAAATTTGTCTGATTTATCTTCAAAATGCTTACTCAATGCATCCCCTAATTCATCCCATGAAGTAATGGAGCCAACAGTTAAAGTTCTAAACCATTCAAGAGCCTTACCTTTGAGAGAGGCTTCCAATAGTTTGGTGGCCACATCTTCTTGAGTTATATTATGTATGCTGCAGATTGTGGTCACATCTCTTATATGCTCAAAAGGTGTAGTTTGTCCTTCACCTGTGAAGTTAGGTAGACTCTTTCATGCCACCAAGGGCACATCATGATGTTGGGCAAAGGCTAATGGACTCCCTTGGTTGAAAGGTGCAAAAGCAAACTGTCTAGCCATTGTAGGAACTGAAACTTGATGTGTAGCAACTGTGTGAGTTGTATTTGATGCTAGATTTGAATCTTCTTCTAGATCTTTGGTTAGAGATCTCCCTCTTCTTCTGAGATGAAAGGGAAAAGGTCTCCTTTCTAAAGTATCAGGAGGTGTAGACTGTACTCTCCTTGTAGGAGATGTTCTCTCAGTTGATCTACCTTTGTAGCCTCTTTTTAAGGGCAACTCTGAAAATTCAGTGGGCTTTGAGCTTCTAGTCTCAATCTTTCTCATAAACTTTGAACAAATTTAGCCTGGATCTGTGAAATCAGTGGAGTCGCCAGATATACTTGACAAAAGACTTCCAAAAGTCTGTATTATGCAATCAGTATATCAGAGATAGCATAATCTTTCAAAGATAAACCTCTTTCAGTGTGGTCCCACTGGGCATGCTAGAACTGTTATACACTAAGTTTGCACCCTTGTTTCAATCTCTCTTGGTCTTGATAACCTAGTAAATTCTTTGAGGGGAAAAGGGATAGAAGGAATTCTTGAAAGGGAAATAACTGGAAGAAAACTACCTACTAGGTGATACACTGAAATGATGATTTGAATTACAATATGGAGGATGGAATCAATGCATAAACTCAAGTCTAGGAGATCACAACTCACTAAATAGGCTTGCATCAATATTTCATAGAAGGGTCTGCAATAGAAAGAGGCTATTCAGGGAAAGAGAGAATTTCACAAGCAATAGCATTCCTAAGAATTGGACACAATCTATGACCTGCAAACAAACATTCACTTCTGCAAATAGGTATAGGAATGAGACAGATTGTCAGGGGGTTGAAGTATACCCACAGATCATTCAAATCAAATCACCCACAAGAATACACAAGAATTGCAAAAAGAAAGAGGGATCAAGAACCCTAAGATATCACTGAAAACATGCTTATACTGAACTCAATAAGAGAAAATTTAAACAAGAAGGCATAGGGACAAAAAGAATGTCACACAATACCTTTGCAATATCTAAAGTTCCAATGAAAGTTACGAACTGCAAAAAGTCAGAGGGTAGAAAGAATGCCACAGATAACTCCTCAAAGAAAAAATTCTCCTTTACAATTGCCAACTTTGAGCTTCAAAAGCTCTCAAAAACAATATATACATCTCCTTTTGCATGCAGGTAGGAGGAAAACCTAACTAGGGTTATAGATTTTTCATGATAAAAACCCTAATTCTGTCAAATCTGATCATAAATGTCCATGAAAATATCTCAACTGATCAGATATCATGTTTGCCTGTCCATCCCTATACTGCATCTACCTGCGGACAAGCCGCCTTGATCTATCTACCCCTCTGCAAATTGGACCTGTCATGAATGTTCACAATTTGAAGTATAGAAGGCCACAGGTGGCACCACTTGTAATGTTTCTTCGACGTGAGAAAATCAACATGGTACCTTGAGAAATCATAGGAGACAGCCACCAAATCTTCTCAACCTTCCCCCGACTGCAACTGTCCTGAAATCATCAATTCTAAGCTACCTAAAGCCACACAATCAACCAATCACAAGAAACCAACAAGAAACCCTCAAAAAATATTTAAATTTGAAAAATAACAGCCAGCTGATCAAATTTAAAATGTGACCATAGATATTTATCTTTCCCGGCAGATGAACGGCCGAGATCATCCTTGTAACAATTGAGAGACCCTTTGAAAAGTCATCAGCCACATCACCGGTCGGAAGCCAATAAAAAATGAACACCTCAGCAACACATAGCACATTGAACCCATGACCCACTGAGATCCTCATCGGATGATTGTCGCATGATCGCAAGGGCTCAAAAGATTCCTTGTGATCAAGCGACAACCGTAGATCTTCATCACCTGACATCCCTGCAGATCCCCTAACATGGTCCCACTGACAAATCCCAATCATCACTCCATCCGGCCAATCGAAAACAAGCACATCATAACCCGAAGACCCACCTGACAGAGCCCTGGAGATAAGGTAAGATCAACGGTTGGTGCATGATCGCATGAGCCAAGAATATTTCATGCGATCATATGACAACCATTAGATCCAAAGTTGAGACAGAACACTGGACCTGCTCTGACATGGCACCACATCACCAACCTTCGACCAATCAAAAGTGTACAACTCGGACTACGTGGCAATGGACCCACTGACACAAAAGCATTGCACTAAAGAGGAGGATCGACAGTCATTGTTATACCATGACACTTAAAGATACATTATCTTCACCCAACGGCATAGCGAGAATCATCGATCTTGCACGAGCTTTAACCTACCAGGAAACCATGACCGCCAAACAAATTGTAACTGCTCGCCAAATCGTCGGATGTTAAGGACTTAACCGTGGGAAATCTGAGATCTTGTGACCAATTAGAAAAATAAAGAGCACGTGGAAAAAGGAACCACTTAAGCAGCCGAAAAGGTAACTGTGAAACAAAAAGGCTATAGGGTTTAGGGCTTTTTGGGGCCAACGGCTACTTTTTGAATTTAAACTTGCAGACCAGGAAGTTAAAGAATTGCAAAGGCTAGAGGATAGGACATAGGGCCATGAAATTCTCAGAGGTGCTTAACAGGATAACAGTGCAAACCCTAGATAGAATCAATCTAACCAAATTTGTATGGAACAAGAAAATTGGGTAACAGGTTAACCAAGCACATAAATTTTTCATAAACCCTACTTAGAACATATCTAATCAGTTCTTCTTCAAAGTTAGAAGGAAAGTGAATTGTGTGCTCAAGACCTTTATCTACGATCACTTTGTATTCATCCTTCAACACCAAATCTTTGCACAAATATGTGTATAGTGATTGTATGTGAGTTTCACCTAAGTCTTCAATCTTACAATGAATGTATCATTTGACATCCTCCATATTCAATACATTGTAGGGTGCATTGGTTAGGAAACCCTTTGGATCATTTTCCATCAATTTTTTTGAATGTCTCTTAAATACTGACCTAGGTTTCTCTATGATATCAAAAATAATAGGAGTATCCATACTAAAAATAATAGATTTTAGCTTAGAGATCTCCAATAAATACCTTTTGAGTCATTGCATGATGACTTGTGCAAACCATCACAAGTTTCTTTACCTTGAAATCACTTTAAAAACCTTCTTTAGTCACTTCAATCGTTGTCAATATGCTCAAACTTCACTTCTATCACTTCTGGTTGTAGCACTTGAATGTGTAGGTGCAAAATAAGATCTAAAATCATATTTTATCTTCCAACACTCTTGAGCATTAAATGCATCACCAGATGAAAAAAAATAACATATACCTTCATAGATCTTGTTAGTGGTCATCCAAATCTTCATGTAGCTCACCAAAACTCCATATCATACTTAAAAACAACCATATGCATCTAAATATGCAAATAGAACTTACCACACATGCATCTAGGGGGTCTACAATGGATTCAACAATGCTTAATCCTCCTAATTCAAAGATGTCTTAGTATGATGATGAATTATCCACACCTGATGAAGATATGGACCCTTGTGATGATTTTCCTTCACCCTTTTTCATCCATATCTGATTCATTTGGTTCTTGGTCCCTTCAACACTCACAATTTGCTTTCCTTTTCACTTGTCTAAGTAATTAATCAGTTGTTTCACCTTGTTTCTCCTTTCTCTACAAAACCTTGAAATTTGTCCTATGTTATGATAGTGAAAACATGCCATACCGGTTTATCTCCAAGGACTTGCATTGCCTCTATTTATCCTCAATCTGTAGTTAATATCCATGTGATCATGAGTATGACAATGTGAGCATGTAACATCCAACTGATTCTCATTCTAATAAGAACTCTATCAGTTGACATATTGCCTCTTATTTTTCACTCTTGTCCTACACTCATTAGCTCTATGACCATATTTTTTGCAATTGTAACAATAACCATGAAAAGTGATTGGTCTAGCATTACATCTAATACTTGGAACACTAGATCTGATATTTTTCCTACATACATTAGTTGTATATCCAACCTTGTGACAATTGAAACAAACTGGTTTATAAGATCTCTTACTAGATTTCCTTTGATTCACCTTAGGTGCATATTTGTCATCTTGTATGGCATTCTTTTTACCTAAAGATTCACCAACCTCATAATTGGTGTAGTCTAATCCACGAATCTCTCCATGTATTCTTTGATTCTTGAGTTGTTCATCAATTTTTGTAGAAATTTCATTGAATTTCTTGAGTAAATCATTTGCAACCTTTGATTCACTTTTCAGTTTCTCATTTTCCTGTCTCAGATTTTCATTCTTCCTTAAGGATTCTTGATTACCTTCATTTATCTCATGTAGATGTTCATGCAATGTACCAAACTCTTATTCACATTTGAAGATATCATCCACCTTATCTTTAAGGGCTTCATTTTTGGCTTTTAGGTCTTCCTCTGCAATTTTCCTTACTACTTTTATTGTTTTCCTTGCTTCCATTTCTTCACCCATTCTGATTGACAAACTTCTAACTATCTTTTGATGTTCTTCTTGTCTTTATGCAGTTGAAAATTCTCCTGAGAAAATTCTTCCAAAGCTACTTGTGATTCCTTAGATCAACTATCTTCAGAGAGTTGTTCAATGATATTTTTTCTTTCATTTAGTTTTTCAACAAGTTCTTGTCTCTTAGCTCTTGATTGCTTGAATTTCTCCTTCAACCGGTCAATGAACTCCTATGTATCTACAAGTTTCTTTTTAATTTTCCTTTGATATCTAAAAACCTCCATGTCTTCCTTAAGGATATTTCCCAAGTTGTTAGGCTTCTTCAATGGCACTAACCTCTCATACCAATTGTTCATGTTATAAGGCACTAAGAGGGGGGGGGGAGGGGGGCGAGTGAATCAATGCAGCCACAAATCTACAAAATCTTTTTATAAAATTGTAGAGTAACCAACATGAAAATGTAAATATAACATAGAAGCATAACACATAAAAAATCCAAACATAATCAACACAAAACCACCAATCTTTTTGCATGGAAACCCTTGGTAGAGAGAAAAATTATGGTGGGAATTATCACCCACTAATCTCACTAGTGCACCAATAAGATCTGTCATGTTAGGAGCATTACAACACACTACTAAGGGTATACCTAGTTAAGAGTATCTATATCCCGGTCAGAACCTATTACAAAGTCCTATTAGGAACTGCCCCATTAAGGGATTTAAAACTCCTTCATTAACTCAAATCATTATTCTCATCATATAAACTTTTCCTTCAATAATCGCAATCATCACAACAATTAACAACCATTTAAATTTTTTATTTTATCTCTTATATATATATTTAGGTCAGTGCAACAAACCTAAAATGTGTTACTGATGTCGGTCTCCAAAATCCATCCAAATTACATAAGAGATCCTGCCAACATAGTAAATTGAAATCCTTAAGGTTGTCCCTCAACAATACAATTCAAAATAAAACAATTATTAACTCTTATCCAACCGCTACCTCAATTTCATTACCTTGACTAGACAGGTTAAGTGATCTTGCATATATCACAGATGTTTCATTCAAATCTCCATCCATACTTTGAATTTTCTTACACAATCATAGATGTAGATTGACATGACTCTGTGTATTCTTCATCTCCAATTTCACCACCATAACTATCCAAATCATCACCGTGCATCAAATTTACCATGATTGACTATGTTATCACCGATACACTCAATACTTGGAGAATTCCTTATGCAATCAACTTGATCACCAGTATAAGTGATTCAATCATCCTAGAAGAGTTGTTTCTAGCAATGAAAATACTACAACATTCATCACATGATCATCTTCATCAAATCTTCATCAAATGCCAACAAACTACAATTAAAATTGATAACAATGACTATAATTAAGAACATTGTATTCTTATGGAATGTAATTGAAACCTTTCTATTATGGGTTTTTTCATATTGGTAATATGTTTGTTGATTTATATTTAACCTCCCTAATTTACAAGCATGGTAGTGAAAAAAATCACTAGAGTAAGTGAGCTCATGGATCTTGAAAGGGTTTGTGAGAGGATCCAGAAAGCCACACAAGGTGGACAATTGATGGGTTCTTATTCACATCAAGGTTTGCAGTAAGCCTATTTAAAACCATGGAAGGAGAGAGAATTTCATTTGAATCAAGATCATGAACCAAAGGAGTTGGCTTACTATAGTTGGAAGTGCTAAGGTGGAGAATTTGGACATCGTCCATATTGTAAATAGTTGTATAGGAGAACGGCTAACTACTTAGATCCTCTAACTATTAGACTTCATGGAAGTCTAATCAATCAGTGATAAGTTCATCAAAAGTGAAAGCTATATAAATTCTCATGTATAGGTGATTGTGTGCAGCAAGATCTAGACAGCAGTATGCATACCTAAAAGTATGCATAGGAATACAATTTTGTTTCCAAGTTGTGTGATGATCTTTCTCTCTATGTTCACACTAAGGGGGGGTGTTGGGAATTAGTTTTCACATATTTTATTATGAGTAACAAATATTAAGTTGAGAAACAACTTAATATTATGGTAAATGTTTGTTTGTATTATGATTTTTTTTAGTAACTCATATGTCTAGTAGTTTGTTAATCATGTAATTATCTGAGTTGTTGTAGGACGCTCCATATAATACAAGAAATACAAGTCGTATATGTATGTAAAGTGTATTGAAGAAAAATACAATGGATTATTTTATGTTTAATATTTGGTAGCATCTGGCCCATGAATTTCTCATAATATTGTATTAAAAATAAAATAAATTTAGAAATAATAATATTTTTCTTATGTATTTAAGTGTCACAAACACTCATATAAAAGAAATAATTAATTGATGATAATACATATCTTAATACACTTTTTTTTTTTTCTATTAAAGGTGTTTCATATATGAAATGAACTTGGATGAGTTTGTTTATCGATGATTTGCAATGTTAGAAAAAGGGCATGAAAGACGATTCAAGTCTATACAACCGTCCAATGTTTTCCATCGCCTGTTCACTATTTCATAATTGTTCATGTCATTTGTGTATTTTTCCTCACCTTTTCTTGTACCTTTTCCACTGTTCCTTGTATGTTATTTGTATTGGTCTTTATTTTGTTAGTGCTATCATCTTCTCATGGTATCATCATGCTCCTAGCACGAGAAAATGACATACAAAATGTGAAAGGAAGTGATTAAGACATCTCTCTCTCCTCTTGTTATTGATTCATCTTGGATGACTGTATTTTTCTTGTGGAATGGAAATGAAGGTGGTTTCGTCACTCCAAAAAGAAATTGAGATCACCCTGACAAGAACATTGTCATGACCGATGTAACACATACACTCTTCATCGTATTGCTTTCTTTGTATTCAATCTTATTCAGTATGTATTAATCCATTCATCGACTATATGAAATTACATGAAAGAAATTTCAGTTGTGCTTCTGGATCAAGTTTCAACACACATAAATGGAAATCTTTTGTTTTTCATCCACTTCAAATACATGAGATCAACATAGAAGATGGAAGATGCTTAAAAGTAACAAGTCAAAGGGAATCGTACATTTTCTATCGGTCTTCATTCAAGAATAAGCTAACATATCATAAGAACAATCTACACAAAAAAAGTGGACCAAAACCCCCTACACAAAGTCTTCTCTTTCACCATAAGTAAAAAAACCAAAAATGTTACTTTACAAAAATATCAAACCAGAATGAATAAGGAGCTATACAAGGGACCAAAAGATGAAAAATTTCAAGTAGTGACCACTTGCAATAGTATGTTCCTATCATAACCCGATCCAGTTCTCCTGGTTTATAGGACTTTTAGAAACTTTATTTGACTTATGTTGACTTGGTCAAAGGTATTGTCGACCCAAGTCATATTAAATAAATGATTAAGACAAAGATTATTATGTTTCTTTAATTATTTTATGATGAAATAAATTGATGAAATGAAAAATGATGTTATGTACATGGAATTTGAAATGCATTATGAAATGTTCTTTAATGATGATTATAGATGAAATTTGGAAATGTTAATGATGTTATGCAAATGATTTATGCATTTTATTTTGATAATGAGTTTAATGGAACTAACCTACTGATGATCTTTTTAGTTTGAGCATGAATGACAAAAGACGAAGACAAAAATGTGATTGAGGTAAAGGAATTCATCTCCTCAATAAGGATGTGATGGGAATAAAAGATGGTTGCAAGCACACACCATGTAGTTATTTTCTTTCATATTGCTTGAGTTTCTTTCCTTATCTCATGAACTATAATTATGAGTAATTTGAGTGTGTGTTAAGTTAAATCGAATGCACAAGTTATTTGATTGTGTGTTAAGTCAATTTTATTTACTTCGAAAGGAATGAAATTTGTTTAACTTCTTAATTTATGTTAGAATTGATAATTTGAAATTAGCCATGTGAAAAATTGATTTATATATATGATTATATCAATATGCATTTTGATTATTTTATTAATTTAAAGAAATAACATTAATCATTATAGGAGAAACTGCTAACCATGAGATAGGGGTTAGTTTTCTTTAGTAACTAGAACTCAACACTCAGTCAACGACAATGATGTCGATTTTGAGGAGGCACAGAACTTAGAAGAACAAAGGAAATCAATTAAAAAATTGTTAACCCATGACATGCTTAAAAAAAAGTTGCACGTCATGTATCTGGACTATGACTAGTTTAAGGAATTGGAAGCCATTCTGCTGGACTCGATAGACTTGGAGGAATCCAAATGGGAGTTGATAGCCCAAGACTGATTATTTAATAATGTAACTCCACCTCTATTTCCCAATTTATTGACATAATTACTAGAGGATTGTCGATCTAGAGAAAACATTGTATATATTACACAAGTGTGAGAGTAAGAATCGGGGGAGGAGATGAGGTAACAAGAAAATTAAACCTCTTTTTTATACATGTTTGAACGAAGGATGATTGAGACTGATTGTTTAGTAAAGAACTCGAACCTAAGTTAAGGAAAAATTAACACCACAAATGAAGGAAAATGGAAGTGGAGATTATGTTGGAATTGTTTTTTTAATATGTGTTGACTCTCATTGTTTTTCATTTCTATCAACATATGTTTCAGGTGAAGACAGACGGTCTATTTAATAGTGATATATGGATAAGTGACAGAAGTGTATAGATATTGTACGATTGTTTCAGAGCATGCAAGGATATGAATATGAAAAAGGATGAGTTGTGATCTGATTTCTAAGGTTGCTTGGCTTAATATTGTAGATGGAGTGAGTTACAGTTGTTTTAGTGAAGACTGGTTACTAGATTGTTATAATGGACAGTGATAGATTTAGTCTCTGTATTTCTGAGATAACTCTTATGCGAGCATGATTTGTGACCTGCGAGCTTAAGGAATGATAGAAGAAATATTGGAGAATGTTATTTGTGAATATGGAGTTGTTGTGTTTGTGGTGACATCAGATAAAGCATGTGGTCTTGTGAAGACTTGTTTGGAGTCAACTGGAGATATGTAACATGTTGTGAAGATGGCAAGCATGGATTTTAGATCCTAGATTGTATTTGATGTATTGTAACTATTGTATACTTGTGTAAGGTACCATGTGTATCTTAGCAAGGGTTTATTTAATTATTTGTTTATTAGGGAAGTCTTAATTGGCTGACCTGATTGGCTATTGTAATAGGGTATAAAGAAGAGTTATTTTTGGAGAATAAAGAGTATGTATGTGTGTAAGCTACGAGCTTGTATTTGTGAAGTCTGTTGGATGTAGAGAAAAAATTTTGATTGAGGAGCTTCATTGGAAATGATCAAGCAAAGACAATTTCTAGCAATCAGCTCATTGGATTGTATATCTTCTATACAATTGTATTTTGGATAGTGAGTCTTGAAGGTGGATTTAACCTTCTTTGGAAAATGTGCCTAGGAAATGAGCCTACCATTTTTCTCTTGACTCCTAACAAGGTATGTCCTTTAATAGGGACTATGTACTATATGCTTTAATAAGCTCCTAACAAGGCTAAATATTTTAGCAGAGATACTATAATTTCAATACATCATTAGTGGGTGCTAATTCCCACTGAGATTTTACCTTTAACAAGGTTTCCTCGACAACAAAATATTGTGTTATGGTGTTGCATTCCTTATTCTAATTAAGTGTTTTGGATTATAAAGTTTAAATTTTAATATTCTATCTCACAACTGATTCACCCCCCCTTTTCAGTTGTGTTGGTGGACTATTATTCCTAACAATTGGTATCAGAGCTTTTGGTCCTCTGAGAGAAAGCTTAACAACTTGAGGTGATCTTGGAGATGGCATTCTATAGGAAGGAAAATCCAAAATTTGATCCTGATAATTTTGACAATTAGAAGAACAAGATGATAACACATCTGTTGTGTTTGGGTATTGACTACTGGATGATAACAAAGAAATAAGAGAAGATCAAGCCTGAAGATGAATTGGATAGTGTCACTGATGAGGAGAAGAATTTTTTCTCCTGCAACATGGTTTCAAGAGAAGCATTGATTAGTGTCCTCTCTGAAGGTGAATTTATTGAGGTTATGGACTTAGATTCAACACACAAAATTTGGTCAAGATTGGAAGCACTATATGAAAGAGACAAATTTACTAAACAAGTGAAGTTGCAGAATTGGAAGAAAAGATTGAGACTTTGAGAATGAGAGATGATGAAAAATGTTAGAGCATATGTATAGAGGGTTACATAGGTTGTTATTCGCATTAGAAATTTTGGAGGCACATACAATGAAGAGGAAGTGATTGCAAAGATTCTTAGATATTTGACACCTGTGTATAAGACTAAAGTGAGAGCAATAGAGGAGATCATACCTTTGACTATAAACTTTAACAGAGAGACGTTGATTGCTAAATTAACTACCTTTGAGGCCATCGAACTTGGAGATTCATTACCTAAGCCCGAATCAGCAGTTAAGCCGACTGTTCATAATGACAAAAGGACTTTATCAAGTCTAGCGAGCAATAGTAGAGATTATTTGCGAGAAGAGCTTGGTGAGTATGTTGATGAATGGGAAAAGATACAAGAAGAATAAAATAAGTTAGATGAGATTGTGGCCCAAATCACAAGAAGAGAAAAGAGAGGAAAAGGTAAGTTTGAAGGAAAACGACCCTTAAAATGTTTTTCATGTAATAAGATTGGTAATTTTGCATCTAGAAGTCCTATAAGGGTTCCTAAGCACAAACCTAAGTTTTACAGACCTAATTACTCAAAGGATAAAGAATATTATTATGCTAGTGAAGGTGTTTCCAATGATGATGAAATAGACTATGATGAGATTGTATTTATTGTTGTTAAAGATGATGAACCTATTCATGAAGAAAAATCCCTAGTTTCACATGTTGAGAAGAAATCAGAATGGATCATAGATAGTGGTTGTTCACATCATATAACTGGTGATAAAAATAAGTTTGTTAAGCTAACAAAGTATGATGGTGGTGTGGTTAGATTTGGTGATAATGTTCCTAAGTTTATCATTGGAGTAGGATCAATTTCTTTGGATGGTAAGACTAATAGTAATGATGTACTACTTTTGAGGGACTTAAGAACAATTTGTTAAGTGTTGGACAACTTGTAGAAAATGGTTATCAACTGGAGTTCATTAATGGGAGATGTATTAGAAGATAGTCGGGAGATTTGATTGCAACTAGTACTAAATCAAGAGGTAATGTATTTGAGCTGAACACATCTGAGGTTTCTTGTTTTGTTGCAAAGATTGATCACAACTTTGGCCATGGCACAAAATATTTTGTTATGTGAATTTTGATAATATCATGAAAGAAAGTATGACAAATGTTGTTAGAGACCTATCAAAGATTGTAAAACCATCTAACACCATGTGTAGAGAATGTGTAATGGGGAAACAAACTAAAAGTATCTTTTAAAGAAAATTGTACTCAGCTAAAGGGAAGTTAGATATGGTGCATACAGATCTTTGTGGACCTACAAGAACAAGATGTTATTATGGTGACAGGTATTCTATACTTTTTTTTTATGATTTCTCTAGGATGATGTGGGTTTCATTTCTTAGAGAAAAGTTTGAGGCTTTTGACAAATTTAAGATTTAAAGAAAAAGTTGAGAATGAATCTAGTTTAAAGATAAAAGGGATGAAGAGATCTTTCTTGGTTATTCTACTAAGAGCAAGGCTTACAAATGTTTTAATCTAAGATTGGGAAAGATAATTGAAAGTGCTAATGTGAGAATTGATGAGAAGTATCAGATTCAGGAAAGAGTTTATGATTACCATCAGAATTCAGATAATAGAGAAGTTATTACAAATCAAGAAGAACCTTTTGAAGTTGATCATGAGATGGAAATATGTTTGAATGACTCTACTGATATTCAAAAGACACCGAGGTATGTAAAGAAGAACCACCCTAAAAGAAAAATCATTGGTGATTCTAATAAAGGAATGTTGACAAGGTCTAGATTAAGGAATGAAATTTAATTGATTTCTCAAATTGAACCCAAAACTACTGATGAAGCTTGTAAGGATGAATCTTGGACTAAAGCAATGCAGGAAGAATTGGATCAGATGAAGAAAAATAATACTTGTGAATTGGTTCCTAGGCCTAAAGACAAGAATGTGATAGGAACTAAATGGGTTTTTAGAAATAAGACGAATGAAGAAGGGATAGTTGTAAGAAATAAAGCAAGACTTGTTTGTAAAGGCTACTCTCAACAAGAAGGCATAGACTTTGAAGAAACTATAATGGTGGATAAAGATGTAGGAGATCTATCTTTACCCTTATTACATTTTTATTGTTGTGTCTATGTAAGGGGAATATATGACCTATCCCTAATCCAAATTCCCAAAATAAAGATCCAAATTGATTAATCACAAATAAGTGATCAATGCACAAATGAATCAAACAATGGATAATATGAAGAAGGGAGGAAATCCTATAATTTGCTATAGAAACTATGTACTTGAAATCTTAAATGAATAGAAGGAAAATACTAACCTCAAAATAGGGAAAATCTAGAAAATGCTGATTTTTGATGTCTGTGCACAGTTTCGGGGAATTCTGCAACCTACTCCAAACTGGAAATACCGAGACAGAGAAAACCCATAAAATTGTTGTCCTTCTGAGGTCAAGTCAACTTTGAGCCAAATAGCAGGGCACAATCTTACCCCTCATCGAAGGTCATCCCTAACCCAAAATAGCTCTGATGAAAATTATGTTCGTGAAACTTGAAAGTTCGCTGAAAAGGGTATCTAAATCTGCACTTTAATTCGTTGTCCCGCACCTATACTTGCAAGAAAAAGGGGTTTTGTTATTTGTATGAGAGGTTTTCCTTGGTCAAACCCTAGTTTGGAGTCAACCTTAATAATGGAATTGAAATAGAGAATGCTAGCAAGTAGTAGAAGTAGATCTAACAACGAAGCTATGATATTCAATAGATATGCAATTGTATTTGAAATGTTAAAAAGTATATTGATATGCAAGCTTGGACTCAACAATGTAAATCAAAACCATAAATGTAAATCAAAAACCTCTATGATTGTATGCTTGGAATCCACCTTGAAAGGAGAATGAATGGATCTTGAAGATGAACAAAGGATCTTGAACGAAGATCACACCACCATGATGGATAGATCTAGGGTTTGAATGATGAATCTTGAATGCTTGAACCAAATCCCTTCAAAGGCTTGAATGCTTGAATCCTTGATCTTCAATGGAGAACTTGAATGCTTGAATGGATGATTGCTTGAATGAATTTGCTTGAGAATGGATTCTTTACACCTCACTTTCTTATGATCACCTTGAGAAAACCTTGAGCACTTGATCTCAAAACTTGATGGATTCTCATGAATAATTGATGGAGAAAATGAGAGAGGAAGGCTTCCTTTTATAGTGATCTAGGGCACAAACTTCTCGAGAGGTTGACATTGGAGAATTAAATCTCAATTAACCTTAACCCCTAGAAATGGACCTAGATTAAATGCAATTTAAGAGTTTACCATTCTGAAACCCAAAACAGTCGACCCGAAAGCAGGAAAATAAAACTTTCTGAATCTCGACATCCCAAAACTCTTAGAACTTGAAATTTGGACCTGGGGTCAAGGTCAAGGTCGACTCTGCCCTAGGTCAGATTCGAGGTCAACTTTGACCTAGGTGAAGGTCGAGGTTGACCTTGACTCATCAAGTCATCATCAACCTAGAAAGTCTAAGTCTTTAGTTTCTCAAAGAAAGTTGTCAGAAAGAGGATGGAAATAGGGAGAGAGAAGCAGAACAGGGGGAAATAACCAGATTCATGCAAAGACCAATTCACAGTGCTTGACATGACCCCAAACCACTTAGTCGGAGGGCTAAACACTCTTAACATGGAAGTTCTTCCATTTTAAGATGATACAAAAATATTTTCTCATGTTGCTAGGTTGGAGGCAGTAAGACTATTTCTTGCTTATGTTGCACATAAAGACTTTAAAGTATATCAGATGGATGTTAAATCTGCATTTTTTAATGGTGATCTTGAGGAAGAAGTTTTCATTGAGCAACCTGATGTATTTCCTTTGACAATTAATGAGGATATGGTATGTAAACTGAAAAAGGCATTGTATGGACTGAAAGAAGCAACTAGAGCATGGTATGCGAGATTAGATAAGTATCGACTGAGTCTTGGTTTTAGAAAAGGTAATGCTGACAGTAATTTATATTTGAGAACTAGTAATTTATTTTTTGTGGGTGACATTATTTTTGGAGGCAATGATGAGATGAGTAAGAAGTTCTATAAGGAAATGGAAAATGAATTTGAGATGTCAGTGATAGGTGAAATGAAATTCTTCCTTGGCATACAAATTAATCAGAACACAGACGAAATTTTCATTTCTCAGGGAAAACATCTTAAAGAGATGTTAAAGAAATTTGGAATGGAAGATTGTAAACCTGTTGGAACACCCATGGTTACTGGTTATAAACTTACTAATATTGATGAAAGTGCAATTTTTTTTCAGACAAAGTCTAGATCAATGATTGGAGCCCTACAATATCTAACCCATATCAGACCTAACATAGCTGATGTTGTTGGAATTGTGGCAAGATATCAAGAAAATCCTAAAGAGACTCACCTTGATATTGTGAAAAGGATATTCATATACTTGAAGGGAACACTTGAGTATGAATTATGGTATGAAAAATATGATGATTTTGTGTTACATGCTTATACTAATGTTGATTGGGATGGAAGTGTGGGTGACAAAAAAGGTACTAGTGGAGGTGCATTTTTCCTTGAGAAAAGATTGGTTTCATGGCTAAGTAAGAAGCATGACTGTATAGCTTAGTCTACTATTGAATCAGAATATGTTGTTGTTGCTATAAACTACACTCAAATTATTTGGGTGAAGCCGATGATGAAAGACATTGGAATAATTTTTGAAGAACCTATGGTTATACATTGTGATAACACTAGCATAGTGAATATGTCAAAGAATCAAGTTATGCATTCTAAAACAAATCATATATGAATAAAGTATCATTTCTTAAGAGACAAGGTAGTAGAGAAAGAGATCAGATTGGAGTATATCAACGCAAAGGAACATATATCATACATATTTATAAAACATTTGCCAAAAGATACCTTTGAATATCTCAGAGGTATGCTAGGGTTGAGATCTCCTCGTGATAATTAATTGATACATGAATGCATCAGTCTAGTGGTTTTTAGAGCTATATCACTTCTGGACTTGATGCTTGGATCTACTCCTCAGGGGGAGTGATCACATGAATAGAACAGAGCACATTTGGGTGATTTTCCACTTGAGATGAGATAATCAGAGATTGGATGATGGAACCATTTGCCTTTGATGTCAAAGGGGGAGAGGATATTGAGAATCCCCACTGCTTTAGAGGAGAGGATATTGAGAAGAATTGTAAAGTGGACACTGAGAAAGTTGTACTTTTGGGTTGATGGATTTTCTCATATGTTGCCATCAATAACAAAGGGGGAGATTGTTGGAATTGGTTTTGTAATATATGTTGACTCTCATTATTTGTCATTGCTATCAACATATGTTTCATATGAAGGAAGACAGACTAGTTAACAGTGATATATGGATGACTGACATAAGTGTACAGATATTATATAGTTGTTTCAAAGAATGTGAAGATAGGAATATGAACAAGGATGAGTTGTGATCTTATGTCTAAGGTCACTTGGCCTAATATTACAGATGGAGTGAGTTATAACTATTTTAGTGAAGACTAGTTACTAGATTGTTATAGTGGACAGTGATAGAGTTAGTCTTTGTTTTTCTAAGATAACTCTTATGTGAGCATGATTTATGACCTACGAGCTTAAGGTGTGATAGAAGATATATTGGAGAATATTAGTTGTGATTATGGAGTTTTTGTGTTTGTGGTGACGTCAGTTGAAGCGTGTGGTCTTGCAAAGACCTAATTGGAGCTAACTGGAGATGTGTAACATGTTTTGAAGATGGCGAGCATGGATTTCAGATCCTAGAGTGTATTTTATGGATTGTAACTACTGCATACTTGTGTAAGGTACCGTGTGTATCTTAGAAAGGGTCTATTTAATTATATGTTCATTAGGGAAGTCTTAATTGGTCGACCTAATTGGTTATTGTAATAGGGTATAAAGAAGAGTTATTTTTGGAGAATAAAGAGTATGTATGTGTGTAACCTATGAGCTTGTACTTGTAAAGTCTGTTGGATGTAGAGCAGAGATTGTGATTGAGGAGCTTCATTGGAACTAGTCAAGAAAAGACAGTTTCTAGCAAGCAGCTCATTGGATTGTATATCTTCTATATAATTGTATTTCAGACAGTCACTCCTGAAGGTGGATTTAACCTTCTTTGGGTAGTGAGCCTACCATTTTTCTCTTGACTCCTAACAGGGTCTGTCCTTTAACAGGGACTATGTGTTTTATGCATTAATAAGCTCCTAACATGGCTAAATCTTTTAGCGGGGATATTATACTTTTAGCACATCATTAGTGGGTGCTAATTCCCACTGAGGTTTTACCTTTAACAGGGTTTCCTCAACAACAAAATATTGCGTTATGGTGTTGCATTCATTATTAGGATTAAGTGTTTTGGATTATAAAGTTTAAAGTTTAATATTTTGTCTCACAACTGATTCACCCCCCCCCCTCTCCCAGTTGTGTTGGTGGACTATTATTCCTAATAGATTACTCCACTTGGCATGTGCAAGGGGAGCAAGCATGGTGACAAAGGCACACGAAAGAGTAAACGTGCAGAATAGGAGAGAGTAATACGAAAGATATTAATGTTGGTAACTGGATGGAACTTACACATAATATAGGTGCATGCGTAGGGAACATGGGAGAGTTTTTGGAGGAAGGTCGGAATTCATTTATTAATAGACATAAATTGCATAGGGGGAAATGGCATATATGCCAGGAAAAATAAAATATAAATATAAAAAATAGGAGGATGCTAGCGAAAGGAGGGTAAAGGGGAATCCATAAGAAGAGAGTATATGTTACTCTCTTGGGGAATCAAGAGATTTCATGAAGGGTGTGGTTGGGCTGGCCAAAGGATGTAGGAAGGTCATTGGTTTATATCTTCTTGTAGTAGCAGTCTTACTAGATGTTCCACATGAACATATACCACATTTGTTTAACTAGGGTTGTATTGTTCGAGAGATGGAACCCATCAATCCTCCTGATAATCAAGTCCATTTTGCCATGCCACGCTATGTTCTCAACTACTCTAAATTGTGTGTTTGGAGAGTTTGAGGGAGTACAACAGTGAGGAGTATTGAGGTACAAAAGCATAGAAAATATACAGAGAATGGAAGGAATAGAGAGGAGGATACGCGCGCCACTTTGAACAAGAAGATACGCGCATGGAAAGGGAGATCACGCCAAATAGAAAATGCGATAATGATAGATATTTGCAAAGAACCAATAATGTATACGAAGATTGGAGAAGGGGCACGGTAATGAGGAAAGCGAAATTGAAAGAAACTAGACATAACAGAAGAAGGGACACTGAAAAATAGAGAACAGAAAAGGTGTTGACCCAAGATAAATGGAAGGAAATATGGTCTTTGTAAATATTGGAACACACACAGAACAATGAAAAGAGAAATTTTCAGAAAAGAGAATCTTGACCAGAATGTGAAAGGAAGATAAGATAACCACATAAATATTACTAGGTATTTATCTTTTAAAGTAACTTTCGTAGTTAGAAAAGAAAAGATGAAATTTGAACGTATTTAAGTGTCATGATATAGAAAAAAATAAAGATGGAAATTTTAGCTTGTTTGAAACTATTTTGATTTCTACCATGCAGTAGTTCTAAACTTTACTGTCTCTGATTTTTTTATTGATTTGTTTTGGATATACACCTTTTGAGAAACTTGCTTTGTTAAACAGAAAGAATATTTGTATGTTTAAATATGAGTAATTGTATTTCCTATACCAAATCGATTTTAAAGATTTATTTATATAAGAGCTTAGAGAAGGAAGGGATTGGAATAATCTTTTGATTTTGATAGTAGAATACCTTTGATAGGACCCAATTAGTAATAAAAAACCGTATGCATGGAACTTTGTTGATAACCATCATCATTGATCTTATGGTTGATTTTACAAAACATGTTTGTTGTTTTACTCATTTAAAACTACGACGGGATGTAATAGTACTTCCTATAGCACTAGCTATGTTTGATGTTTTCTCATTCAAACTACGACGGGAACTTCATGAACTTACTGTAGCATTTGCATGATCTCATAAATTGGAAATCTAGATATTATTTTATTCTCTTGTATATGAGTTTGTGAAAAATAAATGTCAAAAAGAAGTAAATGTTGTATTGATAGAGAAACCATTTACATTATAATAGAAAATTAACAATGTAAAATTATCGTTAAAAGAAAAGAGAAAACTAGTGGATTGATTTGTTTTAAAATCATGAATTTATGTTGTTTTAGCCCTACTTATTTTATGTTTTAGAGGAGGATATCATGGGAAAGGGTGTCGAATATGGATGAACAAAAAAGGGTAAATTTATATTTCTTTTACCTACCAGTAGAAATCTGGTTATTAAAGCTTAGGCCTAAGCTATGGAAACACATAATGGATTTTGTATTGGTTATTTTTTCATTCTCTCTATCATATCTATGTTAGTTCTAGTTTTACGTATGAGAAAAGTAGTTAGTTCATAGCTTGCACTAGATTCCTTTCTGATCCATCAGCATTGAGTTGATAGATTACTCGAGCAGTGCTCTTCATTTTAGGAGGAGCCCCGGGGGAGCTAACCACTCCATGGTTAGGCGGATTAAGCACCTAAATCACATTTTCATCTCAAGATTTGTAGATGGACATATGTCCAACGACTTAGGAGACCAAAACATGTAGATGGATGATGGACAATCTGATGGAATTATGATGATATCTTGTATCATTTCGACCTTTTGGGTCTTGTACTCTATTGTATTTGTAATTGTACTTTTGATGTATGATGTGCGACAATATGTCGGCATCTTTTATGTATTTATCACCTCATGTTGTATTATTAGATGATTCATGTACTCTCAACAGTGTGGTCAATTTCTTATTATTGTACTTTGAGGATATTTGACATTATATTCATATTATTGTAATTATTTTGAGAAATAGAATATATTGTGTGGAATAGTCTAAACTTTGATAGACTATGTTTATATGTTTGACTTTTCTGAGTTCTCCATTGTTGAGCTTACGTGTCTCATGTGAGTTAGAAATGGTCTTTACAGTGCCTTATAATCCATCCATGTAAACCTACATGAATGCTTCATTTCTCATTCTCTCCTATACTGCATGCACCAATCATTAGCAACTAAATAAAGGGAGACAAATAGAAAGTCGAGTTGATGAGGAGGCTTAAAGCCATCTATCCCTATGTGTATGCAAAATGTGAAAGCGTATACAAGGCATGCAAACCATTTATAAGAATGCCACCTAAAAACAAAGAAAATTTCATGAAAACTATTCCAAAATTCATAACTTTTCCAATCCAAAAGCGGGAGCCAACAAATTTAAGGAAATGAATTGTTTACAACCAAACATTTGGAGATGTTTTAAATTTTTTGAATTGGCAGGTTAATAATTTGAAAATATTTGTCTCCATCGTACTATATCTTGTTAATTATTGGTATAAAGGCATGTTGTACTTTGGGTAAAGTGAGATGTGTAAATTAATGTTTCTTTCAATTATAGGTATCAATTACCAAATGTTTAATGATAATTAAATATAAGAATACATTTAATGATAATTGACCTTAAGAATATATTGTATGGCCCCTTTGATCAACATTTTCCATTGTGATTGCGAAGTTTCTTTTGAAGCTCTAGTGGCATGAACCATTCATCTCATCTCCTCTTTCATCTACAAACCTTTGTTTAGTGCTATCAAAAGCATATGCATACATGCATTCAAGTCCACAAGGCCTACAGTGTACTCCACATAGGCAAATAATTTACCAACTTGCGTCTTTAGTTGTTCTATTTTTTTCCATCCTTATTCATCTAACCTATGATGATGGAGAGTACTACCTACCATAAACACTTCTCTTCTATTTTTGTTATCCTGGGTTGACTCTTTTAGTCATTACTATGCAAAATAATTAGAAATATAGAGATGAAGATATAAAGATGGTCATAGTTTACCAACTTAAGTCTTAAGTTCTTTTTTCTCCATCCTTATTCATCTAACCTAAGATGATTGGGAGTCCCACCTACAATAAACACTTCTCTAGATTCTATTTTTTGTTATCCTAGGTTGACTCTTTTAGTCATTACTATGCAAAATAATTAGAAATGTAGACCTCTCTCTCTCTCTTTCACCTTTTTTTTATAAACATAACATGAGCCTTTAAGTAATGGAAACATATTATCATTCTGATTAAGAGATTTTGTTTTACTTATGGTTAGATACCTATAATTAGATGCATGGTTGTTTCCAAGCTATCACTTTTCTATTGAGACCTTTGTTGCACACACAAAATCATTTTCTAAATGTGCTCCTATCTGACATCGTATAACAAACTGTATACAAAAAGTTGACCAAAATTTTGGTAATTGACCTTTCATATCTTTTAGGTGTACCCATTGTACACCAAAGTACAATTGCTTGTTATATTTTTTTTTCCTCATTATAAAATAATATTACATGTATTTGTAATAAATAGCTGAAATTGGAAATAGTCACACCTTTAAAACAGACAGATCATCAACTCAAAAACATAGAACAGAACAGAACAGAACAGAACATAACAGTAATGAAAAGAAGATCGTCATCATCAATTCACGCCATAAAATCCTTCCACAAAAATTAAAAGCTTTCCAAAAAACATTTGAAAGTTTCTAGTACGAAGTTAAAATTACATGTCCAGTTCCCAGGGCCCATTGCCTAACTTCCATTAAAAAAAAATGAAACCAACGACCCGCCTAACTTTCACTACTGAGACAAAACAGGCTTCATCTCCTTCCTTGAAGAAATCTCGCTTCCTCTAAAATCTTCACGCAATTTGACGCCCTCAAAATGGCCCTGCTGCGGCTCGAAACCGGCACCTCCGCGCTCAAATTGCAGCGAAGCCGCGACCAAGGCGGCGTCCACAGCCGCACCAATTCTGGTGGCCTTCTTCTGAATATCCTGGCTCGTCATTTCGGGCAGGGGGGATTCGAACTCGAGACGTCCGAAAACATCAGGCGGAAAATTAAGAGATGCAGATTGTCCCCTGAGATAAAAGGCGGCGGTATCATAAGCTTTGGCGGCGGCCTCCGCAGTAGCATACGACCCCAGCCACAGGCGCGTTCGTTTGTTCGGCTCTCTTATTTCGCACACCCATTTTCCCCATTTCCTCATTCGAACCCCACGGTAAGGGTTCGTCTTCACTCTGGATTTTCTGTCAATTGAAGCCTCCTCTGCCTTTTCTGTCTTCTGCGGCTGCTGCTCTTTAACCATTGTCGATCCCCTCTTCCTGCCCAGAGAAAATTCGACTCAGAATCGAATTTTATGCTTTCTTTCAGAGGGTAAAGAATGCACGTGAGTTGACGGCGACTGGGTCTCTCTACTGTTACTTGACGCAACCCTGAACTTGTCAAATTTGCACGGGGTTCTGGGGAAGTATGTATCTGTATTTTTTCTGTCGGTGGACCGACGGCGGTTTTGACGACGGCGGTTTTGACGGCATTAATTGTGTTCCGTTGGAAGAAAAACCGTCGGAATTGACGGTAAGATGAGTGGTCGGTTGAATAAAATGGTGAAAGAAGGGGAAAAAACTGTTTTTGTTTGGTTCTTCAAAAGCTCTGAGTAGCGTTTTACACGTTTCTCTTTCCTCTTCTAGAGTTTACACATTTTACACATTTCTCATATTAATAGGACTAGCACTTGCACCTATAGGAGGTTCAAGGGATAAGTCGATAGGATATTTTATGGATTTTATCTTCTATTTATCAATTTAATATGGATACCTTGTGAAAAATATCTTTCCCTCCTAGATAGATTTATCTAAGTATTTGTTAAAGTTGACATTAAGGAACACAACATTTGTGACAACAGAATTTGTTAAAGCTCAACAATAAGGAACACAACATTTATGAGTTCATAATTTGTTATATCTTAACATTAAGAAATACAACATTAGCATGGTGAAGTTTTGATTGTCACATCTAGAGAGCACATACAAAAGAAAGATTTGTTTAAAATTCAAACACATTGTATTGAAAGCAGCAATCCAGAGTTGAGGGTAAAATGTTGCATTATTTATAATCATAGAGCACTGCCATTCACTTTAAAGAAAACATTGTTAGTCTGCAAGAGAAAGACACTGTGATTTTCAAAGTAGAATTTCTGGTCATGAAACAATAATGGCTAGGGAGGTCCAAAGCTCTTCACAACACAGATATTTTTTTTAACTCCCCAAGTTACCTACCTATCAAATTTTCACAGCACATATATTTTTCAAGTTCAACTTCCCAAGTTATCTACCTATCAAATTTCCACAATCCATGGATTGTTGATTTGATTAACTTTTGGATTTTGATTATGCAAGAATATTTTTTTTAGTATTTTGAATTATATTTCACGATGATGAATTCTTTGTCAACATTTTGAATTATATTCTATACTTCCTCATGAGTATATTATCCAGCTAAGATTGATTTTTAAATTTTTTTGACATGGCGGCCTCTTTTTTTTGACATGGTGGCCTCTTTTGTGTGCATTGACCCTAGTATGAATGAATGATGTCATTTTTATAAGAATCGGGATGAATGAGGCAACAGGAACTATTAAGAAGTATCATGGGATGAAAATAAGCTCTGAAAGAAAATATTGCTCAAAATGGGTCCTTGGAATAACTCATTAGATAGAATTGTTGATATTTTGGCCTTTACGACAAATATCTAAAATGGCTTGGGAATTTTGATATGTATAAATAATAATATTAAATATTGAGGAATATTTAATATTCATTGTTTATAAGGTAAATCGATTTTGAGGGCCCAAAGTCGTCCCTTAGTTAAATATATTAATTATGTGGACAGTCGGCCCTTGAGGGAAATATACATTCTCATATATAGCAAGATCGATTCTTGGAGGAGAAACCACCAAAAACATAACGTGCTTCCCTCCTTCAAGGTTCGAATTTCTAATACTCAAGTGTGAATTTCCTTGGAATTGATATGGTAGATTGGCTGTGCATTAAGAAGTGAAATATGTGATCAGAATTTATGCAAGACAGTTCGCACATCATATATGTGATATTAATTTGCATAGTGCGAAGTTATATAGTGCAGATTTTAGGGCAATAATATGAAGCGAAGTCCAACATCATAAAAACAACATTTGATTAGAATCACCTACAACAATTCTGATTATGCTCAAGATATGATCAACATCATATGTAATCAGAGATACTTGAAAATCTGGATCGGATCAAACCTCAAAGTATAGAGTGTGAACTTTGGATGCAGCGTGCTTCAAGTGGTTTTTGAAAGCAAGATTAGAGGTTACATTGGATCAAGATCTAGAGGATCATCAAGGGCAGATCTGAAGACAACATAAGGTCTCCAAATCCAAGTAACATCTCACCTTACTTGTGTATATTATATTTTATCATGTGCTTAGTTTTGTTAGACTTTTATAGTCTGATATATTCCTTGGTAGAATCTAAAATAAACTAACATGGTATCAAAGCGAGGTTGATTATAAGATCCATTTCAAATTTAGGAATTCAGTCTAACTCTTTCAAAACTAAGGAAGAAATACTATGGTAACCAGGGGTTTGACCTAAGCATAATAAATTTGGTTTCATAAATGAAAAGCATAAAAGTAGGTCTAAATTTTGCATTGAGGTTGAATTTACAAAATACCTTAGTTAGTTCAAACCACCCTAAGAGGGAATCTAAGCTTAAGAAGAGTAAGATCATCCCTTATTGGCATGGCTTAGCTTAATAGCATTGGCATATTATTATCAATCGGGTCATTATCATTTGCATTGATTGATTGGCTCATAATTTGGTTCATGCACTTGGTTGATTCATAAGTATTGGCATTTTTCATATTTCTATATGTCATTTATGTGTGAGCACATCTCTTTTGCATAACACTTGTCTTGTGTCAGCATACCCTTCTTCATTGTTATGGCTAATTCTATATTTATGACACATAGTTGAGACTATATTATTTTTGGTATAGTTGGATAACTGTTTTATATATATGTGGAGACACATAACTAATTGTCATTGACTATTTATTAATGTAAAGGAAGTACTTTGGTACATTGACAACACTGGTTTGTGTTGGCCTTTACATTGGCATTAAACAATAATATAATTTGGTATGTATGAAGGAACTTACCTTCCTTTGTAAGCCGAGTCTATTGCATATTGAAAGGTAGTTTTCTGTTATATGCACTGACATATTTCTATCTTGGACTTATTTATGACTGATTATCTAATTCATGCATGAATGGCAACATGCTTGGCATACATTACGGGAAGCATACATTGGCTATGTATATATGGATTCAGGTTCACAATATCTTATTGGCATTATCCTTCTTGGTTGAGGGAGTTTTAACCTTGTTAGAGGGTGAAGATAGGATCACCCAGAGGGAGTAGATCTCCTTGAGTAATATATACTCTAGGGTAACTTAATTCTGGGTATGTGGTTTAAGAGGGAGTTCAATTATGGGCTCACTTGCACCTAATTTTGTGTTATGAACTCCTTCCTTATATCTTGTTGATCATATGTATGGGTAGGATTATACCTCATTGGCTTGATCATCATAACTGGTTAGTTTTGATATATGATCGTGTGGGTGGAACATACATAGTTGATTGGATCAGATGGTTAGGAATGTCTAATTAGCATAATTGATTATCTATTTAGCTGATTGACATAACTGACATTTTATTTTGAATGTATGAGGAGCATACTTCACATTATGTTACATTTCTATTATGTATGAATGGATGCATACTTCAGGTTGGCATATGGAACATACACTACATTAGCATCTGTTATGCTTCTTTTATGTATGAGGAGTATACATTACATTATGAATAGTTACACTATGATACATGTTATACCTTACGCTGTTGTGGGAAAATACACAGCTGATTGTTAGTATAACTAATTAACTTTTTTCTTTATTGATGCATGGGTGCATATATTATTAGTTAATGTTGGACTACACTTACATTGACATATGTTGTGTATGTTACAATTAGCATATTTTTGGGAACACACACACACACACACACATATATATATACACACATATACATATACATATAAAGTTAGATTATAATTATTTTCATAATGACTAAATAGATAAATTGATAAAATAATTATTATTATTATTATTATGTAAATATTCGAGAAATTAATATAATACTAAAGAAAGATATATATATATATATATATATATATATATATATATATATATATATATATATATATATATAATTGTCATTATATTAATTACATAATAATGAATAGACATGTCTCATGAAGGGACGTGTCTCTTCTTGGCTCATTCTCAATATAAATGCAAGAGATTGTTGCATTTGGAAAACACATACAATCAGATAGTGCTATTACATTTGCAATGATCATAAAACCTTAACAACTT
The DNA here is from genome assembly GCA_027943335.1 of Chamaecyparis obtusa. Lineage (NCBI taxonomy): Eukaryota > Viridiplantae > Streptophyta > Pinopsida > Cupressales > Cupressaceae > Chamaecyparis > Chamaecyparis obtusa. The sequence continues at coordinate 216,998 of BSBK01003720.1, read as the reverse complement.
AGAGATAATGTTGTTGTATACTTGGGAGCATACTTTATATAGGTATATGGTATCCTTTATATATGCTTTGCTATTGATCATATATATGAGTGGATACATCTCTTATAGAAGGATCTATATTGCATCTTGTTGTGATCACATTACATCTGGTTATATGTTGGAAAAATTTGGTTACCCTTATGTGATGAGACTTATGTGATTATGCTTATGGCTAAGACTTGTCTATGGATACTGGATCAATTATGTTTGTTCTATGAGAGAAATACATTTGGATATTTGTTATTACATTTGGCTACTTAATATGATTGTATGGAGCATACATCATTTGTATACGTTAGCTTGTGAAGCATACTTTAGTGGCTTATTGTGTATGTATGGATCATACTTTCTTTTATAGTCGAGACTATATTTACTAATTATAGCTGAGACTATATTACATGCGGTTCTATGTGTGAACACATTTTCTTTACATTGAACTTGAATCTTATGATCATATTGGTTACTCTTATACTCATGCAAATTCATGAGATGAGATTTTGATTATGAGATACATTTGGTTGTGTCTGATTCATTTGGTTACATCTATGCATATGGCTAAGTTGTTTCTTATGAATTGGATACTTAGAGAATATCATGGACTTGATATTGTTCTCATGGATCAAGGATCCATTATTGAGCATATGGTGACATCATGGACTTGATGTCAGGAGACCATCACTCCGAGCATTTGGTGAATATCATGGACTTGACAATCGTTAGACCATTGCTCGAGGATATCATGGACTTGATATCTCATGGATTAGGGATCCACATCTAAGTAGTTAGTGGACATCATGGACTTGATGTCGATAGGCCATTACTCCGAGCACATGGTGAATATCATGGACTTGATATTTGTTAGACCAATGCTCGAGGATATCATGGATTTGATATCTCTTGGATCAGAGATCCACACTTGAGTATATGGTGGACATCATGGACTTGATGTCTAGAGGCCATTGCTCTGAGCTTTTAATGAATATCATGGACTTGATATTTGTTAGACCAATGCTCTTAACATTATGGACTTGATGTTGGTTTGATGTCATGGACTTGACATTTCTTGAGTCTTGGTGACTCGTGGATTTAGTTATCCACCAATTGGATGGTATACATCATGGACTTGATGATACCTTGAATATCAAGGACTTGATATTCAAAAGAGTCAAGGTGACTAGTGGATTTAGGAAATTCACAAATTGATTGGAAATATCTGATATCATGGACTTGATATCACTTATGGTTGATAAGCATCATGGACTTGATGTTATCATGAATATCATGGACTTGATATTCTTGGGTCGTGGAGACTAGCGGATCTATGAGATCCACATTTGGATGGTAAGCATCATATGATATGATGTTTCTCATATGAATATGAGATGTATGGTTGAGGAATAATGAAGAACAATTGTGTTCTCATTATATCTTGTAGATAGAGATCTACTATCATAGATGAGAGATCTATGGCATCTTTGGATTAGGAATCCAGCCTTGGTTATGTTTTGTGATGGAGGATTAAGGAGAAGATCTTTGCCTCCAGTCCAAGAGGGAGTGTTTATATTTTGGCCTTTACGGCAAATATCTAAAATGGCTTGGGAATTTTGATATGTATAAATAATAATATTAAATATTGAGGAATATTTAATATTTATTGTTTATAAGGTAAATCAATTTTGAGGGCCCAAAGTCGTCCCTTAGTTAAATACATTAATTATGTGGACAGTCGGCCCCTTGAGGGAAATAGACATTCTCATATATAGTAAGATCGATTCTTGGAGGAGAAACCACCAAAAACATAACATGCTTCCCTCCTTCAAGGTTCAAATTTATAACACTCAAGTGAAAATTTCCTTGGCATTGATATGGAAAATCGGTTGTACATTAAGGAGCGAAATATGTGATCAGAATTTATGCAAGACAGTTCGCACATCAAATATGTGATATTAATCAGCATAGTGTGAATTTATATAGTGTTGATTTAGGGCAATAATATGAAGCGAAGTCCAGCATCATAAAAGAAACATTTGATTAGAACCGCCTACAACGATTCTGATTATGCTCAAGATATGATCAACACCATATGTAATCAGAGATACTTGAATATCTGGATCGGATCAGACCTCAAAGTATAGAGTGTGAACTTTGGATGCAGTGTGCTTCAATTGGTTTTTGAAAGCAAGATTAGAGGCTACATCGGATCAAGATCTAGAGGATCATCAAGGGCAGATATGAAGACAACATAAGGTCTCCAAATCCAAGTAACATCTCACCTTACTTGTGTATATTATATTTTATCTCGTGCTTAGTTTTGTTAGACTTCTATAGTCTAATATATTCCTTGGTAGAATCTGAAATAAACTAACAAGAACAAGTATATATAGTTTGAATTAAAGATATTTGTATAACTTGAAAATGATATCTGGTTTGATGGAATGAGATCAACATACATGAATGTAATTTCTTCTAGAAAATTATATATCTAGACTAAATAGGAAAATATATGTCCTTATTTCTATTCATCTTCAATGGGTTTGCAGTTTTCAATTTCATAATTTGTTTGATTAACGAAATGGGAAATAAGATTACTTTAAAGAATTTCATGATAAGTAAGGAAGATTAATATAAGACTATGCTTTGAGAATCAGGACAATCTACCTTTTACTGTCAAGAAAGGGTGAAATATTTTAAGATTCGAATTGGTCTTGACCATATTTCACACTGTAATAAAAGAGGTCAATTAAAGGGTTTCTAATCAGCCCTAGTTGTATATTATGAAATGTTCTCCAAGCTCCCATTATATAGTTATACAATGCTCTATTTTCTTCATGTGGCAAGTCTAAAAGGTATGGGTCGGTCTTACAAAGAAGAACAATAGTATCGAGTCCTAATGATAAAATTTCTTTAGGCCATCAACCATTTTGTAGGGGAGACAGGTTAGTGTCGTATAATGAGGGAGCAAGTAGTTTATAATAAAGAAAACAACAAATAGTAAGTCAGAATTAATGGTACTATTGTGTATATGTTTGCCAAAGTTGAGGTCAAGAATCGGATTTTAATTAAAACAGCAGGATAATCGACTATAACCCTAATCGATTAAAAAAGGTGATCCACACTGACCACACTAACCTATTAAAAAATGCCCCGCCCATTCTTTTGCAGAACCAAACCGACCCAATTGGTAGCTTTAGTAAATTGCAACTCCGACTTGTTCAAATCCTTTCTTGGTGCTGGAAAACGCTACATAAACGGGCACCCAATGCTGAAAAGATGTGAGAATGACGATTCCCAAGCGGCACCTTTCAATCAATCTGAAAGTATAAAGAAATAAAGCAAGAAAATGGGTAAGTTAATGTCAGGCGAAGGTAGTATTTCACCTACCATGATTGGAAAACTGGCAGTCTGAGCGTGAGACCGAAAAACTAGCATATGTGCGTGAAACAGGTTTTTTAGCGTGAGACAATAAATTTCATGTAAATAATATTTTATTAGTATATTTGCGTACTGATAGTATTTAATTATAATTTATCAAGATATTATGGAGCTCGAGTTTTATGTGGGGAAATTATTGTTGAGGGTAAGATGCATTCAATTTACGCACGTTTATTTTCGATGGCTCCTAAAAGTTTGGCTTTCGACTTTAAGATTTATGTTTAGAAATTTAGTGGTAAATGTGGGATTATATTGCATTGAGTTGGGCAATATTTCAAAGGTTGAATGTCTCTTTTTTATTATCTTTTAAAATTTGAGAAACCTTCACTTTTTTCACTTTCCCGCTCTTCTTTTTCTTTATCTTTATGGCAATTGAGAACACGATTGCATCATTTCAATTGTAAGATAAGTACGTGGAAGACGTTTAAGGAAGTCTAGAAGAACTTGAATATTCTACAATAAGGATGTAGCAGAGACAACATGAGACTTTATCATGGAATGTACTACTTATGAGATATATGTACTCAGTGTGAAAACAACTTGAAGGTTAACAACATGCACCAATTATTTGATGAAGATAAAATCGACCAGACCGGTAGCTTTCTACTCAAGATTCATAACAAAGGAGTTAGCATCGAAAGGAGTATGAAGATAGTTCAAGGTTGTTATTCCTTGGTTCCTTAGACTGTTAAGTCTCATGGAATTCATTAAAATCATGCATTCATTCTCTCTTGTTCTTCCCTTGAGCTCTTTGTCTCTTAGACCACTTGGTCTCCTAGATGTTATTAAAATACTTTGATTATTCATTGAGTTGCGGTAATGGTGGAGAACGTGTGCTCTTGAAAGAGAGGTCACAAGTTAGAATCTTCACAAGTAGGGTATGTACAACTTGTGCATGAAGTACAGGGTATTCTGATATCCCATATTACTTTGAGTCATATGTAGACCCAAAAACAAATTGTGTGTTATGTTGGATTGTAAGAGGATCTATTTCCATTTTGCACAATTAGGTATCTCATAAATAGAGTATAGGGTAGCCCCACATTACTATTAACCATATTGAGATCCAAAAACTAATTGTCTAATACAATGGACTGTAAGAAGATCTTTTTCTATTTCCCCCTTTCTCAAAGTTAATGACTATTCATAAATATAAGCAAATGTTAAAATCTATTGACTCAATTATCCTCCTTTGAGATGTATATTTAAGAGGAATTTGCATTAAATTGTATTCGTTGTATTTATATCATTATTGTTTATATTTAATTGGGTTGGGAATTAATTTAAAATTTAAAACATCTAGATTTATAATTGATATTTTTTTATTTTAAGTTTATTTTAAACAAACATTATAATTACAAATTGATAATTAAAATTAGAATGCTTGTGTAACTATTTATAAGGATGGCATAAGGTATGAAAGGAGCCTATATAGATAAAAGGCAACATGGTGTTTGGAACGACACATAGTAGAAAATATGATTTTATTGTGAAATATAGTTCAATAATGCAAATAGATATCCAATAAAGTATATACCATGACAACACAAAGCTAGGATATGTAATGTGCATACATGTGAAAGTCATAATAAACAACTAATAAATGAAATGCATATTTTGATGCCAAATTAAGTTGCAACCATTGGAGCAACCAAGATTAGCTTGCAAGATCAAAATACATTCCACAATCAAAAATTGCAAGATAAATTTTCATCCTACATAGCATGTAAAATATGCAAAAGAGAGTCTTACATATAAAGGCAAGGATAAGGAGTTGAGAAAGTAGGACTACCCCTCCAAGATTGAAACATGCATAGGATTTTCAAGGACAAACAAATGTTGATTCCACATGACATGAGACAAAAGGTGAGATGTTTCTCTAAGCAAGCTTAAGAGTAGTGTGAATAGGACCAACTAGGTACTAAGTAAAAATAAACTAAGTTGGTAATAATGTTTTTTACACTGACATCAATTACATAGAAAATAAATGTAGTGAGGATGGACATACACATGAGTAAAGATCACGAGTCAAAATGGACAACATACCCTAGCATAGCATTCTATGTAAAAACATGTTAGTGTGGACAAGGCACTTGAATAAGGGGGTCTCTTGGTGCATTTGAGCTAGTGCATTTCTTTCCACATGTGCTTTATCCTTCTTCATAAATGGATCCATTTATGGTTCCATTGCTAACACCATGCAACTAAAAACACATGGTGTCAAAATGTATGTAATGCCTTAGTGCAACTAGGATATACATCTTATGTTAAAAAGAAGGTAATTAAACCCCAAAAAATGATAAGGAAAAGTTACTTTAGATGATTGAACATAAAAAACTCTTAGTTGTCTTAGGAGTTAAGTTTCCGTTAATATTATGTTTCAAATTGAAGGTTGTATAAATTTGCATGATGCATGGAGAAAAAACAAAATAAAAATTCTATGGTACAACAACAAAAATTAGGGTTTATAAAGTTGATAATGAACTAATGGGTCTTGATCCTATCTTTTGACAACATCCATGACTATGTAACAAAGGTCAATGAACTTAAATCATAATGTATATAAATTTTCCTTGACAAAAAAAGACATAAACAACTTGTATTTAGTACTCTCAAAAACTTGAAATTGAATATGTAGCTTATGTTTCTAGCTTTCATATTTAGAGGTTGAAATGGGATTTTCATTCATAACACCTTATTATGTTTCCTTTTCTAAAATGTTGATGCAAGAACAAGGGAATCTTATTTTGATGGGTCTCCTTAAACTTTCTAAAACTCAAGCTATGTTGATTAGTCAACTAAAGGGACAAAAAGAGTTAGGGAAACTTGAAAAAAATCAATCTAAGAAGAAGTCACCAAAATATCAAGCATAGGGGTTCGCCACTTAGTGTGTTGGTTAAGTAATGGTGTTATTAAATTATTCCCACCCAAGTTTAAACCTTTGTTAGGCCATTGTGATCGTGAGCTTGTGTCTTCATTGATCCAATGTGCTTGTGGGTTTGGGCCTCAGTTGTGTAATAAGGGGATGAGGTCCCCAATTTGTGGCCTCACTGGTTCATAACTCTAAGTCAAAACCATTTCACGTGGAGCCAAAGGGCATGTCATGCTAACATCGCCGGTCACATTAAAAATTTTACCAGGTACTTTATATATATACCAAGCATAATCATTATATACCTCCAAAACAAACTCCAAGCCCTCTTTAATGGGAAATTATCATAAGAAAGAAAGACCAACTTATAGCTACTACAAGAAAACTACTCTCAAGGAACAGCAGATTGTTAAAAAAGAACACTAATGAACAAAAACATCTTCTTAAATATAACAATGTAATGGCCCACCTTCTTTTATTGTTCAACAATCCTCTTCAAGCAATGGATTCTTGACTCAGATGCATCCTATCTCATAGATCCTATTAGAAAACATTTTTCTTTGTTGGAGCCTTGTTTTTTACCCCACATTCTCATCGAGGATGATTCTCTAGTACATGTGATTAGGAAGGGTTCAATTGATGTTGTCATTTGTATATTTGAGGATGTCCTTTGCTTTTGATATGTCAGCCTACCTTCTCTCTAATTATTGTAGAAAAATTATATTTTAAATTAAAAAGATATATTTTATTACTATACTCTTTTGATAGGCATGTCCTCTAGTGTTATTCTCTTTTATTATGATCTTCTTTCTTTTTTTAGTTTTGAAAAGAAAAAGAAACTTATCAAAAAAATGAAATAAATAGAATCCTCCTCCTAAGGTTTAATTTTGCACTGAGCTAATTTTGTTTTAATCATTTATCTCTTATGGAATTACAAATAATAATTATAATTATATTAGAGTTTTATAACTAAATAAATTCTAACTTAAAATCTAAATTAGAATATCGGAGAGAGAGCGAGAGAGAGAGAGAGATTACTTGTCTCACGCTAATAATTCAAGGATGACATATGTCCTTTAGGATTTATGCTTAGGATAGCATGTAATTTTATTAGGATATGATAATCACATGGGGACTTCACTAATGGGGCAATACCCTATCACATGCATTCATATTGGGTGGTTTAAAATGGGCAAAAAATAGGGAAATATATTTCCAAATTTGGGGGAGCGCGGTAAGGGATGTGGGGGATTAAGAGGGTGAATAGAGGAAAACAAGTGTGTGGGGTATTGTGTGGGAATTGGAGGAGGTGACAAAAATGAGTTTGGGGCAATATTTTTTGAAAATATGGGCATTCTTTAATATGTCACAAACTCACATGATATGACCTTGGTTCGCTAAGTGAAGCTCCCATTGATAATCACCTTTAAGACCTCTTTAGTGTACTCATTACACACTCAAGGAGAGAGAGAGAGAGAGAGAGAGAGAGAGAGAGAGAGAGAGAGAGAGATGAAGGCAAAGATATAAAGATATGTCGTGTGTGTGTGTGCACGCACATACGTACGTGTACTTACATACATACATATCCTTCCCGCTACCTCTCTCTATAATAACTTTCTATAATTTCTTTCTTTCTTTCCCTCTATCTCCCTCTTTCATTCTCTCTCTTGTTAGAATAACTGAGAGGGGGGGTGAATCAGTTATCCAAGTCCCAAAACAATAATGAGTAATCCAAAATACTGTTTCTCTAATTTCTGTCAGTCGGTAAACATATCTATGATTCACTGTCAGTGTTTTTACCAATCTTCAGTTAAAGCTCTTTAGTAGTTACCAATCAAATCAAATAGCTAAAATGTAAAGTATGATAATAAACAATCATCACAATAAACACATAACACAATGATTTAACGTGGAAACCCTGTTAAGGGAAAAACCACCTGGGAACCGGCAACCCAAAAATTTCACTCTTCTGAAGTGAGGCCTGTGAGGACCCAACCCTGTTAAAGGTTACAATACACACTGTTAGGTGTGACTTGGTTAGAGGATTTTGCACTAGAAGTTATCTTTCAATCTTATGTCACTCACTGTGCTGATTTACAAGATAACAATGTTTCACTTGTCAGAATGAAACACAAATAAGACTTAAAAGTCCACTCGGTTAAGAGATTTTCACTGTTTACAATTATTAGAAAGTAACAGTAGGTCGATCTGCCTTAATACAACAAATTGCAGTTGCAGATCAGTGTTATGCTCAACAATTTTTTCTAACCAATATATCACTTCAGATCTAATATCAATATCACTTACAAACAATCAGTTATGTGCTCTGTGTAGCTCGGTTTGTTCATTGTGTAGCTCAATTTCTGCAGCTCAGTTCAGTAACCTGTTTGATCATAAATGCATGAATGCTAGTTCATGCTCAACTTCTGCAGTATCTCCTTTTTTTCTTTTTCTTTTTCTCTTTAAATAAACATGTAAGTCATTTTATTTTCATCCATCAAATTTTGCCGCTTAATCATATCCATTGATTTTGTCGCTTTAAACTTCCTCGGTTGATGTGCCATTAACATGTTTCAATCTCCTTCGTCAGATCTTCCTTGAATTTTGTTATCCGTAGATCCTTGTAACAAACTTTGACTTTTCACCTTGAAATCATGCGAATCCAGCTCATCAGTTTTGTCGTCAAATTGTCTAGTCGACAATATCATTAAATGCTTTTCTGTTCTCCTCGGTTAACAAAGAAATGCGTCGGTAAACCTTCATTGGTTAAACTTGTGCTCGGTATACAACACATTGCATCGGTGTATACTGTCGTCGGCGTTTACACTGAGGATCTCAGTAAACATTAAACTGTTCTCTTTTATCGACCAACACTGCTTTGTGTCTTTTAGTTCCTTTCTCCATAATAGATGAATACAACATACTAAAGTCAATATAATGAGATCAAAGACTCATCAATAAGTTATCCACAATAAGTTATCCAATGCATTCCTTATCCTTATCTGATGTGACCTTCTTTCACCATTCTTCAAATGTCTCGGTAATGATAACTTACAAGATAAGTACTGTCAAACTAATAAGAAACTAGTTGACATCAATGACAACATAATACTGATTTAACATATTGTATATCTATACAACTACTTTTCATGTGATCTTCAATCATTGTTTCAACAATCTCTCCAATCAGTTGTAAATCAGTTGCAGGTTCAACAATCTCTCCCTTTGGCATTGATGGCAACTCAAATAATATGAATGTACCAAACATATACTCTACAACTCTGTCTGTCATAAGCTCTCCCTTAGATAGTTCATCCTTAACTCTTCCTGTTCAGTATTCTCACCCTTTATCTTTACAGTACAGATTCTCTTCCTTTCTCTCATTCATATTTGCCTATTCTCTCCCTTTGACAACAATGCCAAATGAACAAAATAAACAAACATCAATCTTGTCCAAACCTCTTCATTGTATCTCAATATACTAATATCTCCATCTGTTCTTCAAACTTAATCACAACCTTGAACTTAATCAAAGTGCGATCTATGCTAGCATCAACATGAGTGATCTTCTAATATAATAGGTGATGCAGCATTCCAGATCACCTTAGTGACTGATAGACAGGGGACAGACCCCAAGTCTATTCCTCAAGTATTCAAAAGTGTCTTTTGGCAGAGGCTTTGTAAAAATGTCTGCAAGTTGTTCTTTTGTTGTAACAAACTCCAGTTTAACTTGCTTTTCCTGCACTTGTTCCCTTAAGTAATGATACTTAATTGATATATGCTTTTGTTTTTAGTGCATTACCGGATTCTTTGATATATTTATAGCACTAGTGTTGTCACAATATATAGTCACTGGATCAATGATCATCTCATTCATACCTTCCAACACTTGCTTGATATAGGCTATATTGGAGCAGTTTGTTGTAGTAGCAACATATTCAGCTTCAGCTATTGACTGAGAAATACAACTTTGCTTCTTGCTTGTCCAAGTTACAAGTCTATCTCCAAAGAAAAATGCTCCTCTAGTTGTACTTTTTCTGTCATCCACATTACCAGCCCAATTAGCATCGGTATACACTTTCAGTTCAAACTTTCCATCTCTTGAATACCATAAACCATAATCTTTTATCTTCTTAAGATATCTCAATATCCTTTTTGTTGCTATCATATGTGATTCTTTGGGATTTGCAAAAAATCTTGCAACTATTCCAACAGCATGAGCTATATCCGGTCTACTGTGAACTACATACATCAGCTTACCAATCACGGATCAGTAAAGTGTCTGATTTACCTCGGTAGTCTCATCTTCCTTTGTCAACTTACATCCAGTAGCCATCGGTGTTCCCACTGGTTTTGCATCTTCCATCCCGAATGTCTTCAATACCTCCTTTATGTATTTTGATTGAGTGATGAAGATTCCATCACTATGTTGAATCACCTGTAGTCCTAGAAAGAACTTAATCTCTCCGAACATAGACATTTCAAATTCCTTTTGCATCTCATCAGCAAATGCTTTACATACAAATATCTCTACCTCCAAAAATTATATCATCAACAAATATTTCAGCTATGATAATAGTATCATCAGTGTTACCTTTCATATACAAATTACTATTATCAGTTATTCTGATAAAGCCAATACTTAATAGATAGGTGTGCAACCTTTCATACCATGCTCTTGGTGCTTGTTTCAGTCCATACAGTGCTTTGTGCAGTCTACAAACCATATCTCGGTTGTCTGGATCTTCAAATCCTTCAAATTGTTTAATGTAGACCTCCTCTTCAAGTATTCCATTCAAGAAAGCAGACTTGACATCCATTTGGTATACCTTAAATTTCTTATGTGCAACATATGCCAATAACATTTTGACACCCTCAAGTCTTGCAACAGGTGCAAATGTTTCACCATAGTCAATTCCTTCTTCTTGCGCATATCCTTTACATACAAGTCTTGCTTTATTTCTTGTCACTTCTCCATTTTCATTCAGCTTATTTCTGAAAATCCATTTAGTACCAATAACATTTTTATCTTTAGGTTGGGGTGCTAAGGTCCAAGTCTTATTCTTTTCTATTTGCTCAATCTCTTCAGTCATTGCTTTGACCCATTCTTCATTATCCAAAGCAACTTGTACATTCTTAGGTTCAAATTCACAAACTAAGCAAGTACCTTGTCTTGTTTTGCTTCTTGTTTGCATTCCAGCATCTTTGTTTCCAATAATATGACCTTTAGGATGATGTCTTCTGAAAAATCTTGCCAGTATCCTAGATCTTCTATCTTGTGCATCCTATTGTGTATTCTATTGTGCATTCTGTTATGGTTCATTAGCTTGCTCGGGAGCTCCTCCTTGATCATCGGTATGTTCAGTCAGTTCTGTCGGTTGTGGTACATTGTTTATCTATTGGCCGGTTGCAGCAGTCTGTGGTGTCCTCAGTTGAAACTCAAGAAACTCATAGTAAGTGAACTGTCTGTAATCTTTTGGTTCCTTCATCTACTCATCTGTGATCTTATCATCATGTTCATCAACACGAACATTCACACTTTCAACAATTTTATTAGTCACCTTGTTCAGACATTTGTAAGCTTTACTTTGGGCAGAATATCCTAAAAATATTCCTTCATCTCCTTTGGAATCAAACTTACCATTCCTATCATTTTTTAGAATAAAACACTTACTTCCAAAGATTCTAAAGTAACTTACATTGGGCTTGTGTCCAAACCAAAGTTCATATGGTGTTTGGTTGGTGTCTTTCTTCAACTGTACTCGGTTAAGCACATAGACTGTAGTGCTTACAGCTTCTCTCCAAAATTTTTGAGCGACATTCTTTTGTATCATCAGTGTCCTAGCACAATCAATTATTGATCTATTTCTTCTCTCAGCAATACCATTCTATTGTGGGGTTCTCGGTGCTAACACCTGCCTTTGGATTCCATGCTCATTACAGATGTTAGTAAATTCACAAGATATAAATTCACCACCTCTATCTGATCTAAGACATTTGATTTCCTTTCCAGTTTCCTTTTCAACTTTAGCCTTATACCATTTAAACAGTTTGAAAGCTTCAGACTTTTCCTTCAAAAATATCACAGTCATCAATCTAGTGTAATCATCAACAAAGAGAATAAAGTATCTATCACCATAGTAGCTTTGAGTTCTCATAGGTCCACATAAGTCGGTATGAACCAACTCAAGAATCTTCTTTGTTGAGAAGTCCTTACTCTTAAAACTAGATTTGGTCATTTTCCCTTTCTGACATTCATGGCATAAAGTATGATCAGGCTTAGATAAGTTAGGTTAACCTCTAACTCTCTTATTTTTACTGATTTTGATCATATTATCAAAGTTTACATGACATAATCTCTTGTGCCATAGCCAAGCATCTTCATCTTTCATAAGTAGGCAAGAAGACTCATCAATATCAAGTTGAAAAAGATTACCTCTGGTTTGAGTACCAGTCCCAACAAGTCTTCCATCATTTTCATAGATTTTCACCTTTTTATTTTCAAACACCAATTTGTGGCCTGAATTGTTTAGCTGTGCCACACTCAATAGATTGTAATTCAGTCCATATACCCAGTAAGCATACTCACATTTTATTCTATCATTAATTACAAGGGTACCTTTACCTTTCACAATGCATGGGGCATCATTTCCCATTATTACAAATCCACCATTATATTCAACTAATTCATCAAATTTATCTACATCACCTGTCATATGATGTGTGCAGCCACTATCAATTATCCATGTTTCATTCTTGCTTATCTGTGAGATCAGAGCATATTCATCTTGGTTTTCATCTTCTTTTGAATCTTCCTTCATTGCAACAAACACTACCTCTTCATCATCAGAATCAGACTTAGATTTAGTATTTTTAGCTATATAACAAGCCTTTTTACCTTTGTCCTTTCGGTCATTTCTATTACTATGTCAGTAGCTTCTGTTAACTCTCCTCCCATAACTTCCTTCAGATTTATCTCTCAGTTCATCATCATCATTTCTTTTCTGAGGACATCTAGCAGCAATATGACCTACTTCCTTACAATTAAAGCATGCCAAGGGTAACTTACCTCTATATCTCCCTTTACCTTTCGGTAATCTTCTAGCCATTAATGCTTCAAGCTCATCAAGGTCATCATCAATATCACTGTCATTATTATTTCTATTTTTCTTGCTAGATTTCCCAATCTTCAGAGAAGACATGAAAGCAGACTCAACAGAAGGTACAACACTGTTATCAAAATTGTTCAACTCAAAAGTAGTAAGCTTACCGACCAAAGTATCAAGTGTAAGATTGGATGTGTCTCGGTTATCATGAATTGCCAATACTCTGATTGCATAGACAGGTAGCAGGAATCTGAGGATTTTGTTGATTATAGTCTCTTCTTCAATTACTCCATCAGAAGCTCATATAGCATAAACAACCTCTTTAATTCTGTTTGAATATTCAGCAATATTTTCTCCTTCTTTCATTCTCATTTCATCAAATTTACCTCTTAAGCTTTCTGCTCTAGCTCTTTTGACAGATGTGTTACCACTATATACTTGCTCTAATCTATCCCACATTGCCTTAGCAGTAGTCAATCCTTTGATTTCTTCAAATTCAGCGTTGGTATAGGCAGCAGCAAGTTCCATCATTGCTACGTTGTGATCATGCTTGTCTTTTAGTTGTTCCACAGTCAGAGGACCAGTTGGTTCGCTGTAGCCAATTTTCATAAAATGTAGTGCATCTCCACCAATTCCAGCTATATGCAATTTCATTCTCTGTTGCCATACTGAGAAGTTGTCTTTGTTCAGTCTAGGCACTTCCCTCTTACTCATTTTGTGATCTTTATGCTCAAGTCCTTAAAACTTTGTTTCAAGCAACCAAACAGCTCTGATACCAATTGTTAGAATAACTGAGAGGGGGGGTGAATCAGTTATCCAAGTCCCAAAACAATAATGAGTAATCCAAAATACTGTTTCTCTAATTTCTGTCAGTCGATAAACATATATATGATTCACTGTCAGTGTTTTTACCAATCTTCAGTTAAAGCTCTTTAGTAGTTACCGATCAAATCAAATAGCTAAAATGTAAAGTATGATAATAAACAATCATCACAATAAACACATAACACAATGATTTAATGTGGAAACCCTGTTAAGGGAAAAACCACCTGGGAACCGGCAACCCAAAAATTTCACTCTTCTGAAGTGAGGCCTGTGAGGAACCAACCCTGTTAAAGGTTACAATACACACTGTTAGGTGTGACCTGATTAGAGGATTTTGCACTAGAAGTTATCTTTCAATCTTATGTCACTCACTGTGCTGATTTACAGGATAACAATGTTTCACTTGTCAGAATGAAACACAAATAAGACTTAAAAGTCCACTTGGTTAAGAGATTTTCACTGTTTACAATTATTAGAAAGTAACAGTAGGTTGATCTGCCTTAATACAATAAATTGCAGTTGCGGATCAGTGTTATGCTCAACAATGTTTTCTGACCAATATATCACTTCAGATCTAATATCAATATCACTTACAAACAATCAATTATGTGCTCTATGTAGCTCGATTTGTTCATTGTGTAGCTCAGTTTCTGTAGCTCGGTTCAGTAACCTGTTTGATCATAAATGCATGAATGCTAGTTCACGCTCAGCTTCTGCAATATCTCCTTCTTTTTTTCTTTTTCTTTTTTCTCTTTAAATAAACATGTAAGCCATTTTATTTTCATCCATCAGATTTTGCCGCTTAATCATATCCACTGATTTTGCTGCTTTAAACTTCCTCGGCTGATGTGTCATTAACACGTTTCAATCTCCTTCGTCAGATCTTCCTTGAATTTTGTTATCCGTAGATCCTTGTAACAAACTTTGACTTTTCACCTTAAAATCATGCGAATCCAACTTATCAATTTTGTCGTCAAATTGTCTAGTCGACAATATCATTAAATGTTTTTCTGTTCTCCTCGGTTAACAAAGAAATGCGTCGGTAAACCTTCATCGATTAAACTTGTGCTCGGTATACAACACATTGCATTGGTGTATACTGTCGTCGGTGTTTACATTGAGGATCTCAGTAAACATTAAACTGTTCTCTTTTACCGACCAACACTACTTTGTGTCTTTTAGTTCCTTTCTCCATAATAGATGAATACAACATACTAAAGTCAATATAATGAGATCAAAGACTCATCAATAATTTATCCACAATAAGTTATCCAATGCATTCCTTATCCTTATCTGTTGTGACCTTCTTTCACGATTCTTCAGATGTCTCGGTAACGATAACTTACAAGATAAGTACTGTCAAACTAATAAGAAACTAGTTGACATCAATGACAACATAATACTAATTTAATATATTGTATATCTATACAACTACTTTTCATGTGATCTTCAATCACTGTTTCAACAATCTCTCCAATCAGTTGTAAATCAGTTGTAGGTTCAACATCTCTTTGTCTCCCTCATCTTCCCTCTATTTATCCATCTCCATCTATATCTCTCTCCCCTATATATACCTCCTTACCCCCTATATCTCTCCTCTCTCCTTCCCATTCTCTCTCTCTCTCTCTCTCTCTCTCTCTCTCTCTCTCTCTCTCTCTCTCTCTCTCTCTATATATATATATATATATATATATATAATAGATACAAATTAAATGTTATTATAAGTATATTAAAAATACTTAAATTATAAATAAAATAGCTTAATAATATAAGATTTTCACAATCCAAGATCAATGTTGCTCTAAAATAATATTGTATATAATATTTTGAATCAGAATTTGTGATCCATTATCATTTTCATTCCTTTTAGCTCTCTAAAATCCTATGATAGATCAAGTGTGATTCAAAATATTGATTCAAGAAAATGCAGACAATTTAATCGAAAAACAACTGTGATATGAAGTATAATATCTTCAACTTGTTAAAATAGATGATTTAAGATATCTATTAGTTCTATTATTCATTCGTATTAAATGTTTCAAAGCATATGGCTTCTATATCACCATATTCATATTTATTAAATAAAATAACTGAAATAAAAAGAACTTACAAATTATATTTGATCCCCTCTCTCTCTCTCTCTCTCTCTCTCTCTCGTATCTATATGTATATACATATACATATACACATACACTCACAAAGATACACATATATCTCTTACATACATATTCATATACATACAAACATAATATATAAAATGGAAACCAATAAAATTATAATTGATTTTACATAAATTCAGAAAATTTTAAAAACTGACAAATTTCCTACTCTTCATTTCATATCATATGCAATAAAATATAGTACTAAAATAAAATTATAATTGAATTCATATAAATTTTAAACTATTAAAAAATTTAAAAAAACTTACAAATTCTATTCTAAACAAATTCAAATAATATCATGTATATGGTAAATATAGTAAAATATATAAAAATTTTAACAGTCTGATGAAACAATTATATCTAAATTTATTACAATATTATAAAAATTCAAACCATAGAAATATTGACAAATATAACTGTGCTGTTTTAACAGATCTTCATGTGTGTAACCATGGCTGTCCATAGACTGCTCATCTCTTACGCAATTCTCAATTTCCTATTAGATTCAATAAGAAATAAAATATGGACAGTTCTATAACAAATCATAACATCAATACTGTTTCTAAAGTACATCAGCAAATAGATCTTCAAAAACCTTCTTCAACGTCCGAAACCATCGATCAAAATCATCTCTTCATATTAAAAATCAAATTACGACCACAAAAACAGCCTGCAAACAAACTACTCAAAAATCAAAGGCTTCGTCTCTTTGTCAGGCATAAAATCTTCTGATTGCTGCTGCTGGGATTCGAAACCTTGACCTCCGGGACCAGCGTTCCTATCAAGCAATGCATCCACGGCCGCACCAATTCTGGCAGCCTTCTTCTGAATATCCTGCCTCGTCATTTCGGACCGCGGGGACTCGAACTCGAGACCTCCGTAAACATCAGGCGGAAAATTAAGAGACGCAGATTTTCCCCTGAGAGAAAAGGCGGCGAAATCATAAGCTTTGGCGGCGGCCTCCGGAGTAACATATGATCCCAACCACAGGCGCGTTCTTTTGTTCGGCTCTCTTATTTCACAGACCCATTTTCCCCATTTTCTCATTCGAACCCCACGGTAAGGGTTTGTCTTCACTCTGCGCTTTCTGTCAATTGACGGCTCCTCTTCCTTTTCCGTCTTCTTCTTCTGCGGCTGCTTCTCTTTCGCCATCATCTTCCGATTCTGTTCGGCCTCAGGAAAGCAAAGTTGCTTCAAAGATTGGATTTTTGAGGTGCGTATACGAAGTATTGTAGGAATGGATACGAGTTTTTTGACGACGAAATGGTATTGGCTTTCTTGTTGTGCACGCAAGCTGAGTTTCTCCGATTGTGAGGCGTCGGCAACTTCATGGAATTGCTGGTCTTTGGTAGCCGTTGGAATCTGACGGTGAGGTGAAATCGAGGACTGAAAAACACTGGTTTAAAGTTTGTGAGATGAATCGCATAAGATGCTTGCTTTACACGTTACTCGAAACGGGTAACAAAATTCTGCCGATCTTATTCGTTGTTCGTATCAGCTTGCCGACTCCATGGAAGGATCCAAGTTTGAAGCTTTGTTTACAAGTTTAGCAAGAAATTGACTTGAACTTATCTATATATCACCATTGGGAAAATCAGTCTTTGATATGAAAAAGTCGGCAGGTTATGTTGGGCCCATATTTTTGTTTATTTTTTTGTGGGGGCCATATGATTCATAAAGATTATCTCCTAACAATGGAGTCATGAAAAGTTGGGGATCAAAAAAACAAGGTTGACGGAAGCTTTTGCATGAAATTCTAATAATGGGGTCATTTGAATAGTAGGGATGTCACACACTGGATGATGGGAAGCTTTTGGATGAATTTCTATGCAACTTCAAGCAATCTAGATGGGGAGGAGTCCATTCTTTGGAATGAGTGGGGACACAAAGGATTAATAAATGTTGTGGATGACAAATTCAAGAAATCCAGATGAAATATATCATTTTACATGGATAAATAAATGCTATGGAGAATATGTTCATATAAGTAATATAATTTTTTATTATAAAAATGTAAAGATTTCATAATTTTAAATATCTTTATGTTATTCAATATTTAAAAATAGTCAATAGGCTCTTGGGCTACTCGTGAAGTTGAATGGTTCTAAATAAGCCTACCAAGGATCAAGTCTTGTTGAGTGCATGGCTTCGACACCCTAAGGGATGAGGTCGGGATTGTGCCCCGGATGGATTTTGGCGGAATGGATGCCCCTTAGTCTGTGGCTCTTAATCGAAGAGGTTCTATGAGCCTTTAACAACAATAAAAATTGAGAACATGATTATTTTAAACTTTATAAATTTATTTGACCTCTCGACATATACTTAACCAAATGATTTGTTATGAAAATTACAAGTGCAAAAAAATACAGAGAAGAACAAATACACATAACACAATATTTTACATGGAAAAATCTAGTAAAATTATACCAAGAAAAAAACCACGGGCAAATATCTCTCAATGTTATTTCTCAGGTATTTTCACACTTACAACAATCTTCAAAATGTTACTCGAAACATGACTTTGAGTTGCATCTAACAACCGAGTTGCAGAGTCCTAATTGTAGACCATTTATTAAATTTAGTATGACTCATACAACTACATGTTCAACACATGTCGAAATTACTATATTAGGTAAGTCACCAAACCAACTTACTATTGATAACTTAACCACAACTAGTGGTTCTCCATGATGATTTAACCACAACTAGTGGTTCTCCATGATGACTTCACATTCCAACATGATTAACACATGTGAACAAATTTCTATTGAAAAATACATCAAATTCTTGCTCCAAAACAAAAAAAGTAAGCCATAGCACCATTTCATAACCATTATATTAGCTCCTTCTCAATCTGTCGTCAATATACAAAAGGCAACAAATACACAAGACACGAGACTTCTATATATAGTTGTACGACCGTACCAAATAATAAACCCATCCCTTTCGCACCATTCAACAACTCAACAAATAGCCAACTACTCGACTCCATGGAGTTCCTTAATTTTCAAAATTCATTTATTCGTTACCTTATATAACCGAATCCTAAGTTGGCCATGAAAACAAGATAGCAATTATCATCTCATTTGCACATTCTTGCCTCATTCTAAATACTTAAAATTGCTTTACCAAAGTTAACCAATTCGATCGTTAATTAAAATTGAACAACAAATCCAAGGAATATGGAAATAAGAGCTCATAAAATTTGCAACCTTGACTCGAACAAACTCCTTAGACGTCATTTGCACACTATCTAAATTGTGTCCCCAATCAAAATCCCCACATGCCATTTCCTTTTACATTGCTCCCAACACAATCTAGACAGAAGCGTCTTGTTTGAATACAACATTTCAAAATCAATTATCTAAACTAATAAGCTTGACTCTTAAGAAAATATCTAACAAACATCACAAACAAAATTATGAACTACAAAAACATTGTTTCCTTATTTCCCAAAACCATTTTGAAAGATTCAAAATTGAACAACTAACTAACTAACCAATTGTATGCACTTCACCCAAAAAGAGACCAAAATTCAAACCTAACAAGAAAAAACACTAACCACAATTCCATACACCTTATACAATAGCCACTCTTTATTTCTAAATGCTACTCAATTCTCTATGTTAAGTACACCTTATCACATCAACTTACAACATAAAATACTTATCATTTCATTTGTCAATTAAAATTGAACAAGAATTTACACTATGTACAAGCCCTACTCTGAGAGGCTCCTTAAACATCACTAACACAACTCCTATATTTTCCCACGATAAAAATCCTCACAAGCCATTTCCTTTGACATTGCCCCCAAAACCGCTAAAGTTTCTCGGTTTGTGGGGCGTCGGTAATTTCATGGAATTGCTTGTCTTTTGGTCGCAAGAACAGCCGTCGGAATTTGACGGTGAGGTGAAATCGAGGGCCAGAAAACAGCGGTCCAAAGTCTGTGAGATGAATCGCATAAGATGCTTGCTTTACACGTTACTTGAAACGAATAATAATATTCATACGATTTTATTCGTTATTCGTATCAGCTTGCCGACTCCTTGGAAGGATCCAAGTTTGAACCTTGATAAATTTAGCCACCAAGAAATTGACGTGAACTTATCTTGTCACCTTTGTGTAAATCTATTTTTGAGAGCTGTAGTATGGAAAAGTCATATTCTTATGTCGGGGCCACGTTGTTGTTTCTTTATAATGGGGGCCACCCTCATGTTAAGATTCATCTCCTAACAATGGAGTCATTGGGAAAAAGTAAGGATGTCACAAATAGGTTGATGGAAGCTTTTAGATGAATTTCTATGCAACTTTTGGAATCAAGATGGGGAGGAGTCCATTCCTAGATGGGGAAGGAGTCTATTCTTTGGAATGGGTGGGGACACAAAGGATTAACAGATGTTATGGAGACAAATTCAAACAAGATAAATTCAAGCAATCTAGTTGAAATATTTCACTTTTTCTTTCACCTTTTGAAAAGAGTGGAGATGTAAAAGATAAACAAATATTGTGGAGAATAGGTTCAGTTTATAAGAAACATATAAAGATTTTTGGAAATTTGTATATTATTCAATATTGAGGAATATAACTATTGTAAATTTTATAAATCTATATCACTTAAGTTGAGATTTAATCATGCTACATATGAAATAGATTAAAATGGGGATTGTCAATTACTTTAAAAAATTATGTCACCTTGAATAACATTCAAATTCTATATCATCTTAAATGACATTCAATTACCTTGCTCATGAGATGGATCAAAATGAAAACTTCTACCTTAATCTTATCTTAGATGTCATTCAATGATTTGATGGATCAATATGGGATTCAACAACTTGATTGTACAACTCACAAGATTCTAAACAAAACCTTATTTTATTGAAATCACCTTATCTACAGGAATAGAAATCTCATTCTTGTCATAGTGCTATCGCTATCAAACACGAAGATCATATTGTAGAATTTAGTCTCTTCATCAACTATGATAAAATATTAAACTTTAAAGTTATGTGTGTTCATTAATGTTTTGTTAGAAAATACTCAAAAACTAGAAGCATACTATTAGCAACTAGATGCAATTGTTAGGCCCAAAAGGAGGCAAGCACAAGTGTGAGGGGAGGGGGGTGAATCACTTGTGTACACCTAATAGATTTTAATTCCACTTTAGTCACTTAGATCTGAAAGATAAATAATAATACAAGATCCACAACACTAAGACTTGTTCTCGAGGAAACTCGGTTAACGAAAAACCCTGGTGGGAGTCAAACCCACTAGATGAATGTACTATGCTAAAAGTACTACACTATTAAAAGAAAATAGAGAGCAAAGGATGCACTTGCAACCACAAGCTTACAGGCCAATCTGCAAACTCACTGCCCAGAGCACACTGCTCACAATACAATCTCAGATCTAGCCCTCAGTCGGGTTCACCGATCTATCTTTAATTACAACAGGGTGGACATATAGTTTATTACAACCAAACTGACAAATAGCATCTCCTATGCCAAAATAGTTCCAATGAAGTACAAACTCTACCTTAAGTGCATACTACACATACACACTCTCGTCTCACTCTCTCTCTACATAGATACAAAATGATGTCTCATTTATATCGATTACAAAGAATAATCAGTCACTAGATCGGTTCAGACCTATTACAATAATATATATAAACATTATGTTCAATCTCCAATGCAATCCAAATCAAGTCAGCTGAGACTTAGATAGGACCCAAATCTTCAACCACGAAGACAATTGCATGTCGCCAAGACAACATCAAGAATCGCAACACGTTACTCCATCAAGTCGATTAGGATCTAAATGAAGAAACACCAACACGCTACCAAAGCAACAAGTTCGATCACCCCAATCAATGCGGACCAACAACACGATCATCATGCAATCCAAAAACACCAACAAGCAACATGAATAACATTTTGAAACTTTGCATCATCTTCAATACAAGATCCAAACTCATATTTATCTCCAATCATCAAGAACACTAAAATACTGAACTTTTTCATAACAAAAGATAGCTTGTTGTACCCTGAGTCCATGTGAACAACACTAGCTGCGAACGAAATGATAAGGCACCATGTAACCACCAGCTTCACAACCTTTGAAACATCAAATCCAGGACATACCGAACCAAATACTCATCCATTGTACACATGAACATTATAACATCAGCAACTAGCAACTCGATCATACCTCACTCAAACTGTCATCCAAAATTTTGTGAACCTTTGTAGACCATCTATAGACACCTATGAACAACACCTTACGATCTCAACTCGAGATCTTCAATATATCACTTGATCAACTGAAGTCCTCTTCACTGAACACATTGTTTGGAACAATTAGTATGTTGACATCAATGACAAAAAAAATACTTAAAATTGTTTTACCAAAGTCAACCAATTCAATCGTTAATTAAAATTGAACAACAAATCCAAGGCATATGGAAACAAGAGCTCATAAAATTTGCAACCCTGGCTCGAAAATACTCCTTAGACATCACTTGCACACTATCTAAATTTTGTCTTCGATCAAAATCCCCACATGCCATTTCCTTTTACATTGCTCCCAATACAGTCGAGACAAAAATATCTTGTTTGAATACAACATTTCAAAATCAATTATCTAAACTAATAAGCTTAGCTCTTAATCAAAAATATCTAACAAACATCAAAAACAAAATTATAGACTACAAAAACATTATTTCCTCTTTTCCCAAAACCATTTCGGAAAGTTCAAAAGTTAAACAACTAACTAACAAACCAATTGTATACACTTCCCAAAAAAAAGGCCAAAATTCAAACCTAACAAAAATGCTAACCACAAATCCATACATCTTATACAATAGACACTCTTTATTTCTAAATACTACTTATTTCTCTATGTTAAGTATCCCTTATCACATCTACTTACAACATAAAATACTTATCAATTCATTCATCAATTAAAATTGAACAACAATCTAAAGCATAGAAATAAGAATTTACAGTATTTTCCCACGATAAAAATCCTCACAAGCCGACATTGCCCCAACACAGCTGAAGTTTCTCAGTTTGTAGGGCGTCGGTAATTTCATAGAATTGCTTGTCTTTTGGTCGCAAGAACAGCCGTCGGAATTTGACGGTGAGGTGAAAACGAGGGCTGGAAAACAGCGGTGTAAAGTTTATGAGATGAATCGCATAAGATGCTTGCTTTACACGTTACTTGAAACGAGTAATAACATTTGACGATTTTATTCGTTATTCGTATCAGCTTGCCGACTCCATGGAAGGATCCAAGTTTGAACCTTGTTACATTTAGCCACCAAAGAATTGACGTGAACTTATCTATCACCTTTGTGTAAATCTATTTTTGAGAGCTTTAGTATGGAAAAGTCACGTTGTTGTTTCTTTATAATGGAGTCATGTGGGAAAAAGTAAGGATGTCACAAATAGGTTGATACAAGCTTTTAGATGAATTTATGTGCAATTTCAAGGAATCTAGATGGGGAGGAGTCCATTCCTTGGAATGTGTGGGGACACAAAGGACTAAAAGATGTTATGGAGGACAAATTCAAGCAATTTAGTTGAAACATTTTACCTTCTCTTTCACTTTTTGAAAAGAGTGGAGATGTATTCAATAAACAAATGTTGAGGAGAATAAGTTCATATAACTAATATAATTGTTTATAATAAAAGTATAAAGATTTTTGGAGAAATATATATTATTTAGTATTGGTGAATATAATTATTGTAAATTTTATAAATTCATATCATTTAAGTTGACACTCAATCATGCTACACATGAAATATATTAAAATGGGGATTGCCAATTACTTTAAAAAATTATATCACCTTGAATAACATTCAAATAAACCATATTATCTTAAATGGCATTCAATCACCTTGTTCATAAAATGGATCAAAATAAAAACTTCCAACTTAATCTTATCTTAGATGGCATTCAATCATTTGATGGATTGATATGGGATTCAACAACATGATCCTACAACTCGCGAGATTCTAAACAAAACCTTATTTAATTGAAATCACCTTATCTATAGGAATAGAAATCATATTCTTGTCATAGTGTTATTGCTATCAAAAACAAATCACATTGTAGAATTTAATCTCTTCATCAACTATGATAAAATATTAAACTTTAAAACTATGTGTTCAATAATTTTTTGTTAGAAAATACTCAAAAACTAGAAGCATACTATTAGCAACTAGATAAAGTAAAGAACCATATAAACATGAATAACATTGCTAAAACAAATCTTATTTTCATCACATTTAACGAATATATTCTTCTTACAAGATCTTATTACTCATAGTACCAACATTGTTTCTATTTATTAATGTATTTTCTATGACAAACCTCTATAACCCCTATAATCAGTGTTCCCCTGTCCTACCATCCATTCTTGCCTTTATATCTTCTCACCATCATAATCATCAAAATTTAGAATAATAAAGACAAGGAATAATGAATAACGTATTTTATTTTATAGGTAATACAATTGTCTAGAACTAAGTTATTTCTTTTTAAAATAAGAATCAATTATGTTCATAAATGTGGTTGCTCAAATGACTTCACAATATCTTTGGGCATGTGCATAAAGATATGGGACCAAAAACCACTTTTTGGTCCATATTAATATGGGACATAATTTGAGCACATTATTTAAAAGTGTTTGCACTATGCCTTGGTAATGATTGACCCTAGTCCATTAATCCACAAAGTGTTTGAATTATAACATGAGCATGTTATAATTTTTTCACATCACAACAAAGTGCTTGCAATGTCCTTGTATTTTATCTATGTTGAAAATCATAATTCAGAGAGATTGAGTTCATTTGAATATGAACTTATATCAAGCTACAACAAGAAACCATAAGCAAGGAATAATGTGTGTTCCTATTAGAGTTGATCAAGCTACCATCGAAATGTTGCCACAACATTCACGAAGTTAAAGAGAGAAATTTTATTTTAAGTGTGAAATGATAATAGAATATCAATTTAGCAATTGATTTGATTCAATATTTTTTAATGTTAAAGAATTAAAAATCCTTCATCAAATAATAAAAACTTCACTTCACCAACTAATAAAAATTGTGGTAATGAACATGAACAACCAAACCCTCAACAAAATCCTCCATCAATTCCTTGACATTGACACCCTCCTCAAATGTAGGAAAGGCTATGAGAACAAATTGAAAACAATAAAAAGGAACTACAAGCATTGATTGATAGGAAAGGCTATGAGAACAAATTGAAAACAATAAAAAGGAACTACAAGCATTGATTGATAGGTTGAAAAATCCAAGTGGAGCTAGTTTCCATCAAACAACCTTTGCCACCTCATTGACATCTATCATCTCTCATATCAATTTCGTGAGTGACCAAATTAACATGTGGTCCAATTAGAGGGAGGAAGCACAATACTTTTATGCCTTAAAAATATCATACTAATATGTAAAATAAAATAAAATATTAAAATTTTAATTATGTGTTGTTCATTGATCCACAAACTAATGCACTCCTATACAATAGTTGTTAAAAGGTTCCCTATGTAATATTTTAGCTTTTAACGTGTGACTTCAAAAGCTAAGATGGTGGATCTACACATGATATAGAGGGGGCAAATCATAGCCAAAATTAAGAATGGAGATCCCTTGATAGGCTAAACATTAATCATGGCATGATCCCTCTTGTTGTAAAGGAGAGTGTTAAGGCGTAGAGTCTGAATCCAACAACTCCATCACGGAAACCTTATTACAACATAGGGTGACAAGGGTGAGGATCCCAAGTCTCAACGATAACCTCACCTTTTTCAAAATTATAGGTATGTTTAAAAATTATGGGTCCAAGGATGCTTCACGTGCACGAGACTAGAGGCATGAGACGTCAATATTGGATGATATGATATTCCTATATGGCTTATTGTATAAGACAATTGGCATTGACATATAGATAATTTTGAATAAGGTTAAATGTAATCTACTATTTCCTTTTCAAATATAAGATTTAACTATATTCATATATGATAATTCAAATTAATTTCATTTCATTTCAATAAAATTTCAAGGTCAAAGTATTCATGTTACATTTGTCATTCGTTTAGCTCTTGATTATGTAGCCATGTTTGATTAGTCTCTACTATGCACAATAGATCTATGTAGAAAACTTAATGCACACACTTAATGGGACATCTAATCCCATATTAAGTCCCTTATTGACCTAGATAGGCTCATTCAATCATCGACCAAGGACGCATATAATTGGATGATCTTGAAACTATATGGGCAACCTATGAATCTCTAAGCCACCTATCGGTTGCATAAAATAAATTAACTAAGCTCAATAATTAATTGAAATAAAAATAATGTTCAAATATGAAACCTACATGCTAAGCAATGGCTATAGGTACACTATCAAGTTAGATCAAGTGTGGTTGTGAGTAAAGCAAATAAATGACTAAATTAGAATTAACTCACAATCTAAACTATCCACAATTTCTCATGTTCTTCTCCAACCTTAGGCAGATGGTGTGCATCTTTGTCAATATTTTTCCCCTTGTACTCACAGTCTCACAAAGAGGATTTCCCCACTTGATCCCCCTTGTGTTGGGGATCCTAATGATAGTATTGTCTAGATTGTTGTTCATCGACATAGAAAAAATTATTCTTCATCATATTCATGTTCTCTTCCCCACGTTGTGGGTGAATTATCTACCCACTCTTAATGTGGGACACTAGTTGTTCTATTAGTGTATTGTAAATGATATAATCTGGCCTTTGTTATGTGTGGCATATTCTTGACCAAATTGTAAATGGTATTTTTGGTACATCTTTGCAAGTGTTGGCGCCTTTGTTGTGTTACTGATTATATCAAAAAAAACATCTGCATTCAACTCAAGAAGTATAAGCTATGCAAACAACGAACAATCTTGATATGTACATAATATCTTCCACAACAAGTCAAATTGTGATATTGCTATATCAAGTTTCAACTTTGTAGTTTTTTTAGTTAAACTCATTGACCCATGTTTCATGAGTAGTGGTTCACAATAACCCATCTCTCATGAGAATGAATGGAACACTTGTCACTCATTGCATCTAGGTGATGCTCATTGAGGTGAAGCACTCGAACTTCCTGGGAGGTCACCCATCCCAGTACTACTCTATCTCAAATATTAAGCCCACTTTTCTTGCAACCTCATTTTCAAAACCTTTAGCAGTGCCTTATTAACCATTCATTAGAAATCCCCTTAAGCTCATCAATTGATAAGTAGGAGATATTTTCCGTAGCAAGTCAAATTGTGATATTGCTATTAGGATTCACTATGTAGTTTTTTTAGTCAATCTCATTAACCCATGTTTCATTGGTAGTGATTTACAAGAACTACAAAGTTGAATATTGATAGAAATATCACAACGAACAATCTTACTAATGCTTAAATAATTGAAACTAACTATAAGATGATTACATTATTTCAAGTGGCCCTTGCTTGAGGAGACGTAACCTCATATTCACAAGTAAACTTAACTCAATATGTCATCAATCATTCACTTTATTTTTATAAACAATATATAATAGATAGTAAAAAATTTAACTCTCTAGCTAATCAGAAATTCAGGAAAAATCTATGTGTATCACGTAAGTATGGTTGATCCCAACTCTAACAAAATTGGATTTTACACACAATCCAAGAGAGTGGGCTTAATTACACCTTGGAATATTCTAGAAACACTTTTCTCACCTCCCTGACACTGAGGATGACTTATTCCATTGTGAAACTAAAAAACAAAAACTAAGAGGAGTCTCGGTCTTATTTGAACTCCTATTCAATTGACATGCAATAATATAGGAACATATTGGAATCAATACACATGTTAATTAATGAAACACAATGCTCTCATTTTGTAAGCTCTTCTAGATTCTCTACACATTTATTCCTCTTAGACAAGGTCAGCAAAATTTTCCACCAAGATTTGTTGGTCAATGCCCTACGACTTCTGAGTGGGTTGTAGGGGCATCTTTTGCTTTGGCTATGGGCTATCCATTAATTCTTAAGCTATGGGTTAGTATTATCAAACAAGCATCCATTCATATTACACCATTCACAACATTACTATATTTTATTAACCATGAAAATTCATATAACATAATCATTCACCATATATTACACACACACACACACACACACACACACACACACACAGATATATATATATATATATATATATATATATATATATATATATATATATATATATATATATATATATATATATATATATATATATATATATATATATATATATATATATATATATATATATATATATATATATATATATATATATATATATATATATATATATATATATATATATATATATCATTAATTAAGTTAAAACATAGCCCAAGATATGGTCTTAAATCATATAAAAGTCTTTTGAAAGTAAGGATAAAATAAGTAAATAGTGTAAAATTACAAAATTTGTCACTACCCCCAACTACACCTTTGATTCTTCTCGAACAAAATAGGTCCTAAGATTAAAACATAACTCGTCATGTTTATAATCTATGTATTCACTAAGACCTATACTTTATGTCATGCAAAAACCTTTATGTCTTGTGATCTCCTCTCTTCATTCTTTTTCTTGGCCATATCCACCAAATTCCTTCCTAACCAATGTGGTATTGGATACAATATGGATGGGGATGAAACATGTGTGGGTGTCATACAACCTCATTATCTAATGAAGCCTTAATGTATCTGGTTGCTTGAGACTCTAGTAATATAATGCAATTGTAAATTTAGTGAGGTTACTTAATTTTGAAATCTAAGGTAAGCTCACTCCACCAATTCTAATAATGTTCTTTTATATCACTACCTTTCCTTGAAACCAATTCTATGAATTTGTTATAATTTGTTGCTCTACACTTGAAAATTTTCAAAGCCACTTTCCTTTTCTTTATATGTGCACATATTTATCCCTGATTAATTTTTTTTCCTTTTTCCATTATTGCTTATACCATTCAAACTCAAATGTGCACATTTGTGAGTGGTGGGGGTGCCATAGGAGATAATTATGTTTCAGATCCTTAACTTTTTCTTGCTCTCATTTTTCTCTTTTAACTGCTCTTCTGATTCCATGAATTTCTTAAGAGTTGCATGCAGCCCACTATCTTCCTCTTTACTTGTGAGAAAATTTTACGATCTTACAAAAATATTAGGTCTACTTTATACTCCATCATTATCAGACCCCATAGGAGGGATTTTATCCTTCTTTCTTGAGTTTGGCATGCACTAAGTCTTTTTCTTGGTTGTGAAAGGATCTCCATCATAAGTTTCATGCTCAAGATAAGATTGCATATAAACGCTCTGTGCGTGCTCACTTATGGTTTCCTCCATTTGAAATTTCTCAACCTTGGTTTTAGTTCTCCTATGCCCAAACATGCATTCTCTTTTAGAATCGGTGTCAAGATAGAAAATATTATCCTTTTTCTGAGTTTTTCCTTCTTCCACATACCCTTTCTCCTTGAGACGATGAGAACTTATTTTGTGTTTAAAAAAATTTCTTCTTATTCTTTCGCCTCTAAATTTTATTTTCAATCCTGGGTTTTTTCTATTTCTCTTCATGCATATGTCTCTTTGGTTTCTATCTAGGTGTCTGGTTCTTAGGGTCCTAATCCTTGGATTTCTTCTTAAGTTATTGTTCTAAGGTGTAACCTTGGAGGAATAAGCAGGTTCCTTATGTTTTCTAGTTTTTGGTGGCAGTGGAGAAACAAAGTTTTGAGGTGAAGATGCTACTGCTATTATCTTGGACATTGCGTGTGATTTTTCAGATGTTGAAGGTGGACTTCTCTACAAGTTCTTATTCCTAAGTTCCTGTTCATGTTTCTATAGCAATTCTTCACTCATGTTCTCATGAGGGACAAAGGTAGATGATGTAGGAGGTATTAGGTTATCACTAATGTTATCTAGTACATTGTGTTCAAGGGTTTTATTTTATTCTACTCCTTCAACCTCATCAATTTCTTCTTCATCTTTATCATTTTCTTCTTTAGTCCTGTCATTTTCATTAACTTGTATATGTGCTTTGTAATTCTATTTATGAATATACTAATCATCTTTTGTTAAATTGTAACTTTAGCAATAAATGTTGGAAGTGATTGCAAGAAAAACTTAGTTGGATTGCCCCTTGCATAATATTTTACTACTACATTTTAAATGTAACTCAAACTTATACAAAATTCCAACTATGCCTACATTTGGGAAATCAATCCAACTCTAATCATAAAACAACTTTGGTTAGAAAAAAACATGCAATTTTTAGAAATATTGCTTCTAATATTTAGAAAGTAATGTACAAAATGGAGAGCGACTCAAAAACAAAAATGTCTAATATCAATAAGAATTATTTTTTGAAAAAGAAATTTGCAAATTGGAATGATAACATCCTTAAGAATTAGTAGTTTCTTAAACCTCTATTGTCTAATGGCATCTTTTTCGAGGATAAGATCAAAATAGATAGAAAATCAATTAAATGGAAGTGTCATCCTACTTCGCTAGTTAATCTTAAATTTGATGGTGCCTCTCATGAAAACTTTTGACTCTTTGATATAAAGGTGATAATAAGAACTCATTCAAATAAATTTCTTGTTACAACATTTAAAAAGTTGAAGATAAGTAAAATAAATTAATTAAAAATTAAAACATTTTTATTGGGGCCACAACTTGCCCTCAATGAAATCTTCTCCAAAATTATATTCAATAATAATAATTGAAGTCATCAAACAAAAGTCTTTCCAATTAAGAAATGGATTGTAACTTATGTCAAATCACTCTAATAATTTTGAGAATACTTTGATTGTGTTCATTGCTTCAACTAAACTAGCTCCCTAGTCAATGCTCTTACTAATCAAGCTAGTGAAATTGAGAGTTCTTATTTTGAATATGATGATAAAGATTTGTCATAGAACTCATTTTCAATTAGAGCAAGGATTCTTGAATTCTTATTCTGGTGGCACCCAAAAAAGGGAAATATCTATTCTTTAGCTAAGTTTATTGGCTTTCATAGGTTTTAAGGGATTAAATTTTATTACTATTGATTACAGCATCTACAATAATATTCCCCTCATGCTAATCTCAATCCAGGGACTATTTATAAAATTTCACACAAGTGTTGGAGATCATCCCATAAGCAATTGAAATGATTTTTTCTAATTGCAATTACAATAATACATAATTACCAACCATCAATGAAATATTTATTGTTCTTAGTATTCCTTCTCAATCTATGCTTTGGAATGCACAAAGATGTTCAATAAACTCATTCACATCTAAGAAAGGAATCAGACTTTTTGATTTGGGTGCTTATGGTAGAACATGTTTTTATTTTTTATTATGATAAGGTGAGATCTACTATTAAGCTAAGATTTATTAACATTAATTGTGAGATAATTAATATAATTGATTACAAATTTGAATCATTGCATAATTTATAAGTATAAATATCCACAAACTACATTACTAAGTTTAAATCATGATAAATTTGGATTACTTCATTTCTTTATGGAAATATATGGCTTAGCTTATTCTTGTCCTTTTCTATTTAGTATATTTATTATATTTTCCAAATATGAAAAAGATTGCCAATAGATATCACGGTTGTTCTTAATGATTACATTTACATTTTTATAAGAGATTATGAGTCACAAATATCTTTGAAATTGCATATGCTATTTTAAGATGCAGTCATGGTGTCTATATGATGTCCTATGAAGCCATTTATCATGCTTTCTATTCTTGGAAGATGCTATGCAAGATGGGGGTGAGATATTTGTAGAATACCATTGTTTAGTTTTGTTTGGTTTTTTTGTTTAACCATTTTTTGTTTTGCCTCTCTTTGTCAATATATTGTAGGTATGAAACAATGATTTGATAATTTACATATGAGTTATTAGAATATTGTCAAAGAGAAAAGTGTCTTGATACTATATCTTCTCCATTAAAGATCAATATATACTTGATCCATTTCTTTAGTACAGTTTTTTAATTATAGAATGGTTTCTCTATGTAAATTCAATCTCGTATTGCAACCAAAGAAATTAGACTCACCAAGACTTGGTGATTCAAATGCTAGCTAGGTTGGCCAAATCTCAGAGACTCAACCTTTGAGTCTTTCATAGGCTCCTAAAGACTTGGCAAGTCTCGAACCCGAGACTTAGTCCGTAGCAAAGTGAAAAATAAATAATATAAAATTCATTGTTTTATGTTGTTATTTATTGACTTGTATTTCCTCCTCCACCCTAAAAGTAATATGATTTTCTTTTCAAACCAAAAAAGATGGAGAAAAGAGTTGTGAGTCAAATTTGGATTGCTTGTAGGGAAACCAACAAGAATCTAGAGAAAAATTTGATTGTTTAATCATATTTGGATATAGCTACTTTTGGTGCATCTAGATGTGTCTATGAAGGATTGTAAAGAACTCCCTATTGATTGGTAAGCTTTTATTTTGAAGGTTTTTTAAACAAAAAAAATTATTTCTCTTTTATATTTTTTCTATTTTATTTTAGTAGATAAAAAACAAACCCTAGGTGTGTGATTTTTTTGTTGAACATTCTAAGTACTTTTGTTAAGAAAATCTAATTTCATTGTTGTAAATCCTACATTTTTATATTATTTTAATTATAAATTACAAATGATATTTTTTTCTATTTATATGTTATTACAATAGTCTTGAAATTTTTAATTTGTCTTTATCAAAAAGCTTCCAAACCCCAATTAGAAGAGACCCTTTGGAAACATGCTAGAGCTATCCCTAGGAGAAGTAAAATGGTTTTATTGCAAAACAATTTATCGTGGAGGAGGAATTAATAGATAGAAATATCATCTTAAACGTATACGAGTCCTTGATGATAATCCATGCTCACATGTGCCTCTGAAGGTTGTGTGTGAAGTGTAAGTGCAACCTAGAAACATTTGAGGA
This sequence comes from Chamaecyparis obtusa, assembly GCA_027943335.1. Classification (NCBI taxonomy): domain Eukaryota; kingdom Viridiplantae; phylum Streptophyta; class Pinopsida; order Cupressales; family Cupressaceae; genus Chamaecyparis; species Chamaecyparis obtusa. Next base: position 183,556 of record BSBK01003720.1, on the reverse strand, counting down.
ACAAAAGGAATTGAAAAGAGAGGAGATGATATCCAATATTGGTGATAGTGGGGATTCTTATTCCATGCCTCCATTTAATTCATCTTTAGTTTTTGCACCTGGTAGCACTAGTTATGACAATGTCGGTGTTGGTTTTAGTGACAACTTGGCAATGTTAACATTGAGCCTAAAGTTCATGCATCTAGTTTGTATTCATATTTTTTTGTCACACACCACTCTATGTTCCCAACTATCAATTGAGAGCTTGGCATGGAACAAAGATTGTCATGTTGCAACTAAATGTGCAATTGGAGACTTTTGTTTCTATTGCACCATTCCATACAACCAAGTTTATTTTATTAGTGTTTTAAAATTTATATCTTGATTATTTGTCTCTTGATTTTTTATATTTAAAGGTTTGTCAAATTCAAATTAAAAATCCCCATGTTACCATACATATCTCATTTAATTTATTTGTGCCAAGTGTTACATCTCCTTATTGGCAAAACATGGCCGAAGTCGTGTTTGTGGGACAGGGTTCAAATCCTCTAGTGAAGACCAAATTACATGGCCCAAGTTTGACATAAAAGGTAGCTGATGTGAATGCCACAGTAGATGAGAAATGATTGATATGGAGGAGGAAGGGTTGTACCATCATGATCCATGGTTGGACTAATAGAAGATATAGAACATTATATTAGTTTTCCTTGTCTCTTCCTTACATAATTGTATTTCCTAAAATGCATTGATTTGGGGATTAATAGTTTTATTAAATCATTGTTTTTGTTTCATTTTCATGTAGCATTATAGTTATCAAATCTATTGATATGTTGGGACACACCAAAAATGTCATATTCCTTTGTGAAGCTTTGGAGGAAGTCAGAGTTGACGTCGATGAGGAGAATGTGTTGCACAAAAATTTATGTGTTTGCAGGTGTGTGCAAGGAAATGTGAATCAAAAGGAATGCAAACAACTAGTTGAAACACTCAAAACACAACTTCAGAGCAACATCAAGATTAGACATAAGGAGACATAAAAAACACAAGAAATGCAAACCAGTGCAAACCCCATTGTAGTCTCCTCATTGCAATGATTTCTCCAAGATTGTTTGATGGTATGTGTGCTCACGATTTTGACAACATTATAGTATCAAGATGCTCCAGATTTTCTCAAGATTGCAAGAGGGGCATGAAAATGGATTCAAATTTGCATAGGATATGGAGAGCTCTCAAAAAATGCAGAAGTCTCAAATTGCATAATGAGAAAGGGATGTGAAAAAGATGAAGTGAATTGAGAGGATTTTTTGGTTAAGTCTTTTAGACTTAAGCATTTTTGCATTAAAGAGGGATGGTTGGGAGTTGTTGATAAATTTGGAAGAGACTTGCCATAAATGGCATTTAACTCTCTAAAACCCCAAAGTCAAGGTCGGGAGAAGTAAAAGAATATCAAATTCTTTTAAGGGGGGCAAGCATATCAAAGGCATTTAGGAGCCTTCATGGAAGACCCATACCATGTCCCTTTGGGATTGAGATGGACGGGACTAAGGTTTGACCTTGGGTTCCCTAATCAATATATTTAGGAATGTGCACATGCTAAGAGGTGTTTATTAGGCTTAATGGGGGGGTTAATTAGGAGGCAAGAGGATTGAGTAGGATTTGACAAGTGGATGGGGGTAGGATAGGTAGGGACGGGTTAATTAAATAAATATGTTTATATATTTAATTAAACAGGTATTAAATGTCGCAAGTGGGAAAAGTAGGAAAATGCAAGTGGGTGAGGATTTGAATGAATTTTGAATTTCATTAAATTCAAAATAGAAGAATGTGGGGGTTGATTAAATATATGGGTTTATTTAATTAAAAGGTGTTAGGCAATACATAAATTAGATTAATTAATTTAACTAGAGGATTTAATTAAATAGGCAAGCTATTTAATTGGCTAGATTACTATAGAAGAATGGGGGGTTTGTTTATTTAATTAAATATGACATTTAATTAAACAAAAGATGGATCATTAGATAAATTAAACGAGTTAATTCACCTAGACTATAGAATACAGACAATTAATTAAATGAATTAATTATGTTTGTATTTTGGTGTCTACAACAGGTATACTATAAATGGATCGGTACCTGTCATTATTTTGAATTTCATATGCCGCTCATTGTCTTGACCTTATATTGGAGGATCTTGACAAGATTCCATGGATTAAACATGTGTGGAGATGGCAAAATATATTTGCAAATTTATTTACAATCGCACATGGGTTCCAACCAAATAAGGAATTTACAAGGTTGGAGTTGGCTCATCTTATAATTACACAATTTGCAAGAATTTCATCACATTACAAACATTGCTTCAATCAAAGGGAACTTTGAGGCAAATGTTTATTAGTGACAAGTAGATTTTTTCATCCTGTGATAAGACTAATACAAGGTCATATGGAAAATTGGATGTTTGATGAGCAAGGTTTTTGGGTAGCTATAATTCATTATTCTACATTATAGTTTAATTTGACTTTTTATTCATATTTTTCTTTTATTAGATTTTGTTTGTTCTCACTTACTCATATTGATATTTCACAATAATTATAGTTTGTAATGTCCCCTTTTTAGGACATTAGAAGTCAATTAAATAATTAAGTTTTAAATTGTCAAATTATATCAAATTTTATAAAAACCTAATTTAATTATTTAATAAATAATTAAAATGACTTTAATGAGGCTTAGTGAATAAACAAAATAGTCATTTTATTATTTCCCTAATTTTTAAAGAGGGGGATAATAAAGAGACAATGAAAAGAAATACCAAGAGAGAAGCAGAGAGAAAACAAAGAGTCATACGGATTTTTTTATTAAAGAACATTGAGAGGCTCATTCTCAACATGCTTGGTTTATTATTTTCTCTTGGAGATGTTGGGAGCTACTAGCTTTTAGTTTTGAAATCTGAGGAAAGAAACCTTTAGGATTTCCTAGTCGATTGGATAGAAATCGAATTCATTTCTTTGGTGGATTTGTGACAGAGTTCACAGCTAGGAAAATTTTTGAACTCTTCATCTGAAGATAGTACTTGCATTAATAGATGTATTTCATATCTATTGTAATGATTTATCTATTTTAATTGGCAATATTTGTGAAAATTATATTGCAGTCACTGATTATTAATCTCCTATCTTATAAAAATTATTTAATTGTTGAAAATTAATTCATAGCTAATATTGAAAAATAACACAACTGCAACTTCACCAATAAAAATACGGCAAGAAATATGCAACACAATGAACACAATATTTTTGGACAATTATCCCTGGAAAAACCCTAAGGGGAAAACCAATACCGCAGATGAGAAATATATTAAAATTCATAAAATTAAGAGATACAAAATTTCTTACCTCTTCCTGGCAGAACTCCGACAATCTCCCAATTTCTCTTGTTGATATTCATCCATTGCTATCCCCAACGCTATCATTGTGCCCTTGCTAACACTTGAAGACGGTTTACCATCACTGCAAACTCATTTGCTAACATTGCAAATGCTCTCCAACTTGTATTTTCCAAATGCCCTTAGACCCCCTTTTATACTACCCTTGTTGGTAAACCAGCGGCCGGGATCGATTCACAATCGATGACTAAGATTAAAAATAACTTAACAACCAATAACAAAATTGGTTGCAAGGTGTCAGTAAAAGAAATCAACAATTAATAAAATGTGTGAATTAATTAAATGTTTTTGCTGAAATTGTGATTAACTAAACAATTACATCATACCTACAATTCTGGAACCATAATTATGTATAAACTGAAACATGCAAATTATTTGACATAATCACTCAGGTAGATTAAGTGTTAATTTATGATTATGACAATCATACTATTTGTTTGACAAATTGCCAATCTTCTGGAATCCAAATATTTAGGAAAAATGAGGTTGCATAAGGCAATGTTTATTACAGTTAATCAATAGTTACTTCATTTTTTGATACAAAACTCTAAAGTGGGATGCTAAACAAAGGATTGTGGTTTTAGTACAGAAAACTATGAGTTTTATCCGAAGAGGTTCTTGTAGTGATATTAGTTCAAACATGCTTAGAAATTTCTCAAGCTAGGATTGATAATTCAAAAACAAATGTGATTCAGTGGTGAAGATTTTGTTGTTGTGCCCAAACTTACTATATGATTGGATGGAGAACTTTCCTGAACTATTCCTACCCTAATGGAGGTCACAATTACTTATCTCATCTCTTCTCTACATTTTTTGTCCAAGGGAAAAAAACAAGCGAATAAAGGTACTAGTATATTTCCTTTAACAGTAAAGGATTTTCTCAGTATCATAGTTGTGAAAATATGAGTATTATGTAATATTTGAAAAAATTACTTGCAAACATTGATCTATTGAAAATTAATTAAACTGATATTCAGTGTTTCAATCAATTTGGGTTGCAAGCATTAGTTTTAACCTAAGAATCAGAATTGTTATTTCTTATTTTCCACCCTTGTTGACAATATATATAAAAGAAGAAAAAACTACAACATTGGAAGAACTTATAAATCGGAGTGAAAAACATGGGTAGCTCCTCACATAGAAATAAGTTTGGAAAAAAAAATTGAAGTCAAGCAAAAATTAGGAAAGTGACTTTTTTCAAAAAAAAATCAATGATACATTTAATGGTGATCAACTAAGGGAGTTGCATAAAAGAAAGGAAGTGGGAAATTGGATCTATGTTATTGAATTATAATTGGAGTCCATGAAATTTTTTGATGGTGTTCTCTTTAAGTTGGAGCAATCGAACTCATATTTGTCCAAAGTAGACCAGTCGGATTGGACACTTCTAAATTGGGTTTTGTAGCCTTCAATGTTTGCTTTGGTCCAACACAGATTATTGGAACATCCTTATGAAGAGGTAAGACTTGCAATTTCTTCTTGTAACAGTGAAATCATAAGAATAACAACTCTTGTTGCATCCTATAATGAGGGCATACTGAAGAAGGTTCTATAGGTGAATGTAGAGAACGTATATGGGTTACATGATGTCCAAGCTCCAACTTTTGGTAAGAGAGCTCAGATTTTAAAAGATATGGCAAGAACTAGATCATTTGTCATTATGTTGGATGTCAAATGTAATAAATTGATTCTTTAAAGTGGCTTTGGAATTAATGAAATCTTAGTATTTGAGTTTAATTTCAGACATGGATCATATCTTAAAAATTATTGAAGTATATGTTGATAAATTGAAGGAAAATGAGGATGAGGTCAATAAGCTCATCGTGGAGCTTAACAATACATAGGAGATATTGGAAAATACATAGATGGCTCTTCAAGGGGCAAAAAATCATATTATTGTTTTCAATCATTTCAAAGAGAAAGAAAACAAAGGAATGACTAATTTTTTCAAGGAAGTGATTAAGGAACTTGACAACATACAACAAACTTATGATTTGGATAACTATCTCAAAAGATCAAGTCATAAATTTTTGGATCGGCTAGAACCTAGGTGTGAGTTGGAAATAAAGGATAATATTCAATTGGTTGACAACTCTTTGTTCAAGGTAGATGTTGATTAGACATTTGATAATCCACTCTTTGAATTGGATGAGGAAGTCATTTCTAACTCTAGTGATGAGAATCGAATCAATTGTAGGAATTAGGACCCAAGTGCAATTTTTAGTGATGAGTCTTGTTCACAAGATTGGAATAGTGGATCAATTCCTAGAATTAGTACTGCTGCCCACTTTCCAATCATCTTACACATGAGTTTAGATTCTTATCTATAGATGAGTTGGATGGATTAGTTGGTTCAGCAGATGAGTAGTTCATGGTTGAGGGTAGATAGTAGATATGATTTGATCGTAGAAGATGGATTTTCAGTTGCTTCTATACTCAAGACTCCCATGTATTAAATGGTATTTCAGATTGATTACTGTTGTACTAGTTTGTTCACATCATTGGTGTCGATCTTAGTCATGGAGCAATTTGATTTTTTGCACTTGCAAACTTTAGTGCAATTAGTCGTGGGACATCTTTTGGGCACAATTCAATTACTCTTCACTTCTATTTGGCAGAATTTAGATCACTATGGCTACTTCATAACATCAATCTGTGTTTTTTTAGATGATGATGGGTTATTTGCAGTGAGGGGTTTGCTGTAATACACGATTTTCCTACACTAGCACTTGGAGGCTAACTATCGATGTCATGTTTTCAATGCTTGACCACAAGGGTAATGCTTTGATCATGATTGGAAAGGAGTTTGTTGAGTTGGTCTCTCTTGAGTTACCTTGGCAACTGATGCAGGAGCATCCTGGGTGTAAGAGCAATCTTGCATCACCCAAAAATATTTCTATTTTTGTATTCAATAAGGGCTATCTTGTGCAGAGTTGCTATTTATGGAAACTTGCTATTTTTAGTAAGTTGGTCTTACGATCACAAAATGTTCTAATTTTACATGTGGAGGTTCATCTCAGTCATATCATCCTGCCAGCAAAGTTTCATGGCTAGATCAGGTCTAGTTTTGAAGATATTGAAGATTGGCAACTTATGCAGGAGCATCCTGTGTGTAAGAGCAATCTTGCATCACCCAAAAATATTTCTGTTTTTGTATTCAATAAGGGTTATCTTGTGCAGAGTTGCTATTTATGGAAACTTGCTATTTTTAGTAAGTTGGTCTTACGATCTCGGAATGTTCTAATTTTACATGTGGAGGTTCATCTCAGTCATATCATCCTGCCAGCAAAGTTTCATGGCTAGATCAGGTCTAGTTTTGAAGATATTGAAGATTGGCAACTGATGCATGAGCATCCTGGGTGTAAGAGCAATCTTGCATCACCCAAAAATATTTCTGTTTTTGTATTCAATAAGGGCTATCTTGTGCAGAGTTGCTATTTATGGAAACTTGCTATTTTTAGTAAGTTGGTCTTACGATCTCGGAATGTTCTAATTTTACATGTGGAGGTTCATCTCAGTCATATCATCCTGCCAACAAAGTTTCATGGCTAGATCAGGTCTAGTTTGCTGAGTTGGTCTCTCTTGAGTTACCTTGGCAACTGATGCATGAGCATCCTGGGTGTAAGAGCAATCTTGCATCACCCAAAAATATTTCTATTTTTGTATTCAATAAGGGTTATCTTGTGCAAAGTTGCTATTTATGAAAACTTGCTATTTTTAGTAAGTTGGTCTTACGATCTCGGAATGTTCTAATTTTACATGTGGAGGTTCATCTCAGTCATATCATCCTGCCAGCAAAGTTTCATGGCTAGATCAGGTCTAGTTTTGAAGATATTGAAGATTTTCGGTATTGGCAGCAAGGTACAGAAACTTCGAACTCAGTTTTGAAGGCTTTAGAGGCCTCGGATGAGGTCGAAAAAATTGGGTGATGGGTGCTTTGCATCAATCAAGCCTGTAGAGCGCTTCGTGGCGTTTCCAGAATGGGATTATAATAGCCAATCGGGTCAACGAGTGATGACTTATGGTCTTCGAAAGTTGGGTCACCTGAAATGGCGGAAAATAATTTTTCTTCAAAATTTATGTTTGGGTTTCAAAACTCATTTTGAGCCGACTTTGATGTAATAAATTGTAAAATAAAATAATTCTAAGTTTGGTTGGCCCTAAGGGCTAAATTTCTAGAACCTTCTCGGACAGTGGAAATTGCCTATATAAAGAAGGCCCGTAGTGTTGTCTAGGGCAGTTCTGGGTAGTAGATCTAGGTATTGACTTGAGGCTTTGTCCTACATAATATTGTAAGGGAATGCCCATGTGGCTTTGCATATTGTAATTCTGAAAGTTTGTAATTCCACATTTGTGGAGATAATAAGAAGCCAATTTTCTGTTCTTGCATATTATTGTTGTTGTTTCTCTATTTCTGTTAAGTGTTTGTGGTATTAAGGGGAGCACCCTTCATCAAGTGGTGACAGAGCCAGGTTCTTGAGTGTGCAAATAGATCGTCGAATGTGAGGCAGTTTGCACCATGACCGTGGTTAGGGTTTCAGTGCGCATCGCGAAAATGCCTCCACGAAGAGAACGTGGCAAAAGAGCTGGTGTTGTGACACCTGAGGTTAGAGAGCTGCAGAGATAAGTGCGAGCATTCCAAGAAGAGATTTGTAGAGGAATGAATCTTAATGTTAGAGACGAAAGCGAGGATGAAGCCGAAGAAGAATATCAAGAAGGAGAAGCTGAAATTGTGAACCAGGAGGAAGAAAGACTTTTTCAGGCAATTTCCAAGATTGGGAAAAGACCTAAGATTGAGGTTCCTACATTTTCTAGAAATTTTAACCCAGAGGAATTGATCGACTGGATCAATGAATGTGAGAAATATTTTGAGTACGAAGATGTTGAGGATCCTGATAGGGTCAAATTTGCGAAGGCCAGACTGAAAGGTCATGCGAAGATCTGGTGGCAAGAAATTCAATTGGAGCGAAATAGAAGAGGGAAAGATAAAATCACAAGATGGGATCGGATGGTGGATAAATTGAAGCGACAATTTATTCCTGTTGATTATGAGCTTGACCTACTAAAGAAAATGTAAAGTTTGAAGCAAGCAGGAAGATTTGTTCAGAAGTATACAGAGGAGTTCTATCGACTCCTCATTAGAACAGGCCATGCAGAAGCTGATAAGGAGAAAGTTGCCCGATACCTTAATGGGTTAAGGCCAAGCATTCAGGAGGAGTTGAATCTAGTTCGAATGAATAGTATTAAGGAGGCATACCAGTTTTCCCTAAAAGTAGAGGAAAAGCTGAACAAGAAGTTTGAGAGCAGACAAAATGGAAGAGGTCATGGTGGAAGATCTGGCGGATGGTCATATGGTGGCCGAAATGAAGATCCAAAAAAGAAGGATGAGGCCAGTAGCAGTCAGAATCAGAGAGGAAATAATTCCAATCATTTCCAGGATCAGAGTAATAGAGATTGGAGAGGAAGAGGAAGAGGACAAGGATCTGGAAGAGGAGGCTTCCGTGGAACATGTTTTCACTGTGGAGAAGAAGGTCATAGGGCATTTGAATGTCCTCAGCCCCAAGGCAGAACAGACAGGAGAAATAAAGGCCAGGCCAGAGTTGCACATGTAGATGAAGATGCTAGATCATCAAATTCTGAAGATGTTGAAAGAGGAGAAACGCTAATTAACAGAAGAGTCTTGCTGAGTGGTGAGAACAAACCTGAACAAAGGAGGAGCCTGTTTCGCACTCGATGCAAGTGTGAGGGTAAATGTTGTGATGTGATTATCGATAGTGGAAGCACTGACAATTTGGTGTCAGAAGAGATGGTGACAAAGTTGAAGCTCAAGAGATAGAAACACCCACATCCATATCGGATTGCCTGGGTGCAGCATGACCACAAGGTCATGGTCAGTGAACAGTGCCTGGTAAAGTTCAAAATCGGCGGGTACCAAGATGAGGTACTATGTGATATCATCTCTATGGATGCATGTCATATGTTGTTGGGTAGACCGTGGCAGTTTGACAGATGTGCTGTACACGATGGTCGTGCGAATACATATTCCCTAACAAAGGATGGAGTGCGACATAAGCTAAAGCCATTGAAGGAGACCGAAAAAAAGGTATGTGGTAATGCAAGAATAACATTTATTGATGGAAGAAAATTCCTAGATTGTATGAGGCATGAGCATGTGTGTTTTTCTTTAATTCCAAAAGTTGGTAAAGAAGAAGTAGAGGATGTACCTGTAGAGGTTGCAGATTTGTTGAATGAGTTTCAGGATATTGTATCTGATAATGTACCTGATAGATTACCACCGGTAAGGAAGATCAGTCATCAGATGGATTTGATTCCAGGAGCCAGTTTGCCAAACAAGGCAGCACACAGAATGACACCAGCAGAAAGTGAAGAGTTGAATAGACAAGTACACGAGTTATTGCAGAAGGGGTTGATTCGAGAGAGTCTGAGTCCCTGTGCTGTACCAGCGGTATTAGCACCAAAGAAGAATGGAGAGTGGAGGATGTGTACAGATTCCAGAGCAATAAACAAGATCACAATCAAGTATACGTTTTCATTGCCATGAATGGATGATATTATGGATTGTTTGAGTGGAGCTGTGTATTTCTCAAAGATAGATCTGAAGAGTGGATATCACCAGATTCAGATCAGAGAAGGAGATGAATAGAAGACTGCCTTCAAGACAAAGGAAGGACTGTATGAGTGGTTAGTCATTCCTTTTGGGCTAACCAATGCACCGAGCACTTTCATGCGGCTCATGAACGAGGTTCTGAAAGAATTTTTGGGTAAGTTTGTCATTGTTTACCTAGATGATATTTTGATTTTTAGCAAGACATTAGAGGAACATATGATGCATATTCGTATGGTGTTTGAGAAATTGAGAGATGAGAAATTGTTGATTAATTTGAAGAAGTGCAGTTTTGTGAAGAAAGAGTTAGTGTATTTGGGATTTGTAGTTTCAGCAGAAGGTCTAAAAATGGACCCAAAGAAGGTACAGGCTATCCTTGAATGGCCCACTCCAAAGAGTGCTACTGAGGTAAGATCTTTTCATGGTTTGGCTAGCTTTTACAGAAAGTTTATCAAAAAATTTAGCAGTATTTGTGGACCCTTGACTGAAACAATGAGAGGGGATAGAAAAGAGTTTAAGTGGACTAATGGGGCGGAAAAGAGTTTTCAATTGTTGAAATAAAAAGTTACAGAACAACCTGTTTTAGCACTTCCAGATTTTAATAAAGTGTTTCAAGTAGATTGTGATGCTAGTGGTACTGCAATAGGAGCTGTTGTGAGCCAAGAAGGTAAACCTGTTGCTTATTTCAGTGAGAAGTTAAATGATGCCAAGAGAAAATATTTTGTCTATGATCAGGAATTTTATGCTATAGTTCAGGCATTAAAGAAGTGGAGACATTATCTTCTTCCTAAGGAGTTTGTTTTGTATGCTGATCATCAAGCATTGCAATATTTGAATAGTCAAGGAAAGTTGAATCAGAGGCATTTGAAATGGGTTGAGTTTTTGCAAAGTTATACATTTGTTTTGAAACATAGGAGTGGAAAGTCTAATAGGGTTGCGGATGCTCTTAGCAGAAGGCAACTATTGCTGACAGAGATGCAGATTGAAGTGGTTGGGTTCAAGGAACTCAAAAATTTGTATCCAGAGGATCCTGATTTTGGTGAAGCTTGGAAAGCTTGTACAGAACCTTTTACTCTAGACAGGACGAAATGGCTGGATTTTATCATCCAAGATGATATGCTATTCAGAGGGAGTCAGTTGTGCATTCCACGAAGTTCTATGAGGGAGAATCTCATCAAGGAGAAGCATAGTGGAGGATTGGAGGGACATTTTGGTCGTGATAAAACCCTTGCTTTGGTTAGTGAAAATTATTATTGGCCACAATTGCAGCAAGATGTGAAGAAGTTTGTACAAAGTTGCAGAGTATGTCAGATGGCAAAAGGAGTGAAGTAGAATACAGGGTTGTATCAGCCATTGCCTATACCAGAGAAGCCTTGGGAGGATATCAGTATGGACTTTGTTCTTGGTTTACCGAGGACACAGCGGGGACATGATTCAATTTTTGTAGTAGTTGACAGATTTTTGAAGATGGCACATTTTATTCCCTACAAGAAGACTAATGATGTTGTTCATGTAGCAGAATTATTTTTCAGAGAAGTGCTGAGACTACATGATTTGCCAAAGACCATAGTTTCAGATCGAGATACTAAGTTTGTTGGATATTTCTGGCGGACATTATGGAAGAAGTTGAAGACAGATTTGAAGTTCAGTTCATCACATCATCCACAGACTGATGGACAGACAGAGGTGGTGAATAGAAGTTTGGGAAATCTGCTGAGATGTTTGGTTGGAGATAAGCCAACAGGATGGGATTTGATTTTACCACAGGCAGAATTTGCATACAATAATTTTGTCAATAGGAGCACTGGTAAATCACCATTCCAGATTGTCTATGGAAGTAGTCCAAGAAATGCATCTGAATTGAGAAAGATAGATAAAGGAGAAATAAGTAGTGTTGAAGCTGAGGATTTTGCAGAACATTTGAAGAACATCCATGAGGAGGTGAGGATGCATATTACCAAGATGAATGTGCAGTATAAGACTAAGGCAGATGAGAAAAGGAGGCATAAGGAATTTCAGATTGGAGATGAAGTCATGGTTCATTTGCGGAAGGAGCGATTTTCGGTTGGTACATATAACAAGTTGAAAATGAAGAAGTTTGGGCCATGTAAGATACTGAAGAAGCATGATTCAAGAAATGCATATGAGGTAGAATTGCCTACTGAGCTGAATATTTCACCAGTGTTTAACATTTCAGATTTGACAGAGTATCATGAAGGAGGTGTTGAAGATGAGGTTGTAGCAGCACAGTGGAGTATTCCAGCAACCAGTTCAAATATCAAGGAGATTGAAGACATACTGGACAGTCGTGTTGGCAGAAGCACAAGGAACAGGACATATGAAGAGTATTTGGTCAAATGGAAAGGATGACCTATTGAAGATTCATCATGGCTAACAAAGGAGGAGGTTAACCGTCTTGGTTTTCCTCTGCACACCTGAGTCGTGACAGGGTCACTTCTCAAATTACCTCGGGTGTCTAATGCAAGAGCATCCTGGGTGTAAGAGCAATCTTGCATCACCCAAAAATATTTTTGTTTTTGTATTCAATAAGGGCTATCTTTTCCAGAGTTGCTATTTATGGAAACTTGCTATTTTTAGTAAGTTGGTCTTACGATCTCGGAATGTTCTAATTTTACATGTGGAGGTTCATCTCAGTCATATCATCCTGCCAGCAAAGTTTCATGGCTAGATCAGGTCTAGTTTTGAAGATATTGAAGATTTTCGGTATTGGCAGCAGGGTACAGAAACTTCAAACTCAGTTTTGAAGGCTTTAGATGCCCTAGATGAGGTTGAAAAAATTTGGTGACGGGTGCTTTACACCAATCAAGCCTGTAGAGTGCTTCATGGCATTTTCAGAATGGGGCTATAATAGCCAATCGGGTCAACGAGTGATGACTTATGGTCTTCGGAAGTTGGGTCACCTGAAATGGCAGAAAATAATTTTTCTTCAAAATTTATGTTTGGGTTTCAAAACTCATTTTGAGCTGACTTTGATGTAATAAATTGTAAAATAAAATAATTCTAAGTTTGGTCGGCCCTAAGGGCTAAATTTCTAGAACCTTCTCGGGCGGTGGAAATTGCTTATATAAAGAAGGCCCGTAGTGTTGTCTAGGGCAGTTCTGGGTAGTAGATCTGGGTATTGACTCGAGGCTTTGTCCTACAGAATATTGTAAGGGAATGCCCATGTGGCTTTGCATATTGTAATTCTGAAAGTTTGTAATTCCACATTTGTGGAGATAATAAGAAGCCAATTTTTTGTTCTTGCATATTATTGTTGTTGTTTCTCTATTTTTGTTAAGTGTTTGTGGTATTAAGGGGAGCACCCTTCATCAAGTGGTATCAGAGCCAGGTTCTTGAGTGTGCAAATAGATCGCTGAATGTGAGGTAGTTTGCACCATGACCGTGGTTAGGGTTTCAGTGCGCATCGCGAAAATGCCTCCATGAAGAGAACGTGGCGGAAGAGCTGGTGCTGTGACACCTGAGGTTAGAGAGCTGCAGAGACAAGTGCGAGCATTGCAAGAAGAGATTCGCAGAGGAATGAATCTTAATGTTAGAGACAAAAGCGAGGATGAAGCCGAAGAAGAATATTAAGAAGGAGAAGCTGAAATTGTGAACCAGGAAGAAGAAAGACTTTTTCAGGCAATTTTCAAGATTGGGAAAAGACCTAAGATTGAGGTTCCTACATTTTCTGGAAATCTTAACCCAGAGGAATTGATCGACTGGATCAATGAATGTGAGAAATATTTTGAGTACGAAGATGTTGAGGATCCTGATAGGGTCAAATTTGCGAAGGCCAGACTGAAAGGTCATGCGAAGATCTGGTGGCAAGAAATTCAATTGGAGCGAAATAGAAGAGGGAAAGATAAAATCACAAGATGGGATCGGATGGTGGATAAATTGAAGCGACAGTTCATTCCTGTTGATTATGAGCTTGACCTACTAAAGAAAATGCAAAGTTTGAAGCAAGCAGGAAGATCTGTTCAGGAGTATACAAAGGAGTTCTATCGACTCCTCATTAGAACAGGCCATGCAGAAGCTGATAAGGAGAAAGTTGCCCGATACCTTAATGGGTTAAGGCCAAGCATTCAGGAGGAGTTGAATCTGGTTCGAATGAATAGTATTGAGGAGGCATACCAGTTTGCCCTAAAAGTAGAGGAAAAGCTGAACAAGAAGTTTGAGAGCAGACAAAATGGAAGAGGTCGTGGTGGAAGATCTGGCGGACGGTCATATGGTGGCCGAAATGAAGATTCAAAAAAGAAGGATGAGGCCAGTAGCAGTCAGAATCAGAGAGGAAATAATTCCAATCATTTCCAGGATCAGAGTAATAGAGATCAGAGAGGAAGAGGAAGAGGACAAGGATCTGGAAGAGGAGGCTTCCGTGGAACATGTTTTCATTGTGGAGAAGAAGGTCATAGGGCATTTGAATGTCCTCAGCGCCAAGGCAGAACAGACAGGAGAAATGAAGGCCAGGCCAAAGTTGCACATGTAGATGAAGATGCTAGATCATCAAATTCTGAAGATGTTGAAAGAGGAGAAACGCTAATTAACAGAAGAGTCTTGCTAAGTGGTGAGAACGAACCTAAACAAAGGAGGAGCCTGTTTCGCACTCGATGCAAATGTGAGGGTAAATGCTGTGATATGATTATCGATAGTGGAAGCACTGACAATTTGGTGTCAGAAGAGATGGTGACAAAGTTGAAGCTCAAGAGATAGAAACACCCACATCCATATCGGATTGCCTGGGTGCAGGATGACCACAAGGTCATGGTCAGTGAACAGTGCGTGGTAAAGTTCAAGATCGGCGGGTACCAAGATGAAGTACTATGTGATATCATCTCTATGGATGCATGTCATATGTTGTTGGGTAGACCGTGGCAGTTTGACAAATGTGCTGTACACGATGGTCGTGCGAATACCTATTCCCTGACAAAGGATGGAGTGCGACGTAAGCTAAAGCCATTGAAGGAGACAGAAGAAAAGGTATGTGGTAATGCAAGAATAACATTTGTTGATGGAAGAAAATTCCTAGATGGTATGAGGCATGAGCATGTGTGTTTTGTTTTAATTCCAAAAGTTGGTAAAGAAGAAGTAGAAGAGTTGATCGATGTTGATAGCTCCTTGAGATTATTATATCTCTTTATATTTGATAGTTGTAATTGTGTAATAATTTAAGATCCTAGCATTGGCATGTTTTGTGCTTTACTTTAGTAAGATCTTGATGAGTTGCTTCACAACTACATGTATGGTAATGTTTACTTCATAGTAGCACAATAGATTAGATGATAAACATTTGTAACATGATATGAGATCCAAAAATTTGGTTTTAGTATGCAGGTGCATATTGCCTAAGGGAAAGCAATCTTCAGGAAGGGAGGATTGTAATGTCCCCTTTTTGAGACATTAGAAGTCAATTAAATAATTAAATTTTAAGTTGTCAAATTATACGAAATTTAATTATTGATGGCATAACTGATGTAACTAGTGCATAGATCAGATGAATATGTAATGATATGTGTTTGATGCAAGTATAATGATAGGATGATCAGTTATGATGTTTTCATTCATGTCAACTTAGTATTTGTTGGTTGATAGTGTTCCTGTTATGAAGAGGTGTGTTCAAGAGGTTGGATCTACAGCTATAGTAAGAGTTGGAGTGTGCGATCATGAAAGAAGATTAAGAGATGTCTAAATATGATATATCTATGACAGCACAAGTTAATCTTTTGTATGTTATGACTTATGGTTGTTTGAAGGTTGTCAAGCAAACAAGAAGAATGGGATAAACCCAAGGAGTAATGATTTGATTATTGTGTCAAATTGGTTTGGATTCAAGTGTTGTGGTTGAGGATGTGGTATCTTGAATATATTATTGGATTGTTGGTTCAATCGCATCAAGATTGATTATCGGAGGACAGAGTTACAGTGGACTGAAGCTCACTCAATGAAAAGCACAAGAATTTCTTAGAACAATCAGTCAGATCCTTAACCGTTGATGTTGCACCATGTTGTGATAAGTTGTTATGTGTTTGAAGGATCATGGTGATGTGTTAGATTGACATGGAATATGATTTGGCATTTTCATGATCGTTATGATTAGATTTATTGGAGTTGTGCAAGTACAGTAGAGAGTGTGATATGGTTTGACTTTTATTTTTAAAATTGATTGTGTGATGACTTTGGAGGCTGACATGAATCTGAAATTGTAAATGATAATTGGTATTACATTTTAGGGTTCAAGGATTGAGCAGGAATGTATTGTAATTCAAATGTATTAGGTCTTAGATGACCTAATTAGTGAAAATGTATTTATATATCATTTTTGATGTATTGTAGAGAGGTGAGAGAAGAGATGAAAAATATCAATGTGTGGTGATGTTGTTGTTGTTGCGATGGTTTATGGTTATCAAAGGTGTTAGTACAAATGTCAAGAAGTGTTTCAGAAAAGAGCATTGATCAAGATTACACTAGATCTGTCATGCATTGAGTTCAAATATCAAATTATTCTTTACTTGTTGATTCTAGCAAGTTGACAAGAAAAATCCCTTAATCGGGCCACTCCTAATAGGGTGTGCATGATCCTAACGGGTCTGAAGATCAAAATCCTCTAACAAGGTGACTCTCAAAAGAAGTTCTAAATCCCTTAACCGGTAGATCCTAAGAAGTATTTGTTTTAAGCTCCTAACATGGCTAAATACTCTTAACTAGGTATACCCTTAACCAAGTGGATGTAATGCTCCTATTAGAGAAACCTATTACTGCAATAGTGAGGATTTGTGGGTACTAATTCCCACATATGGTTTTTCCCACTAACAAGGGTTTCCACGAGAAAGATATATGTGTTAAAGTGTTGCATACTTTTGACTATTTGATTTACTTTGTTAGTAATTTTCTATTTGCATTGCATGCTACATCTTGTGAAATTTGATGGTGAAATTAGTTAGAGTTTTTGGTTACACTGATTCACCCCCCCTCTCAATGTCATCTAGCATTAACAATTGGTATTAGAGCCAAGTTCCCTTGAAGAAGCCTAACCACTTGGAGAAGATCCTTAAGGTAAATATGGAGGGTTTGAGGTATCGAAGACAACTTGAAGAAGCTGAAGAGGTCATTGAAAAGCTTAAAGAGCAACTGAAGATCTCAAGGGACAAGAGAAAAGAGCTTGTTAAACAATTTAATGAGTCAAGACTACATTGAGAAATTGTCTGAACAAAGTGGATCTGAGGAATATGAAGCAGCCCTAAAAGCATTGTCTCGAGAGAATGAAAAACTAACAAAAGAAAAGAATAATATCAGAAGGGAGTTAGAAGATTTGTCCATTAAGATGGGTCAAGAAATGGAAGCTAGGAAAGTTGTTGAGTAAGCAAGGAAGATTGTTGAAGATACCCTAAAAGAAAAAGTGGATGAACTTTCCAGATCTAAGAAAGAGGCAGGTACCTTGCAAGTGTATCTTCATGAGACCAGAGATGAAATGCAAGATCTAAGAGGTGAGATCAACAATTTGATGATGAGCAATGAAGATTTGGAAAGAAAAAATGAAAAATTACAGAGTGAACTAGATGCAGCAAACAAGTTGTTGAAGAAGTTTAATGAGAGTTCTGAGAAACTTGATGAGCAGCTGAAAAGTCAAAGAAGAAGCAAGGACACAACCGGTCCAAGCTATACCAGTCAAATTACTTTTGAGATTGGTGAATCATCTAAATCCAAGAAGCCCAATCAAAATGACAAGTCTCCACCCAAGGTGATCAAGAAAAGTCTTGGTAAGAAAGCCTATAAGCCTATGTGTTTTAATTGTCATAAAGTAGGACATGTTGCAAGAGAATACAAGTTTAGACCTACTGCCTCTACATGTTCAATTTGTCATGAGGAGGGTCATACTGCTAGGGTTTACATAAATAAACCTAATGTGTTTAATGGTCACTTCTATAATTGCAATAAGTATGGACACACTACATATCATAGTAGATCCAGGCCTAGCAGGAAAATCCAGTAATAGTAGCTTTGATGGATATTGTTATACATGCAACAAATATAGCCACAAAGTTGATGAATGTAGGTCAAGAGTGAATAATCCAAGGTCACATGTGAACCGGGAAAGTCCTTACCAAATGGAGAGGCAATTCAATGTCACATGCTCAATTTGTGGGAACTGTGGACACATGGCTATGAATTACAGAATGAAGACAAACAAAGGCAATGCTAGACCATGGAAGACAACCAGTATGGCATGTTTTTATTGTCATAAGATTGGTCATGTACCAAGGAATTTCAGAATGAGAAATCAACTATTAAATTGGTCAAAGGATCAAAAGGGAAAACATATTTTGAATGTGGAGGAAACCAGAAAGCAGATGAGTAGAGTATGGGCAACGAAGAATGAAAGAAAAATATCAAAAGGATCTATGTCACCATCGGGTGTGGAGAATTCATCAGCTAACTAAGCATGTTTTGTCTTAGGGGGAGCAATCAAGGTTAGATCAATCTTAAACCCCCAAGAAGAATGTGTGGTAAATTCTATCTACATATTTAGATGCATAATGATGTATTGTGATGTGATTTGAATTTCAGTTGTATTACATGAAGTGTTACCTATTGGTAATCAAGTTTGAAATGTTAAGCGGTGTATAGTTATGCTCAATCGGTAAATGAAAGGAAATAAGAAAAGAAGTGAAGCAATTCACCCTGCTGAAAGGATTTACAAAAGAACAAAATAGATTTTAAAAAAAGAAGCAAATTATGCAACAGAGCAAGCAGGCACATCTGGTGCTGTAGGTGATAATGATAAAGATATTGAAGTGGTATCTTCAACAACTGATAAAGCCCCTACATGTAGACAAATAAGAAGTGCAACTGTCAAAAAAGAAATGATCACTTCATCAGTGAAGTGCAAAATAAAGTTGCTAAGGTTGATACGCATGAGCCCCCCAAAGCAAGAATGCATCTGAATCGGTGAAGGCTACTGAAAGAGGAAGAAGAAGAAAGCACAAAGAGAAAAGGATGAGGATAAAAGTGAAGAAGAATGAACTAAATTAGATGAAGGTCAGTAAGAGGTGAAGACCGCAAGGAAGAAGTCCAAAGTTGTTAGTTCCCCTATGGAGAAGATTGTGACACCTTATTTGAACCAAACCACAATTCAAAGATCAAGAAGAGGTTGATAAGATTGTTAATCAGTGAGACTCAATCAGTACATGATGTGACTAAAGCTATGTTGAAAAGAATTTTTTTTGGGGATTGAAGGAACCAGAGAAATGAAAAGTACATGATGTTGAAGAAGATCAGGTATAAGAGGAGCCAAAAATTACACATGCTGAGGAAGAATGAAAAATTGGAAATATTAAGACCACAATTGGTGACATTTATGTTCCTTATGCTCCAGAGGAATCAATGGAGATACCAGCAATGCCGAGAATTGATCAAGTAATGAAAATCGATGATTGATGATGCCAGTATGAATACACTTATCGGTGAGGAACAATTGCAGGTACTGGTAGATGGTACAACTATAGGAGATGAGAAAAATGTGAACAGGTCCATACTGATGTTGTGCAAATTTAAAGTGAAAAGGAAAAGCAAGTACAAGAAGAGGAAGGAACTTATGTCAAGAATAAAGAGCAGGAAATAGTAGTACAGATTTTGTCTATTTTAAAGGAAGGTATCGATAATGATGATGATGATAAACCGGTCATACAAGGACCTATTAATATATATGCTCTGAGCTCAAGTGAGATGATAGAGATTTTTATTGTCTTGAAATCTAAGGCCAAGAAACAAGTGATAAAGGCACATAGGAAAGAAGCCCAAGTCATTCAATAAGCAAGAGATGTCTTGACAAATCGGATGTCAGAAGTTGATTGTGATGAGTATGCCACATTTATTGCTAAATCTGATAGATTGGTGATTGTTGCAGGAGAACAAATGAAAAGTCTAGAGGATGCAGAAATGTATTAAGTCCAAAGAGACAATGAGCATCAAAGGAAAAAGATATAATTTTGATCGATTGCATTGGAAAGAGTCAGTTTATCAGTAGGTGTGAACCAAGTCACAGAGACATACAAGGAAATGGTAAGATTCTTGCCATTATTTGTAATTTTTCAAGTTTGTTGAGGATGTTGAGAAGAAGAAAGTTGAGACATAAGAAGAAATCAAGAAGAATGTTGGGGATGACTTTTCTCTACTAGATATGTGTGCATTTGATGCATTAGAGAAGTAAGCATTTTTGTTGAAAGGACATATTGTTTTACTGAAAAACCTATTGAAGAACTGGAACGATGATCTTCAAGCATTGAAGACAAGGGGAGAAGAGTAAGATGCAGTAAAAGTTTTGAGTAGTAGCTCTTGTACATTTGAATCAACAATGAGTGATCAACTTAGGGGGAGCAGTCGGAAAGTGATGAAGATAGTTACAACAAATGAAGACTTAGGCATGTTGCGCCTTTGACATTGTTGTCAAAGGGGTAGAAGAATTAGTAAAGAATCAAAGGGGGGGAAGAACTAGTAAAGGGAGAAGAGTCAGAGAAGAATTAGTAAAGAGGATAAAGAGATCGGGAACAAAGAGAGCATCTATTTGTTTGGTATTGTTGGTGTTGTCATTAATGCCAAAGGGGGAGATTGTTGGTATAACTAATGTAACTGATGCATAGATCAGATGAGTATGTTATGATATGTGTTTGATGCAAGTATGATGATAGGATGATCAGTTATGATATTGTCATTGATGTCAACTTAGTATTTGTTGGTTGACAATGTTCTTGTTATGATGAGGTATGTTCAAGAGGTTGAATCTAGAGCTATGGTAAGAGTTCGAGTGTGTGATCATGAAGGAAGATTAAGTGATGTCTAAAGATGATATATCTATGACCGCACAAGTTTATCTTTTGTATGTTGTGACTTATGATTGTTTGAAGGTTGTCAAGCAAACAGAAAGAACATGATAAACCCAAGGAGTGATGAGTTGATTATTGTGTCAAATTGGTTTGGATTCAAGTGTTGTGATTCCGAATGTGGTATCTTGACTGTATTATTGGAGTGTTGGTTCAATCGCATCAAGGTTGATGATTGGAGGACAAAGTTACAGTGGACTAAAGCTCACTTAGTGAAAAGCACAGGAAGTTAGAACAATCGGTCAGATCCTTAACCGATGATGTTGCATCGTGTTGCGATAAGTTGTTATGTGTTTGAAGGATCATAGTGACATGCAAGATTGACATGGAGTGATGAGTTGGCATTTTCACGATCGTTATGATTAGATTTCTTGGAGTTGTGCAGTACATTGGAGAGTGTGATATGGTTTGACTTTTCTTTGTCAAATTGATTGTGTGATGAATCTAGAGGCCAACATGAATCTAAAATTGTAAATGATAATTGGTATTATGTTTTACGGTTCAAGGATTGAGCGGGAATGTATTGTAATTCAAATGTATTAGGTCTTAGCTGACCTAGTTAGTAAAAATGTATTTATATATCATTTTTTATGTATTGTAGAGAGGAGAGAGAAGAGACAAAAAAATATCAATGTGTGGTGTTGTTGTTGTTGCAGTGGTTTATGGTGATCAAAGGTGTTAGTACAAATGTGAAGAAGTGTTTCAAAGCAAAACATTCATTAAGATTACACTAGATATGTCATGCATTGAGTGCAAATATCAAATCATTCATTACTTGTTGATTCTAAAAGGTTGACAAGAGAAATCCCTTAACTAGGTCACTCCTAACAAGATGTGCAGATCCTAACAAGTTTTAAGATCAAAATCCTCTAACAAGGTGACTCTCAGAAGGAGTTCTAAATCCCTTAACTGGGAAGATCCTAACAGGTCTTTGTTGTAAGCTCCTAACAGGGCTAAATACTCTTAACTGGGTATACCCTTAACTAGGTGGATGTAATGCTCCTATCAAGGCAACTTATTATTGTAGTAGTGAGGATTTGTGGGTACTAATTCCCACACATGGTTTTTCCCTCTAAGGGTTTCCACGAGAAAAATATATGTGCTAAAGTGTTGCATGCTTTTGATGTTTGATTTACTTTGTTACTACTTTTCTATTTGCATTTCATGCTACATCTTGTGAAAGTCGGTGGTGAAATTAGTTAGAGTTTTTTTTTACACTTATTCACCCCCTCTCAATGTCATCTAGCATTAACAATGACAACTTAATTTAATTATTTAATAAAGTATTAAAATGACTTTAATGGAGCTTAGTGAATAATCAAAAAAGTCATTTTATTATTATTTCCCTAATTTCAATTTTAAAGAGGGAGATAATACATGGACAAATAAAAGAAATACCAAGAGACATGTAGAGGGAAAAGGAAGTGTCATAGGGATTTTCTATTAAAGAACATTTAGTGGTTCATTTTCATTATGCTTGGTTTATTATTTTCTCTTGGAGATTTAGGGAATTACTAGCTTTCAGTTTTGGAACCCGAGGACAGAAACCTTCATAATTTCTTGGTGTATTGGACACAAACCCAATTCATTTCTTTGGTGGATTTGTGACAGAGTTCATAGCTGGGAAAATTTGTGAAGTCTTCATTTAAAGACAATACTTGTAGTTTTAGAGTATTTCATAGATTTATTGTAATGATTTATTTATTTTAATAGAAATATTCATATCTCTATTTCAGTTTGATATTATATGATTTTATGATTTTCAACATAATCTGTTGGAATAGAAATCAATTTTCTTGTAAAATGTTTGTATAAATTCCTATGTAACATTTGGTAAAAATCTGGAACAAGTATCTATAGAGGATATTAGATAGCTCATAAAGCCTTTGGTTGTTCTTCTATGAGATGTTGATAAGGAGAAGCCCATAATGAGCTAAATATATGAGGACATGGATAAGGCTAAGGAGGTCATTAGGTCATTAGGTCATTAGGTGTCTTTTGTGGGAAGGATGGAGACTCTTCTATGTCATAGACTTCTAGCTTGTGTCTTGATATTTGTTTAGAACTTTTGATGTCATTTATTTCATATTCCATGTGTTCTGTGTACCTTTGACAATATTTAATATTTATGTATTATTTCCTTCAACTAAAATTTGTGTTTATATTTATGTGATCTATGTCTACTTGTGTATATGATCAAATTAGCTTCTATTTGATGATGTTATTGTGTCTTTAAGGTTTATTTGTTAAAGAGTGGATGATTTAGATCATTTTAAATCTTTGAATACTATGGACTTTTCAATTTTCTAAGTTTTTGCCAAGCCTAGGTGCTAAGTCCAAGTTGAATCCAAATCTTTGCCAGAATTTTGTAAGTCTGGGTGTTGAGTCTAAGTCCAAGTCAAATATTAGCTTGTCAAGTGTGAATTGAGTCCCAAATCTCTTAACATTGGTTACAACTTCATGGTTAGCTGATTTTATTTTTATTGTTGAGTTTATACCTCCACACATAATCTCAAATTTACATACACTTTAAAAAGATTCATTGTATTAGTTTCTCTTCAACACCTATTAGTTATACGCTATTGAGCTTGTATGGTTACAATGACTTGCTAGAAGCCCGAAACCATTTCCATCATTAAGATTATTGTTACAATGGTCTATTTAGGGAACTTGCACCTCCTTATTAGCTACAATGTTCCATAAAAGAATCTTATACCACTCTTTATTTGAAGCATGGTTACAATGGTTGGTTCAACGACCTTCCACCTTTTATGATTGCAATGGTCCATTCAAGGACCATCCACCTACATTTTGCACTCTTATGTCTTTAGGGGCACAACCATCCATTCATTGATCTTATGTCTCTTTTATTTACATTTTAATTGTTGCCATTGCTGAGTAGCAAGTAATTATATTTTTTTTCATATTTTTATCATATCATAATGCAAATCTTTAGCTGGAGCTGCCCTAAAATGGGTCATAAATTGATCATCATCAATATCCATATCCTTTTCAGGTGCTCGTATATTAATTTAATAAGCATTATCTATAATAATTCACATCCAAGTCGAAGTGGAAGCAAAATGTATATGTGAGAGTATCAATTACACTTTGGCTTGCCTCTTTTGGACTCCTTTACTCCGTGTCCCAAGTACAAATCTCAGTGATACACTTTTGTGAAAAATCGCCATTCACCCCAAACCTGAGCTAAACCTAATTCTCATTCTTAAACACAGTTTAGGATAACAAGCGCAGCTTTGATACCATTTTCCAAATTTAAAATTATTTTTTGACCTCAAGTCAATTTAATCTCAAATAGTTGTTACCCAAAATCAAATGCAAAATATTCAAATTTAAATGCTAGGTTGTTGCATAAAAGTTCAAATTCCTCAGACATTTTTATCATCAAACAATTAAATCCAAAAACAATCATAAAAAATCATTATTCATAAATCAGATACGTAATTTTTTGCCTTCTACTTTGTATGTATTGAAATTCTATTGAATTGGTTTAGCAAGTCCTCGCTACAATCGATACAAAATGCAGAGTCCCCATATTGATAGCAAACTCTCAGTCTAGACATACATAGCGAACAGATCTCTAAATAAACAAAACCTCGATTTAAGGTCATAAAGGGAAAGAGGTCACACGTGTGGGTTGCAATCCAAACATTATACAAAACGTTTTCCAAGCTGAAAAGGCCTAACCAATGCATGTCTAATAATAAATATCAAATTCCTTAAGACGAATCAGTGGTATGTTACAACAAAATATTCTGTAGTAATGCACAGAGCTAAGCACCTCCCTGAAATTTTCAGCACATGTTTCAATATGTCATTTAGATTCAGCTCTGAATTCTAGTGTTAGATGTTAATCATTGGATTAAATAATTTACAATAAATATTTGTATAGGAAGCATTTTATTCCTCTACGATATTATCATTTTATATTACAATTACTTCACTATATTTTAAACTTGACGAGTCAATTCATTCAATTTTTACTGCTAACTCATTTTGCATATTATATCTGAACTCCAAAGGCAATCTTAATAACCAAAACACTAGCAAGAATGTAGCAATGTCTCTTGCTTTAAATAGGACCCATAGCAGAAAAGTTCAGAAAACTAGATCAATGAGTAAGAAAACAACATAGCCTGCTTGACAAAGTGTTGAATTTTATTACACGTTGTCCTGGAACTAAAACATGTTCTTATTATTTTGGATACAAGATAGTATGTTGAATCAATGATACATGTTATGGGATGAATTGTTTTTGAACTGTATTATATTAATTGAGCCCCAAACCGTAAAAGTTAATTTCTATGATGAGGTTTCTGGTTTCAGGTAAAGGATTTCCATTTGACTTCCACTGTGAGAAACAAGTGTCATACTTGCTGGCAGGCTTCCTCCATTTTGTTAGTATATGGATTTACGAATTTTCACACGATCATGGTAGCATGTCCAATTTTAAAGTCAAAAACATCGCCTGCCTAGTGAATTTGTGTAGTGGTTGAAATGGAAGGAACCAGAATATAACAAATATAAGATGAACGGTCAGAAATGCAAGGTAAAGAGTCATTTGGAGATCTGTTTATTTTGTTTATTGAGGATATACTTATACTTCAGTACTTTCACGTAGCACTTGTTAAAACATTTTAGCAAGTAGGGGAGTAGAGAAGGCAGAAGGACAATGCTGTAGGGTTTGATTAAATAATTGTGATCATGCTAAAAAATAACTAAAATTAATGACATGGTAAGCAAATCAGCACATCTTAAAAAAAAATCAAAGTCAATGAATATTTTTTGGATTGTATTCTTCAAAACATGTGTGTGAGAAAGGGAAGTTGTATGCTAAATTTTAATAAATTCTATGAAATTTAAAATATTGAACGAAAGCAACCAATACTGTATCAAACTTAATCATCCATACAAACTAGCAAAATCCTTCTACACAGCAGCTTTCATATCAAGTGGATTACACAACATATGCCACAAGTAAGCTCATCGTTTGGAAATTGATTCACTAGTTATAAATCACAACTTTCGTATCTTGCAAACGGGGATATGAAAGAATAAAATTGCAGCATTGTAAATTGAAACCAAATCAGGCCGATATCAACATTACAAATGTTGAAAGCTTTTATAGAATAACAAGTTCAACTCAATCATACAACACATTTATCATGGCTCTTGTTGTGTTCTAAAATACAAGATCAACAAAGGGTAAAATCCCATCAAAATTTGGGGACACATTGCCCATAACCATGTTTCTGACTCATCAGGTGGACCAACTCTATTTTACTAGGACTTCTTCCATCAATCTGAAAAACCCTCACAAAGAATCACCATATCCGAACCAAAAAATTACAGAAAGAATGAATAAAATCACTTAGTCTATTGATTTACTTCAAAACCTCCCTTTCCAGTATGGCAAGAACTCACAATATCATCAAGCTCAGGAAATGCAGCGAGAAGCAGCAACTCCAAAAGGCCATAAGCTAATTGTTTCATACAAACTGCTGACTGCAGATAAATGGAAAAGATCGCAATGCTTTATCAGATAACATCCTCTTTATTACAGACAGCCAATCATCAAAACTGAACAAACACAAATAAATGGCATGAAACATGCATTGAGAAGAAAAATAAATCCTGATAGAAAACCTAAAATACAAAAGCAATTCAACTCTAGAGAAAACCAACACATGGTAAATGGACCATACTTGTAGAAAGAAATAAATATCCCGAGCACATCGCTCATACTCTTTTCGTCCTACCAGACCAACAAGAGCAGCCGGGGCATTATCTGTGAAGCAGGAACACAACAAACTCGTTGATAAACAGTTTACAAAATCAAACTAGGCCCTTCAAAAATATATATATTTAAGATATATATTATATATATTTAATATTAGGGTTAAAAAGAAATTAATAAAATGGAAGTGATGTTGAATCTGGTGTGTCCAAGATCTCCTGGGCTGTAACTTGCCTGCACACTTTATCCATCTTACCAAGAAACACATTCTCACCACCAGTCATATGCTCAAAACATTAGATGAATAAGCAGGAATTTTGAGCATGTCCCAACTGAAAGTATAAGGAACATACAGTCTACAAATGAGGTGTAGCGGATTATCAATCTCCCAGTATATGTCATATATTAAACAGGCCATAGAAACTTAAGTCACGTGACTTGCACACCACTGATCTGATCTGGCAACTGCTTCCTGAGAAAGGTTCAGTTCTAATTGTTGACAGAAAGATTTAACACCTTACTAAGATAGGTTTCAGGACAGAGGAATGAGGCAGTCCCTGTTGAGAGCAAACATTAGTCAGGATATTATGGTTAATCTAAGTGTTGTTGAAGCACCTCATATTCTAGGGCACCAACAAGAAAAATGTCTTCAAAAACCAAGATTAGTTTGTACTTCTAGTCAATCCTAGACATGGACAATAAACTTATTCAGGCAGTTACAACATGATATGGATGGCATGCCTAGATGATCATGTATCAAGGAAACACTACAGAACTAAATTTGAACGTACAGAATATCGAGAATGCTCCAGTTAAATGCTTTGCCAATTGTATGGAACAAAGTGTCAATAAACACTTTAGATTGACTGCCAGAACTGTTACCAGACAGTAAATGATAAAGAAGTTTGAACTTGTAATGTAGAAAGTAAGTGTTTCAGTTAATGCTTTGCCAAATGAATAGGACAAGAAGTCCATAAACATAGTTCAAGTTCAGGTTGACTGTCAAAAGACAAATGTCAAGCATCAGTCCTAAATATATGAGACTGAAATACAAATTGTTCATTTGAGATACAAATGAAGTGCAAATGATAATGTCGAAGAAAAACATATCTACTAGAAATATGGTTCACATTGGTGATAAATAAATTCACTTGTAAATCTTTCAGGACTCAAAGACCTAATCATATTTACACGAAGTTGAACAGACTTTATATGTTAATTAACCGAACAAAGATGGGTTGAAATATTTTTTCTTGAAAAACTGGTCAGCCTTTTCTTATTCTCAGTTGAAAGAACTTGATGGAGCATGTCTAATCCATGACATTAAAATTACAAATTGAACTTCTTGGTGTTGCATATCATGATTCTGTGAATCCCAAGGTGAATTCTGAACCAAAACAAGTTTATTGAATTGTTTCTTTATAAAAAGATATATTTGACAAATCAGATTCTCTCGTAATCCAATCAAAGTAATATATACTATTGCAGAGGTAAAATAAGTCAAAATAAGTCATGTCAAAAGTATAAGAAAGAGATGAATTACCAATGATTAACTCACGAACAAATTTTGCCCGCCGAGTTTCTTCTGCTTGTGGGTCTGGTAAAGATGGATTATCTTTGTCATTAGGTTGCCTCAATTCTGTTCCCTTTGTTGACATCAATGTTCCTTGACTTTGTGGCACAGATAAACCCACATCTTGGGAAGGTGGCCGATGTCGCCGAGGATGCTTAGTAAAGAATATACCATCAGGCCAAAGAATCTACAGCACATAAAACTCACTTTGTTATATCACCACAATTATATTTCAAGATGCAGAACATTACATTAGTATTACAGTGATGCTAATTATAAATTGGCACTGCACTCCATAGAGATATATACAAGAATATACTTAGATAGGAAAATCCTAAAACAATCATCTACATTATTATAACTTATTAGGATAAAACAATCTCGCACAGCATCAATTTTTTAGGAAAATACAACAGGAAAGGATGACAACAATAAAATGCACTACAAATATTCAACAAAGAAAATCAAACATCTTTTAAACATGCATCTTCACTATCCAACACCAACATAAAACACAATCTGTCGAATCAAAATAAGTTGTACTAAGCATGCATTTACCTTATATCCCTTGTTGCTTTGTCCATGCATCATTCCATCACCATATAGTTTAATGGCTATTAAGAATTAACTTCAAATTATATTTGTAATTGAAGAAATTATGAAAAGGATAGAAAAGATGTGTATTTAAAGATGAACTACTAGGTTGAATGGTATATCACAACCAAACTGTAATCAAACAGTGATAAAAATAAACAGTAAGGTTTTTAATTGAATGTAGTTAAGGATAAATTGTCTAGCATTAAAGAAAATGAACACAACTAAAGCAACTCCATGTCTCAATAAGATGAAGATCTATTAAAATTCCCTATGATACTTGATAAAATGGAAACCATTTTTCTTTGCTTGATAAATAGGCATTGTCAATGGGGTCCCACAAATAACTCAAATGAGTGAAAAGGAAGCCAAGTGTTGGAACAACCCAACAAAGTCCAATATAGATAATCAAGTTGTAAACTAATTTGATTTTTT
Organism: Chamaecyparis obtusa; assembly: GCA_027943335.1. Taxonomy (NCBI): domain Eukaryota; kingdom Viridiplantae; phylum Streptophyta; class Pinopsida; order Cupressales; family Cupressaceae; genus Chamaecyparis; species Chamaecyparis obtusa. Next base: position 154,274 of record BSBK01003720.1, on the reverse strand, counting down.
TTACAATGTACAGCTGAATTACTGCCTGGGGCAAAAGTTTCTCCCAGACTAAGCTAGACCCACCAAAAATAATAGTTATCAACTTATCACTACTAATATTTTCATTCATTGTTTCTCAGTAATGGCCGGTTCTCTTAATGAGCCAATTTGAATCGTGTGACTATCAATCCCTTCCAAGATGATATTGTAGGCAGGCAATTGCTTCAACAAGAAAAATAGACATTCTTTAATCTTCTCTTCCGGGGATCTGCCTATGGACAACCCACCCAGCCATATAACCCAGTGACTCAGCTGTCATCTGGCATGAATAGGCAATAAGCAGAGGCATTCAGAGATAAAAGGCTACTATATAAACATTGGGAGCAGCCCCAATAATAGAATTACTACACAACATAATGAAAACATTGACTTGATGGTGCCACCTCATCAACTTATAGTAGATGAAAAATTCCCAACTTCCCAATGCCATCTCCACAGTTCCTATTCCATATAGATTTTACAAAAATGTATGGCACAGCTGAAAGATTTGCAAAGATCCATATATTTTCTGAAAGATTGTCTTGTACAAAAATAAAACCATGAACAATTTTTCACTTCAATTGTCACTGCCAATTTTTCTGTCTGTCTGAACCAATTATACATCATCACTGATTAGTATTAAAAAATGATTCCTTTTTATACATCATATTTTGTAATTTAGTGCCAAACAAATTAGTGATATCAGTGCAATTTATATACATCATATTTTGTAATTTAGTGCCAAACAAATTAGTGATATCAGTGCAATTTATTCCATGTTCATATGTCTTGTTGATTGATGTCAAACTAATGAAATTATAAAGCCAAGTGTGAAAGTGTCATGACCACAAAATGACATTAAAAACTTTGAGAGTTTCAAAAGGCTTAATACACATTAAATTGGAGGGAGATGAGGTAGTTTAAGTCTTTAAGCTTCTCATACAGCCCAAGAGTCGTTGTGTATGATTGATTATCTGGAAGTATTTAAACCTGTTGAAAGCTCCTTTGTAGCATGAACTGGAACTGTGATGCCACTATGGCCAAACACTTCTCAACGTTAAACATATGCAATTCACCAAATTAGAGCTAAAACCGGTAAGAACAGTTCTGCAGTCCTTCACTTATGTTACACAATTTTATACCCATATGTACAAAGAAAGTTGAAAGTGAACTTCCTTTCACCCATCCTTTTCCGATACAATTTTTTCATAAAATGTTTTTCATATTTTTCAGATTGTTTCTGGATATTGATTCATAGATGTAAAAGTCGATTGGAAGTTTTCAAAAAAGGAAATTTATTTGTCATTGTTGAGGCTCACCTTCCTTGTCCCTACAAACCTGCTGATATGATCTAACAAACAACTATAAGTTAGCTTGCATGAATGAGAGCATGTAGTATTTAACAGGACCGACAAGCATTCAAAAGGAGTAAGTCCAACCATAACCGTAAGTCCAACCATAACCCTGTCCATAGATATGGTCCCTCTGTTCAGCCTCTTCATCTTGCCCATTGATCAAATCTTCTACTAAGCACACAAATATTTTAAGCTTTCCATAACTCTCACCAATAGCAATTAACTAATCCCATCATCAAGTATACTATTGAGAAAGGCACACTTCACATTTGATTACAATCCAAAGTGTGCTGCAAGAGTACTTAACAATTCGATTGCAATCATCTTTGTCACCTGTGCAAATACTTCATCAAAGTCTACAACTTCAAAATAAGCATAACCTTTGATCACAAGCTCACTTTTGTACATGTTGAATAGCCATAGTTAATTTTAAATCAACCATCAGCAGCCAATTATTCTTGTTTGATGGAAGTTCAGTCAGATCCCAAGTGTGTATAACAAATATGGGCAGAGACAAAAGAAGCTGCAAATGATTCAATACAAAATAATATGTGCTTCCTAGTTTCCATTCAATACATATTATATATATATAGGATTCCCATATCCTCTTTTGTAGGAAACTCTATAAACAACTTTCCCAAATATATTGAGTTGTTTTAACAACTCAACATATTCACACCACTAATACAATAACCTATATAACAAACTTTAACAACCCTATAAAATTATTATTTTATGCATCCTATGATGCAAAATTTCCAACACCCCCCCATATTGCATCACTCTCTGAATGGTGATAGTGGACCAGCAGTACTTGACGGCCACATTTTAGTAGTTCATCATAAGCTACGAGTAGAGACATACACATCTACTCCTGACAAGCAATAATGGAACTAGTCTCACTATACTCACTATACCTTCATCCAAGGATAGGGACAAACACTTCTACCCATAGAACCTAGGATAGGGACTAACACATCTATCTAGGGTATTACATCATGTCTGAATAGGGACAAACACATTTATCCAAGATCAAGGTTATGAACAGGGATACACACATCTGCTCACAACAATTATGATTGAGGACACACATCCAATCATAATCACCAACTCTTGTGATTCAGGACAAACACATCCACTCACTTACGTCATCTTGTGAATGGAGACAAATACATCCAATCACTTACATTATCTTGTGAATGGGGACAAAGTGACACAAAAACATTCATTCGCAAACAACCAACAATAGTGATTGGAGACAAACATATCCAATCACTTGCAAACTTTCGAATTGATTTCGAAAATATATTCCTCACTGTTTTTGTGAGGATCTTCAGTAGCCACCCCATGAAGGCATTTTTCATCACTATCTGCAGCCAATGCCTTATCTGCATTTAGCTTGCCATCAAGGAGGTCCTTGGCACATTGAGTTCAATTCATAAAAATGTGTCCCTTCTTGAAATAGTAGCACAAAATTCTATCTTTGAAAAAACAATTTCCCTTTGACGCAGAAGAATTGGATTTAGAGGAACAATTGGGCTTGTTTTCCTCAAACATTGCAGTTTCCTCTATAGTCTAGTCCATTTTCTTAGCTCCTTCAGACTAGATATTGTATCTTCTAGACTAGCATCTACTTTGTTCAATGTGAATACAATATTACCATAACTAGGAGGCATGCTATTTAACAAAATAGCTTTAGCATCATCATCATCTACTTTAGCATTTATCCCAGCTAATTGATTTAATAGGGAGTGAAGCTTACTGATATGTTTAACAATGATATCACCTTGCATCATTTTTAGCCCGCATAGTTTCTGCTTTACACTCATTGCTTTTGCTCCAAACACAGCATTCAAATCATCCCACACTTCCTTTGAGGTCTTTCTTAAGTTGATATAGTGGAGGTATGCATCTGACAGTGCACGACCAATCAAAGCTATTGTTCTTCAATCTTTCCCAATCCATTTTGTGCTTTCATCGACATCAGTTGGCCTTGTTGTTGCTCCACTTGCTATATCCCACAAATCCTTTTCAATAAGGATCAACTGTAATTTGATTTGCCATGCATGAAATTCTAAACCCTCAAATTTTTCTATCAGTATACTGTTTTTCTCCATTTAAAAAGAAATACTATTTGACTCCCTCCCATAATCTAAATAATATCGAAGGTGTCAAGTTCCACTGGTAATGCACCTTAACACTTTTCCATTTTGATAGACATAACTTTGATGACTCTAAACCAATAATAAATAATAACAATTTGACTTCCAATCTATGAGCTTAAATTTTGAAAACTAAACTAAATGACTCAACTCAATGTTGGGCGACTTAACTTTAAATTCTAATATAACCACTTGGTGCAATAATAGACCTTGCAAGTAAGAATCCAACAAGAATCGACTGTGAACTTCTCTTCTAATTTGGAATGACAGTAAACATTGGGTGATTTGATTTTAACAACGATTCCTTCTTGTCTTGGTAGGGCACTTCACACTTTCGACTTCCTTTGTGAAAAGTTGGGAAGAATTGCCTTGTCTACAAAAAAAGACAGACAAAGGATGTCTTGAAGCCAAGGAATCCCACAACGTAACTGAAAATGGTTAATTTTCCTTAGCGGCAATCACAAACTTATTTAAAAGCCGCCCCATTAATGGATCCAAAACTTCTACTGCCAACGCTCTCACACCTGTATTAATGCTTTCCCCTTAGTTGGCAGCTGCAGCGTTAAACTTTTGTGATCTCTTCATAAGTCTTTCAGCATGTTGGTGTTACAGCTTGACTCCCTCTATTGCCATGCTGTTCATTAGCTGCTACAGTATGAAAGAGGATATTAGAATCCTCAATTCTGCCAACATGATGTACAATACTCACAGTCAGCCCCAAATCTTTGGCCAAGATAGCAGAAAGTCACTTAGTTGTCGGTCGAGCTGTCTACAAAGATAATACAGATGAACATAGCAGAGAATCCTCTCAGCTTCCTGCAATCTCCCTTGTCATGATGATATGTCTCTCGGGCTTACAGAAACAAATAAATCAAATCAGTGATTGGATGACACAATATATGGCATGTGCAAGCTTAAGCTAAAACTGTCCTTGGGATACCTTCTAGGAAGCCTACTCCTAAGCATGTTCCAATACCATATAAGAAATACGAGCAGAGACAAATGAAGCTGCAAATGATTCAATACACAACATACATGCTTCCTATTTCCATTCAATACATATTACATATATATAGGATTCTCATATCCTATTTTGTAGGAAACTCTATAAAAAACCTTCCCAAATATATCGAGTTGTGTTAACAACTCAACATATTCATACCACTAATACAATAACCTATATAACAAACTTTAACAAACCTATTAAATTATTATCTTATGCATCATATGATGCAATATTTCCAGCAGTGTCATTTTCAAGACAGAAAATCTTTTTCTTCATGGCCTCTTTCCATTGAGGTTGATTTTGGCCTCCTTGTATAGCACAGGTTCATCAATACTTAAATCATTAATGTATAATTGGAATTATGCATACTTGATTGAATACCTTTGTTAACAGACATTTTCATGTTCTAAATTTTAGTGTCTTGTTTCCAATTATATTTTGGAAACTTTTTCTTTTAAGAAGGAAGGGAAGAGGAAGAAGAAAACGGTTTATTTTCACTTTGCTCCTCACTTTCATTCTTTATGCCCTCCTGCTATAAAAGAAGGCGCTTGCCTAGCTCTGGAGGCAACTACCATATTTTCATATTTTTTTGTCATAACTTGAGCTTTGTCTTCAACTATCAATACAAAACAAGAACCACTGGATTCAAAGATTAGAGCACCAAACCACTTTGATCTCTTATTTTCTCACATGTTTTTTGTCATAACGTGAGCCTTGTACTCAACTATCAATTTAAGACAATAACCATTGGATTCAAAGATCAGAGGGCCAAACCCCATTGATCTCCTAAAGGCAATCTCATCCAAAGGTAGTATTTATGCTGAAAGATTTTAATATGTTTTCCTGCAAGTATTTGTATTTGGAGTAACAAAATAGTGTGATATCAAATTCAATTCATGTTTGTATTTTGTTTATTCAATGTATTCTATCAGACTTGAGTAATAAGATTAAGATCCAGCATGTTTGTGAAGATTTTTTACTGTTCAATAAATCTATTGCTATATCTTTTGGGCGTGATATCTATTTAAATAAAATATATAATTTTAAAATCATTATTCATCCACCATATGCTCTCACTCACCCTAATGACATCTCTGTGTGCAGTTGGTGTTGAATGATAATATTGACACACCGTATGCTCACACCTCACACTCAAGAGACTTCAGTGAATTTTTTACTAAAATTTGTTGAGATCATCACAGTGCTATCATAACTAATATCCTGCCAGCCTGTGAAGAATGGAGAGAAACGGAAGACACATTGCAGTAGAAGACAGCTTAGTTTTTTCAAGACACCATAATAGGACTTCAGACCCAAATTTACATGTCCAATACCATTCCTTTTGTGAAATCAAGATCATACCAGAACATTACAAAGAGGGAAACATTCATTTGCAAATAACCGACAGGCACTTAGTTACATCCCAAAACCTTCTAGAGCAATGTCTCTGCAGAAAAGAAGAAAAAACAGAACCTAAGAGTACTTCCATAAAGGAGCTTGAGAGACTTTTTGAAAAATGCCAAGGGAAATCTAAATCCTTCAAAGCCACCATATCTTTCAATAGATACTTGGGGATACTGGGGAAGTGTTTCCAACATTAAAAAGTGTCTCGAATGAGCAGATTGAAGCCGATGAACCAAAACTACAAGAAGCAATAGGAAAGTAGAGCATTGAGCCTAAAGTTGAGATAGACGAAGGTGCAACCATTTGCAAAGGTATCCTTGCAGCTTTGTCAAGAGTGCCACAATATTTATCCATTCAGAGTTCACAAGAAGCTATCCGAATGGCCATTATGGTTCTTATTGATAGTGGGGCTACCCACAGCTTCATTGATGAAAGTCTAGTGGTTAAGATAGGATGAAGGCTGAAACCTTTGCCAGATTCAATGTCACCATTGCTAATGTATTCATTATTGTGTATCAGGGTAAGTTGTATCTCAAGATAGCCCTTGGTGATTATGACGAGTGATTATTTCTATGTGGTAGGACTAGGAGAAGCAAATGTGTCCCTTGGTGTAGAGTGGTTGCATTCCCTTGGGGAATTTTCCCAAAATCATCAATCCATGGAACTGAAGTTCAAATATCAAGGGCAAGACATGATACTTAGGGGCATACCTAGGAGGTCACATGAAGTGATCACAACTGAGAGTATGGAAGGAACTTTCTCGAAGAAAATAGTCTTGTGGGTGCCAGTTGCTTTCTATTGAAAGGCATGCTTTGTACTGAAAGGCATGCCAAGTTTGTCTTCAAGTAATCACCACCTCAAACTATCGTGGACAAGTATACTATGGTGTTTAGTGGCAAACTTACAATATGGCTATCCAATAAGGGATCTCAACATTTCATAGAGTTGGGCTCTAATTCCATCATAATCACCCCCTCCATTATTCATGGATACATAATCAAGAAACAAAGAAGGCCATTGTTGATTGGAAAAATCAAAGGTACTAGCACATCCAACTTTGCATTGCCTGTGGGCAAGCAATTTTGTGTAATGTCCCCTTTTTGTGATTTACCTTAATTTAATCTTATCTTGATTTGGAGCCAAGTGTTTGGACAAAAAGTAAAACTACTGTACAGTTTATTACTTGTAATTCTGAAACTTGTACCCCCAATTTGGACTATATTTGGGGATCCTTGATTAAGAGTCACAATGTTTTATAAGAATGTAAACTGCTATTAATGTATTTACTCTGAGTCTGCAACTCCTGGTTTGACTGGGTGCTTCTAATCTTATTCTTTTTTAAGGCTGTTGTCTATCACCACACAAAAATACAAAATGGATGACTTACTTCTGAATCCTATTAGATTTGTGGATTGTGATACTTATATAATTCTCCTTGATAGAGCCCTGTACCTTTGATGATTGTCTGGCTTGACTCTTGGTGGGTATCTCTTATACCTGTGCGTCTTGGCCCTGCAAATAGGTTGGGTGAACAACACCTCTTCCTTCTCCGTCTAATGGCTCTTATAGAATGCTTCAGATCTGAATTGAATATATATCCCCAAATTGATAATGTTCTGGGCTGACACTTTGAATTGCTGAGATGATACCTGATGTAGAAGTTTGACATTGTTGTGATTCTATATGAATCTAATTATAAATATAGTCCGCAAAGATGTAATAATCGCTGCTTCCAGTCCCTATCAATCAGATTTATGTGATGATCATAGTAGCCGGAAACTCCTTTGTCCGTCCTCGGGCGCATGCATCCCTGTATCCAATTTGGAAACGTATCCAATACAGCCAGATACATTTAGAATATTGTACCCATGTGTGCCCAAAAAAACTTGATTTTCCAACCGTGCCAAATACTATGTGATTTGATTTTTAAAAAATTTGACATAAATCTTCCCAAATTTAATTTAAAAAAACTTCATTAATGCAATTTTTTTTAAAAACTTGGCATAAACAAAACCTACACCAAATGAGAAAGACAGATGAAATGTTTTTCTATTTCAGTGACCCAAATTCTTGGATTGTCTTCCAATGCAACACTACTATTTTCACATATTGTAAAGCGTTAAATTAACTTATAATTATTATGTAGCATTTATGTGTCTATATTGCTTTTGAAGGAATGAAAATCTCCTCTAATAACTTAGAAAATTGTCTTAAATATAGGTGTATGTGTTTTTTATTATGGCTGTATCCATATCCGATACTGTATCCGCATTTGTATCTGTATCCATGTCCATGCAACTTTGACAATGATCCAATTAGTTTGCCCTTGCTCAATGCTAGTTCTGGATCTCTGCATGATCTTCCAATCGATGATGATCGTTGCTACTGGTTTCATATATTTCTGCTGCTGATCAATATCTCTCCTAAATATATGTTTTCTCTGCTGATTCTAACGTGTTTATATACTCCTTGGGTCAGAAGAGATGCATCCCTGCCCATGTATCCCTTCCTTTTGCATTTCCTCGTAATTGTGTCCCTTTGGCTTTTAAATTACATCACACCCTTTGAGAGTTGGCTAACCCCTTTTATTAACCACTGCTTACTATTAACATAAACTTCTTAATGGATCATAACCACTGACTATTACTCTACCATTTATTACTACTTTTCCGCTAATTATTTAATGTTATTTCTTAATTTAACTGCTGTATAATATAGGCATCGTTGTTTGCAGATTGCTACTCTATGTCTCGGCGTTACTAAGATCGCTGCTTATTTCTGAGTTTATAAGCGCCATCTCAATTACTCCTTAGGTTCGATACTTGCAGAAAATTGTGAAGACGATTTTCTGGCTTGTCTAGGTGTTTCATGTCGGGGACATGACAGTCCTCCCTTCCCAAATTTTGCTTGTCCTCAAGCAAAGATTGAACCATCATTGAGTCTAATTCATGATCCATCTTTTGTTGCATTACTCTGATATCATCGTAAGCTGTAGATTCAGCTTCATATATATGTTTTATTCAAAGTGTGAGTTATAAACAAGGCAATCTTGTAAATGACTTACATCTATGATCTTAAATGTAATAAATTCATATCTTTTGGTTTACTCTTAGTTATTCTATTCTTCTACATCAACTAAAAATAAAGAACAAGGCACAGAGCATACATTTGAAAACACAAAGTATACACATAAACACATGAAGACACAAAGCATACATGAAGTAGACACATGAATGCATGAAGACACGAACCATACACGAAGTAGACACATGTATATATCCAAATACAAGCATACACATGAATATATATGTAGATACAGTTCACTGGGCCCACAAGAGGCAAGAACATCCAACCAAGACCAGATCCATCTCTTGGAGTAACCAATCCACAAGAGGTGAGAACGTCCAACCAGGTCCAGATCCGTCTCTTGGAGTAACCCACCCACAAGAGGCAGGAATGTCCAACCAGGACTAGATGCATCTCTTGGAGCAACCAATCCACAAGATCCAGGAATGTCCAACCAAGATCAGATCCATCTCTTGGAGCAACCAATGCACAAGAGGCAGGAAGGTCCAACTAGGACTAGATCCATCTCTTGCAGCAACCAATCCACAAGAGGCAGGAACCTCAAACCAAGACTAGATCCATCTTGGAGCAACCGATCCACAAGAGGTGGGAACGTCCAATCGGGACTAGATCCATCTCTTAGAGTAATTTAACGCACTAGGTTAGAACATTAACTTAATAATCATATCCAATTTAATGCTTTATCGAAAAAAAATCAATTTGACATGTTACAGTTTTTTATTTTGGAGATTGGTTGGTTAATTTGCAAGGGTGTCTGATCCCTTGTTGTTTGTCCATAAAGCTCCATTTGTTTCCTGTCCCTTCTTCCTTTGATTGGGTGATATCATGACTTCCTTCATCGCACCTTGTTTTCTTGTTTGGGTACTCTTCTCCCTCCTTTTCCCTTTCTCTATTGGATATTGCTTCTATTCTATGGGCTTGGCTCTTTTCCCACATTTATGCCCTGGCTCCCATCTTTATCTACATCTGAAACACAAGTTTTTCTGCTTGAGGTCCCTTGGATTACATAGGTGTTCGTGCCTCCAATCATCTCCGCACTTGTAACATACTTTTTCTCCTTTATTCTTGTCATGCTCACAAACGTGTCTCAGCTTCCACTTTTCTTTGCCACGGAAACACATATTTTCCCTCCTTGCATCACGTCTATCTTTAGGGATAAATGTCCTTTTATGATCTTTATTGTAAGAAATTCTATCTTTGAATGTCATGTGTTTGGAATTCCCCCTTTTACTTGTTTGGGCAGCATCAAAACATGTGGCCTTAAGGATTGCATCTTTAAGAGTAGGAGGGTCCAAGGCGCTCACCAATCCTCGTATGTTATCTGACAGCCCTTCTATGAATATGTAAGTGAGTCTTTCATTGGATATTTTGGGGACCATAACAGATAACCTCTGGAATTCCACGATACAGTCTTCAATTGTTCCTCTTTGCCTTATCCTTGTTAACTGCTTAAAGTGCTTTTGGGGGCGAATTTGATCAAATCTTTCAATGAGTCTTCTTTTGAAAACACCATAGCTCTTTATACCTTTGTACTCCTAGGTAATCAAGCCATGGTGCCACCAATCATGTGCCACTCCTCCCAAGTGTAATATGGCAAATGTGATGGCATCTTTTTCTGTCATGAGGAAGAGATTGAGGTACGTTTCTAGTTTTTGTAACCATGCTTGTGCTGTATTTTTTTCTGATCCATCAAAGTTAGGAATGCTTAGCTTTCATATTTTGTTTTGAATATCTTGGTTTGGGTGATTATTTCTTCTTCTAGAAATGGTTTTCATCTTGCCTTCACAATATGCTGCAAAGGACATGCTCCTTTTTGCCTCAATGTCAAGTCTAGCATATTCTATAGAGAGTTCTCCCATGTTTGGAGTATTAACTTCATCTTCCCTTGGAGACCCTTCCCTAGGTATGTAAGGATGTAAGAATGTTTCAGGGGTTTTTCTTATCACTTACAAATTGGCTAGAATTTGTATTCCCACCATTCCCTTGGTTGGTTCTTAAGGTGGTGCTTATGTTTTGTTGTGCTTGGAGAATGGCTTCATTTGTTTTCTCATTTCTTTCCATGAAAGCCCTGAATTCCTGCTCCATTTGAAGGGTCTTTGTATTGTTCTAGGAGGTAACCTTTCCCTTTTCCCTTTCTAGAGCCCTAATTGCTCATTGGCTAGGTAGCATCAACTAGTTCTCCTCAGGCTGGCAGGAACATGCTCTGATACCACTTGTAATGTCCCCTTTTTGTGATTTACCTTGATTTAATCTTATATTGATTTGGAGCCATGTGTTTGGACAAAATGTAAAACTACTGTACAGTTTATTACTTGTAATTCTGAAACTTATACCCCCAATTAGGACTATATTTGGGGATCCTTGATTAAGAGTCACAATGTTTTATAAGAATGTAAACTGCTATTAATGTATTTACTCTGAGTCTGCAACTCCTGGTTTGACTGGGTGCTTCTAATCTTCTTCCTTCTTTTAATGCTGTTGTATATCACCACTCGAAAATACAAAACGGATGACTTACTTCTGAATCCTATTGATTTCTCGATTGTGATACTTATGTAATTCTCCTTGATAGAGCCCTGGGACTTTGATGATTGTCTCCCTTGACTGTTGCCAGGTATCTCTTATACTTGTGCGTCTTAGCCTTGCAAATAGGGTGGGTGAGCACCACCTCTTCCTTCTCCATCTAATGGCCCTTATAGAATCCTTCAGATCTGAATTGAATATATATCCCAAAATTGATAATATTCTGGGACTGTCACTTTGAATTGCTGAGATGATACCTGATGTAGAAGTTTGATATACTTGTGATTCTATATGAATCTAATTATAAATATAGTCTGCAAAGATGTAATAATCGCTGCTTCTGATCCCCTATCAATCTGATTTATGTGATGATCCAATTAGTTTGCCCTTGCTCAATGCTATTCTGGATCTCTGTATGATCTTCTTCCAATCGATGATGATCATTGCTACTGGTTTCATATATTTCTGCTGCTGATCAATATCTCTGCTAAATATATATATTCTCTGCTGATCCCCTCCATTCTTGGGGCCGATCCTCTGCTAAATATAAACTCATAATTGCATCCCTTTGGTTTTTAAACTAAATCACACCCTTTGTGGGTAGGCTATATTGCGCCCCTTTTATTAACCACCGCTTTTAACATAAACTTCTTAATAGATCATAACCACTGATTATTACTCTTCCATTGATTATTATTTTCTGCTAATTATGTAATGTTATTTCTTAATTTAACTGCTGTATAATAAAGGCATCATTGTTTGTAGATTGCTACTCTATGTCTCAGCGTTACTAAGATCACTGCTCATTTCTGAGTTTATATGTGCCATCTCAATTACTCCTTAGGTTTGATACTTGCAGAAAATCATGAAGATGATTTTCTGGCTTGTCTAAGCATTTCATGTCGGGGACATGACATTTTGTAAAGGGTAAATTTGTAATGTCACTTTTAATTAATTTAGCTCACAAAGCCTCAACCCTTATTTTCCAGTAAGGATATAAAATAATAAAGGGCCCATGGGTTGGAAAAGTAAATACAAAAGTAAAATAATATTTAGTTTCAACATATAGGGGAGTGGGTTTTCATAGAAGGATATTGTAATTCCCAAAACACTTGGTACTCTTATCATGACAAATTGTATGACAAGAAGTTAATGAGTTACAAAACAAAGTGGGCCATTTGTATTTCCTTGAGATTGGACAATGGGATCCCTTCTGTTTTCTAAAGGCAATCTCATCCACAAGTTGAATTTATTAGAATATTGTAATGTTTCTTTAATGGTCATCTTAGTTAAACTTTAGTTTATTAGGTAGTTTCTATTTTCCTCTTTAGTTCATGATTGTTTCTTTTAGAACATCGTCTTTGTAAATCCATACAAGGAGCGTTCATCTCCTCTGTTTAATACAACATTGATTTACCATAACATAGTATCAAAGCAGGTCGATGGGATTTCATAAACTTTGGCAAATTTTTTAAGAAAAAATCAAGCCTCTTCTCATCTGAAATTTTTTTTCCAAAAATTTGTTTTTCTTATTTTTTAAAATAAAAATCGCTAGAGCTATCTTATGAAAATTTTGTGGTTTGTCTTTGAAGATTTTTGCTGAAAATCACAAACCTAGTCGAGGGTTTTGATCGTGTGATTTCTTAGTTTGAGCAAAAGTCTCTAATTTTTTAGGGTTGCATGTACTTGCATGTTTGTTGCATGTACTTTTAGTGAGTTGGATGTGCTTTTATTGAGTTGCATGTTGCTTGCATATGTTGTTTATCACGCAAAGTCTCATGTTTTGCTGCATGAAGGTTTCGCTAAAAGGTTTTCATAATTTTTTCCCTTAAAAATCCCTGATGGGTTTTCATAATTTTCTCTTAAATTTCTGATGGGTTTTCATAATATTTTTCCCTTCAAAAGATTTCTAGTGGGTTTTAATAATTGTCCCTTAAAAAAAATTATTTTGGGTTTATAATTTATTAATAAAAAATTAAGGGTTTGCTCCTATTAGGGAAAGCTCTCTGGTTTCTAGAAAGGTTTTACTATTTTTTCCTTAAAAATGATATTTTGTATGCCAATCCATGTCTCGGATCTTGTGCCATCTATTTGTTTGGTTTTCCAATTCTATCCTCAAAAATTGTTTTTGAATTTTGTAATTCGCAAAGTTGTGTGGGATTCCTTTGTGGGTTTTTACCATTTTTTCTAAAGAACAAAAAACAATGATTTGTAATCTTGGGTTCGGTATTTTTTCCTCAAAAATCCTGACTTTTTGCAATCTGTTCTGGGGGGCGTTGTGCTCTTCTACAAAAATTTGGAAGGTTTGCCATTTTTCCTCAAAATCGTAGCAGATGTTCTCGGTGTGTGTCTCTGGCTACAGGGAGGGATAGCTCCGTTATCCAACATAAGGTTGGCTGTTTTGTGATGATTTATGGTCAAAAGTTTTGCAAATTTTGGGAGGGTTAGTGGCAGACTCATCTCAGTGGCAAGCTCCTGTCTCTTGTTGCAGAGCATTCTCAAGAAGGGGGTGGCCTTCTCTATTTTTTCTAGACAGATTCTAGCTACTCTTGGTCATTGACATTCTGCAAATCCAGGGAGGGTCTCAACAACAGCAAAATGTTCTGAAGAATTTATGACCACAAGACATGTACAATCTTTTGCAGGGTAGTAAGACGATGACCATTGAGGGGAGGGTATTAGAATATTGTAATGTTTCTTTAATGGTCATCTTAGTTAGTCTTTAGTTTATTAGGTAGTTTCTATTTTCGTCTTTAGTTCATGATTGTTTCTATTTTGTCTATCGAAACTATTTCAGCATATTTGAGCAGGAAGATTCAGCTCCAATATATTAGAGAAGATTTCTATTGTTCACACAATCTATTGCTATATCTTTTGAGCATTGATATTTATATAAATAAATTTTATAAAAATCATTATTCGCCCATATTACATTCTCACCTTGCCCCATTAGATATTAGTGATCAAGCAATGCAAAAGAATAATATATATTCACCATACACTCTCACCTTGCCCTCATGGGATCTTAATCTTGTTGATTAAGTGGCATATATCTTACATTAACATCTGTTGATGTCATAATACGGGAAGTTTTAATATCTCTTTCTTATTCAATGTCTTTGATTTGTATTCCTACCATGCACTAAACGAATCAGATTTTGTACAACCACAAGGACTACCAAATTGGAGAAAGTAGATGCTTAAAAACTGATAAGAATAAACTACACAAATCTTGGTTTCATGCACTGACAAGAAAACCAGTCTTCCATGCACTCATAATTGTGAGCAATATGCTTACAATTAGTTCACCTATGGTCTTTGATGTAGGGAATCCATGGGTTGAACAATCTTGCATCACCCAAAAATATCTCTTGCTTTTTTTCTAGGTTTTTGTTTTCTATGCACAAGATTAGCTTGCACACACTCGTGTTTTGATGTTCTGTGTTAGCTTGTGTTTATTAGGGGTTGTACAAGTACAACTCTTGCACTTTTGCACAAAGCCCAACTAGATTTAGTTGTTTTGCACACTTTGTGCGAGCTTTAAACAAGTGTAATCCAACATGTGCATCCCAAGAACTGACATTCAAACTTCTATGCAATCTCTATACTCTTCAAGACTTCAACATTACCATGCAAATTAGGGGATGGTTTATGACAGTTGTGCAAATCAGTACTCAGACCCGTATATCATGCAAGCCTTTGCTGAAATTTTTGAATATGAATTCCGAAGACACTAAATAATTGACTGTCCTAGTGTCAACTACTCTCATCTAGCAACCAAAAGCAATAGGAAGCTTACTTTGATCCAAAAACTGGATCAAAGATGCTAGATCAAGAAGTCATGAAATAAAATTTTCAATCAGTAATCTCATTTTAGGCCATGCAAGTACAAGACTGTTCAGGTTGGAGAAATCAAGAATCAAGGAGTCTATTTTCCTGTTAGAAACATGTTTAGGGATCTTACAAGTGTTTTGAAACAAGTTGTAGATGACTACAAAGAGTGAAAATTTGAGAATAAAAAAAATTGCCAATTTCTATAAGCGGTGATTTCGAAACCACCACTCTATTCAAAGTGGTGATTGCTCTTTTACCGCACCAAAGTCCAAATTGCTCTAGCAATTCCATCACAGTACAGACAACAAGTGGAATTTGAGGGGTTTCTTCATTTCAGTTTACATTTGGGAATATATGCGAAAGGCGTATATTCATTGTAAACCATGTTTAAGTGGTTGGTCAATACAAACCTTCATTTTGTTCATTGTCGAAACTCTGATTCGCCCTACAGGCACTGTAGACACCTCAAAAAGAATGAATTCTGGAGATGAAAGATAGTGGCATGAGGAGCAAAAGGTCCCTTCTGGAGTTTTCTTCCCTTTTGAGGATTTCTCCAGCTATCAATCATGTGTTTGTCATTCTTGTGTGATTAAATTTCACTTTTATTTCTGCTGTGTATTTTTTAATAATATTGCAACCATCACAGTACAGACAAAGAGTGGAATTTGAGGGGTTTCTTCATTTCAGTTCACATTTGGGAATATATGCTAAAGGCATATATTCATTGTAAACCATGTTTCAGTGGTTGGTCATTACAAACCTTCATTTTGTTCATTGTCGAAACTCTGATTTGCCCTACAGGCATTGTAGACACCTCAAAAAGAATGAAAGATAGTGCCAAGAGAAGCAAAAGGTCCCTTCTGGAGATGAAAGATAGTGGCATAAGGAGCAAATGGTACCTTCTGGAGATGAAAGATAGCAGCATGAGGAGCAAAAGGTCCCTTCTAGAGATGAAAGATAGTGGCATGAGGAGAAAAAGGTCCCTTCTGGAGTTTTCTTCCTTTTTGAGGATTTCTCCAGATATAAATCATGTGTCTGTCATTCTTGTGTGGTTAAATTTTAATTTTATTTATGCTGTGTATTTTTTAATAATATTGCGACCATCATGAACAAGTTTTGCTCATAATGAAGAGTATCTCCAGCATTGTTATGGATCACACTTGGTGACACAAAATCCACTTCTTCCAGAATTTCAACAGCACAATCAAACGTCAGTTGAGTGTCAGTTAACAGTCACTTGTTGAAATCACAGTTAAGCACAAGATTAGCAACACTTGGCTTTATCATTGTAATTGTTCAGCTCATTGAGGAAGGCTAAGAGTCACATGTGATCCATTATATAAGCATGGACTTTCAAGAAACCTTCAGAATTTGGTAGGTTGTCACACTCACAGTCTTTGCATTATCACTTATTCCCAACACATGTTTAAACTCTTTTAGTTAGCAGTGATCAATATGTTCTGTTCACAAAAAATGTTGTGTTTCCCATGGAAGCTGTTTAAGGACAAAACCACATTCAAGACTGTCACATGCATTGCTATTTAAAAACTGTTGCAATTCCTGTAAAGAAGTTCCATGGTATTGAATCCACTAGGACAGTTCTAAGTTTTTCCATTCATGGTTTGCTCTAGACAAGTTCTGTAGACTACAGGTTCAGTTTATATGGGCCAACCAAAATGCACAACAACACCCTTGACCTTACATAATAGCCATAAGACCACCAAATGCAATTCCACACAAGATGGTCATCTTAGGCCTGAACTAAATAAGCATGCAGGATGCACAAAGCACAATTTATTGCGAAGAGTTTGACCTTTGGGTGCTTCTCACTTCTACCATGCAACTACCAGTCTATAACCATTCCCACCAAGTTATACCCCAATCCAATCATATGGTCAATGTCATGATCACAACATGCATGTCTGAAAAAATTTAAAATCAATCAATGTAAGCATATTGGAATTGCTTTGATGAAGATTCACAGTAACCTTCCAGTTTTAAAACCTGTCACTTCGAAGAGTGGGCATATGTAATTCTAGGCACAAACAATACATATCAATAGAATATTATAGAATCTTTATGAGAGAAGTACATAATCTAAACGTTGAGATAACAAGGACTGGTAAGATAATCCATCCTTGTGAAATGAATGTCTGCATTGTATCATGGCAATAAGAACAACTATACAACTCTTATGAGAAAGATTACTCCTGCCTGCATGAGCACAGATAACTGGAAGAAGCAATCATGATTCTTTAGTGTCTGAACTCTAAAGAGAAAGTGATATCTAAACTGATTGAGAGAGAGAGACTTGACTTTGAAATCATCAGGAATTAAAAGACTGTTGTCAAGATTTTGTAAGGCCTGTTCACCACTACTATGCATGTTCACCACTACTACTATGGTCTAGAAGTTGCAATAGATACAGGTATTTACCTCATACATTACCATCAAAAAAGGTGTCTCTACTATACATCATAGTATGTTGTTTTCTTGAGCATAAAATTTTCAGAAAATAAAAAAGCAGACCAAAACAGCCTATTTCAATTAGAACAAATATTATGAACAGCAATAACAGTGTGTGATGCACAGACATTATTATATTCAGTGCAAATCCATCTGGTGCAAATAAAATTAATTAAGTGGTGAATCTTTCTCTTTATTCAGCATTTGCAGGTAGCTCGGATTTATATTTTGCATCTTGTGTGTTGACTTATAGATAAAAAAGAGCCAAGCATGGTTGTCCAGATCATTCAGAAAAACAACAGTTAGAGCTCGAGGACAAAAGCTTTTATTCTTGCTCCCGTTTTTTGGCTTAATACATGTCTTAGAAAAGCATCAAATCCCACAAATAAAATGGAACAGAGTACCCACTGCATTCATCAACTCCTAAACAAAGTTGCATGGATACGGATACGGATACAAATACGGGTACGGTATCTGATACAGATATGGCCATTTTTTAAGACCCCCAATATGGATACGGTTGGGAACGACATTCATAAAATACAAATACACATATATTTAACACAATTTTCTAAGTTATTATAGGATATTTTCATTACTTTAAAAGCAATATAGACATATAATTGCTACATAAATAATTATAAGTTGATTTAAATATTTACAATATTCAAAAAATGGCGGAGTTGCTTTGGAAGATAACCCAAAAATATGGGTAGCTGAACTAGAAAAACATTTCATTTGTCTTCCTCATTTAGTGTAGGTTTCTGTTTACACCAACTAAAAAATGTTGCAAAAGGAAGATTTATGTCAATTTTTTTAAAAATCAAATCATATAAAATTTGGTACAGTCAAAAAATTAAGGTTTTTTGGGCACATGTGGGTAGGGAATCCAATGTGTATCCATGTCATATCGTATCTGTATCTCATACGGATGCAGATACGGGGATACATGCGCCCAAGGAGGGGTATAGGAGTTTCCGGCAACTCTGCTCCTAAAGAAGGCCAACGAAAACAAACCAAATATTCAAGTGTAGAAAGTCTATAATAAACTAATTGGTGTCTACAAACACATGCCCTCATCTGTATGCAATAGCAGGATATTCTGTGAAGGAGTCACCTGTTCAATCCTTCCAATTGCTAAAGCAATGACTTCCCCTTTGCGCAAAAGCTGGATTTTGTCAATCAGCCAGTCATCAAAAGCATCACCCATTCCTAATTGCAGAACCTGTTTGGCCACCCAAAATGCCTGGCGCCTGTAAGGAGTGTAAAAGAAATTTTAGAACTCCTGTACTGAATTTCTATTTGATATGCTTGCAATTTTGATATAATAACCATAAGCATCTTTACTTTTGTAAATAAATGTTAACCAAAATATCCCGGTGGAAAATTTTGATCAAAGGATAAACCAACAAGAGTCCCACAACTAAAGTTATACAATAATTTTTCTAAGGATGGCCTAGAAGATTCATGTTCAAGCAACTAAAATCAATTTGGTGAAATGCGAACTTAGCTTCTAAAAGATTTATACTGCAAATGAAATAAAACATTTAATAAGATAAACATATCATGCAGTAGAAAATGCATACTGGATTGTGTCAGTTGACACCCAATACGATACAAAGTTCAAAGAACTTATCACAAAATTCAGATGTCCAAAAAAGGTATATAATTATAATTCAACAGCTTTTCAAAGATCACTGGACAAAAGATTCAGTTCCCAGGAAAATATATCGCCTAACGTTTTATAAATGCAAGCTGGTAGGCAACAAATTTTAGACATAAACTATTGATGCTAAAGATATAAATAATATCAAAAACATTCCAACTAGCAGGTAATCCATAGAAATGTCAATATATCCTAGCTACAGATAACAGATATCAAGTAAAGAAGTAAATTTCATGTTTTGATAATCTTCTGAACTGTAACAGATATCGAGTAAAGAAGCAAATTTCATGTTTTGATAATCTTTTCAACTGGTATTGATCCTTTAATGGTATGGTTTAAAATTACAAATATATCCGAAACCATAATTGAGTGTGAAATATCACAAACATCATCCACTGGTTGGCAGGAGTTGAAGATAATTATTAACTTGTGCAACATTTTGTCAGAGAGTCTAAATGGTTTAGCACAACCTTGGTGTTAACTTTGTGGTGGCTCGAGCTGTTGTTGCTTGGTGCAGACTTGTACTGATGTAAAACAAGGGCATGTGATCAGAGACTGTAGGGGGAATATCATCATTGCAGCTTCTAAGCAACTCATAGATGGATGGGCATCCAATTACTCTCCACAAGTAGGGTTAACTGGATGACTCCATGATAGTGATTATGCTCTATCAAATGTATTATTCTCCTAGCTGGGATATTAACAATATTTTAAAGTCAAACCTAGAATGCTTTCAATCATTTGGCAGAGCTCGCAAATCAACACTGTTACCAAGATGCGAATTCCATTAGACTTTGGCCAACTGCGGGACCAACTTGAACAATGAGATAATAACTGCCCACTACTCATGAAATATGGATGAATGAGTTTGACTCGAAAACTACACAGTTGAATCCTGGCAGAAATATCATAAAATGAGATAATAATTGGTGAAGGTAAGTCTTTTTGATAAGTGAGAGACAAAAATATAGGAAACTGATACAAATGGAGCGGAAAAATTGTAACAAACATGCAAGAAATGGATTTTTGTGAACAATAGATCTGATAGAGGAAACTTACTGGAAGTGCAAGTGTTGGACAGGCTAGAGAGCAGGACAACACAGACTGTACTGATATGGCATAAGTTTCCTGTATAGTACTGCATTTGCAACAGTTTCAACAATAGCACACATGCCACAGCTCAAAATCTGAAGCAAACAGGACTCCATGCAAGTTCTAGGGGCGCTCAAAATCTGAAGCAAACAGGACACCATACAAGTTTTAGTGGTGCTCAAAATTCTTCTTGAGCCCAGGACGACTTTGCTGTCCTGAGAAATTTATAAACAGAGGCTTGTATTGCTTTGTAAACGGTATGGCAGACAATTGTTCATAGAACCATCCCGGATTGATGGAGAGAGCAACAGTATATTTGCACCTTCTTATTCTAAACTTAAAGGGCAGACAAAGGAGATAGGGAGCACGTGCATCCAAGAGATGAGAATCAAACAAAAGGGAGCATGGAAGCATAGGCAAACAATGAAGGTGTTTGCCCGCTGGGGTAAACTTAGTATTGCACAGACATAGTACAGGAAATATAATAAACATAGAATATATCATAGAATAATAAATACTTTCATTAATCATTCCAGACTGGCAAGTACATTTACATCGTGATGATCATACAATAATATCTCCCGTGTCCATCCTCCGAGAGGGTATGTAAACTACCCGAAGGGCCACGACCGAAGCGTCGTGACGGAACTATCTAACCTCTCGGTCACTAACGACCGAGACTAACATAATACTTTATTAATATAATAACCAGTACATTCAAATATCCCGACAACATCATCCCCCCCAAAAAAACAAGTCGTCTCCGACGACTTAAAACAACAGGGAGATGAAATACACTACATAGAATAAGAAAATCACTGAAGAGAAGGGGCGGAGGGGCGTCCCTGAAAAGATGAAGTGCCGCCCTCCCCATCAATGTTGCGTCTAGTAGGTCTTTTCTGTCACATCCCATTCCTCCCATGCCTGCACCAAACTTGTCTCCAAAACATACTTGTCAGCTGTAGCCTCTGCTAACACAATACTGTCTCCCTAGCCAATCTGACCTTGATAGCCACCTGGGTTGCCTTCTCTGCTTCCAACTCCTGAGTACACTAAGCCAAGTGTCCCTCTACTGCCTCCAACTGGGTGGTCAGCTCCTCCCGCGCTCTCTGTGCATCCACCAAGACAGTCTCACGTCCAACCAACACCTACTCCGAGTGTCTCAAAGCATAGTACCCCTCTCCAAAGGCTTGCTCTAGTGCGCTCTTCACCTCCATCATACAGACACTCCATGCCTGCAGCAACTTCGGGTCTCATCAACTGGTCACACTCTCCAAGGGCTGATAACTGAACTGACTGGGGGTCTAGGGGGCAATGCCCCCACCGGGGTCGAGGGGCAGCGCCCCCGCCGCCAAGACCAATTTAGCACTCTCAAACCCACACAGAAGTCTATGGAACACACCATTTTGTGATTTTTTTCTGATCCCATACTCTTTTCTGTAAAGCGCTTATGTTTTCCTTACTACCTCGTTATGCCCTTCCTTTCGGTACCATAAGTTACTCATTTTGAACTGTTTTTATTTGTCGCCATTTTTTTTTTGTTTTTTTTTTAGAACCTTCGCCTCCCTGCTGCCAGTCCTTGCTGTCAATACACTGTATTCTTCCATTTTAATACCATATCCTTTCTTTGCTGTACGAACTCTTCTCTGTTTTGTTTCCTTGACCATACGAAGTTCTTCGTGTCCTCTTCTTCTTTATAACGCCTACCACTACTGTCGTTGTTGGTGTCCATACGGTCTTCGATGCCGTACAATATCCCTGCTGCTGTTAACCGTACGGATGCGACTATCCTCCTCTCCACTGCCGTACTGCACCGTACGCCCTGCGTTTTAATTGTCATACACTACTTATGTGCCTTCTGTCGTGCGTTACCTTATGATGGCCGTACGGCCATCTCCTTTCAATCTTGTTTTTGCCGTACGGTTCTTCAAGCCTTCATTTATGTGCTGTCATACGGTCTTTCTTATGTTGCCTACTTGACCGTACGGTACCTTTTTATTACCTTCAACTTTTTAGATTGCCGTACGTTTCCTTTTTCCTTTTACCCTAAGTTGTCGTACGGTCGCCTGCATGACCACTTGAGTCATTTTCCATCCTCTCGGTTGCTCTGTCCCTCCTCTCTGGTCCATCCTCTCCAAGGAAGGTTTCAATTTGGTCCCGTTGATGGCATCATGTATCCGTTTGTCGAAAGTCCACAGAGTGTGCAGCCGTTCCCTCTCCCTGTCGCCGAGTCTGTTTCCAATGGCAATCCAAAGGCTTGGAACCATAAATTCTACCAGAACCATGGTCTCTTGCCCATACATCAAAAGGAGAATCAAGATTTTGAAGGCTACAATCTTCCACACAGGATTCCAGTCGTCTCTCATGACGATGGTTTTCGGATTTCTCTCATCCCCGAGGTTTATTTCTTTCAACTTTGCTTCTTTGTACAAGATGGGTTCCTCCTTGTTTTTAAACTGGTGTGCAGGTACGGTGTCCATTGTAGTTTCTCCTTCCTTATACTCCCCGTACTCTGGAGGATATTTATCTGGCTCCTCTTCGTCGACGCTTAATGTGTTACAGGAGGGTGAGAACATCTCATAGTCCTACTGCCAATGGAACAATCCATTTAGTGAATCCGTGTCATCCTCCGAACAGCATCCTCCGAGTTTTAGTATGCCTTCGGCATCCGAATCTATCCCCTCTCTGCCTTCGTCTCGTGGGTTATTCTCCCCTTCAGATTCAGATCCCGAGGAAGAGGCAAGTTCCTCACTCACCAACTGGGTCCGGAGATCAATAGTAAACTTCTTGCCTCCGCTCTCCATCGAGAGTGTATTCCGTTTCCAGTTGTGGTTTGCCTTCGCTGCCACCAACCATCCTCTTCCGAGTATGGCGTCATACCCTTTTTGTTTTAACAGGATGACCACAAAGTCGAGCACAAATGGTTGTGTACCCACGGTGACTTGTTGTGCCATCAACGTGCCGAGGGGTTTAATCCCGTGTTGATCGGCACCTAGCAGATTAAACATAGGTGGCCACAGAGTGGGCTTTCCTAGCTTTTTCCAAGTGTCCTCCGGGAGGACGTTTACCCCGGAACCGCCGTCTACTATAGTATCCGTCAGGATGGTGCCCAGAATGCCCATCTCCACCACGGCTGGATGTCTGCCGTTGTTAACGGTAAGCACAACTGGATTTGTTGCCGAGCTTCCTGGTATGGAAGCGTCCGTGTGTCTCAGTTTAGGTTTATCAACCTTTGTACCCAACAGCACTGTCCCCAATTGAGGCATGGTGTGTAGGAGGTCCTCCAGTTTCACAGGTACCTCCAGTATGAGCATCTGTCGTACAATATTCCTCTCCGCGTCTGTGCAATAGGGTCCGAATGATTCGTGTGTCTCTCCCCGTTGGGCTTTCATGGCCCTTTCTATTTCCTCCCTTGCTTCCGCCATTCTCTGCTTCTCCGTACGGGGATGGGGGTATCGGGCTTCCTTTGCTTGCCCTCGGGTAAGAGTAAGGATGGCTTCTTTAACCCGTGTGTTGCCTTCGATATCAATCAGATTGGCCCCTACGCCAAACTTCGGACAATCAGCATCTTCATGGTCACCGGGGCCACACCACCGGCATAACTTTTGAGGGGCATCATTATTATTACACTCTCGTGCGTAATGACCCCATTGGTTGCAAGCCCTACATTGAATCATCGGGCGTCCCTTCGCATCGTATTGGACTCTGCTTCGGGTGGAATTATTATTATTCCCTCTTCCACCTCCTCGGTTTCCCTAATAGCCTCCGGAAGATGCGTTATTGTTTAAATCCGTCATCTCTGATGTGGAAGGCTGCTCCTATGTATAGAGCACTTGCTGGTTATGCATCTTCAGATTGTATGGGCATTCCTTCGTAGAATGTCCCATGATCTGGCAGATGTCACAGAATGCCTTCTTGGGACAGGCACCCTTCATGTGGCCGCTCTCTTTACAATCTGTGCACCACAGTTCATCATCCTTGCTTGTTGTCCCCTTCATTGTCTTAAACTCCTTTAACATCCGTTCCATATCCTTCTGAAGGGCCGTGACTTTCTTCTTCGGCTTCTCATCGCTGCTACTCTCCTCTTCGGACGTATCGTCTTTGGATGACGAAGATCTATTCTTCTTCTTTTTGGCCGTCTTATTTTCGCTTTCCAGGTCCATGGCCCGGTTGTATGCATTATCGAAGGATGTCGGAGGTACAATTTTCATCTTCCGTCGTAGCTTAGAGTTCAAGCCCTCGACAAACCACCTCTTCTTTAGGCCGTCAGCCGGTTGGCTTTCCATCTTTCCGACTAATTCCTTTAGCCGGCGGCCATACGCCCGTACGATCTCCT
The DNA here is from genome assembly GCA_027943335.1 of Chamaecyparis obtusa. Classification (NCBI taxonomy): domain Eukaryota; kingdom Viridiplantae; phylum Streptophyta; class Pinopsida; order Cupressales; family Cupressaceae; genus Chamaecyparis; species Chamaecyparis obtusa. The sequence continues at coordinate 129,325 of BSBK01003720.1, read as the reverse complement.
TCTTACCTTGCTTTGTTCCATAGATTTCAGAGAATATCTCGTTATCATCTCGGAGAAGCCGGAATTCCTTCTCGAATGCTTTCTTCAGTTCGTCCCACGTAGTTACCTTGGTTTTATCCAAGTCTGAATACCAGTCAATAGCCACTCCTCTCAGTGTGGCGGGGAACTGCTTCATCCATTCGTCCTGGTCAGTCACCCCGTTGGCTGACCAGATGGTTTCGCATGTACGGCAATGCCGTGCTGGGTCGTCCTTTCCATCATCATGGAACTTGGGCAACTTTTCTTTGTGAGTCGCCATAGGTGGTTGGGTCATTTGTTGTCTGGCACCACCGCTTGTGGTACCCGCACCCACCCCTACTGTATTGCTTCTTGTAGTATTTACTAATGGCACTTGTTGAGCCTTCGTAACCGGTGGAGCTGTGTTGTGTGGAGTCATGGGCTCCAATGGAGGGTTTACGTGCACCTCCCGAGTGTCTTCGGTCGCACTATCTCTGGTACCTCTGGCTGATCCGTCACCGTCACCGTCACCCTCAGCTGTACAGTTCCCTTCGTGATCACGGTCTTCCGCACATGGTGTACGGACCCAATCTTCAAACTGGTTTCGTTCTTCCTAGAGGAAGGTCTTCAACGCTCGCGTTTCCTCAATTAATTCTTCACTACTTCGCACCCTTCGATGTTCCGGCGAAATAAACTGTTCCAATTCGGCTTCTACACCTTCCGTGCCACTTCCGAGGTCCCCTTTGGGCAACCCTCCGGCAAGCTGGTCCTTGGCAAGTTGTCTAAGCCTACACCGACATTCACGTTGCTGCGCGGATATCAAAGCCTTCTGTGCGGCTTCCCCTTCATCATCTCGTGCCTTTTTTTTCTATCTTTATTTAAAACATTGGGCATAAATCCTTTCCTCACTTCTCTTCCCGAGTACGTCTAGGCAACAGCACCAGATGTTTGCCCGCTAGGTAAACTTAGTATTGCACAGACAGTACAGGAAATATAATGAACATAGAATATATCATAGAATAATAAATACTTTCATTAATCATTCCAGACTGGCAAGTACATTCACATCATGATGATCATACAATAATATCTCCCGTGTCCATCCTCCGAGAGGGTATGTAAACTACCCGAAGGGCCACGACCGAAGCGTCGTGACGGAACTGTCTAACCTCTCGGTCACTAACAACCGAGACTAACATAATACTTTATTAATATAATAACCGGTACATTCAAATATCCCGACAACAGAAGGTATGCAGCTACAGTAGCAAGGGAATGATTGCATCCATAGCCAAGGTCTTACTGAATGGAAAAAGGGAAGATTGCATCCATATCATTTGCACATTCACTGTCTATGCCAATTTACAATGTACTGTAGCAAGTAAGCAATTGCCACTGCCGCAATATAGTCTTCCTCTCTTGACTGTCATTTAATTTCTAACTAAGTAGATATAGTCTTCCTCTCTTGACTGTCATTTAGTTTCTAACTAAGTAGCTTACTATATATTGTTAATGTTTGGTGATTTCTACAAGCACAGGTTTTGAGAAATTATGGATCAGAAATTGATCAGCATTAGGGATAATCAAATCATCATTGCCAATATAATCATTCATATTCATGACTCTCAAATTATGCTATCAACTCATCATAACAATTGTAGGGTTGAAGGATGATATTACTATTATTTCATACGAAAGCCGTAAATGTCCTTTGCATCTTATATGTAAGCGAAGGCACTTAAAGCCACACTAAACTTGCTCTATTTTCTTAACCACTAATGAACTCTACTGTCGGTATGGTTTTGCTGAAGCTACAAATTAAAGAAATTCTGGGGATTGATTACTTTAAGGTTGATGTGTGGAACAATGTTGATTTCGAGGTGACCTCTTTTCATTCAAACATGCTCAGATTGGTAAAGAATAATATGGTAATGACAAAGGTTGCAAGGGTGCCTGGTGTGGTTGGCTTTCAAACGTGGCTTTGAAAAAATTCTGGAGTTGGATAGGAGTGTTCAGATGCAGGAGCTCCCTGCTTCAAGTGCAAAGTTCAGAGATCCAGTTTCCATGGGTATTTTCCAGGAAGCTGGAAGAAGGGTTTTGGCTCTTGTGTGTCATTTGAAAGCAGTGAAGGCACAGATTTTGACTCTGTTGACATGGAAGAGTCTTTCCTTTTGACGCTGCTGCTTGGATCAGACCGTGACATAATTGCTAGGGTGAGAAAGGCAGCAGCAGCTCTCTTGTGAGTTGCACGGTCTGTAGATACAAACACTGGCTTGGCTTCTATGAGGAATGGAGTGGTGATTATTGACTGATTTCAGTTTGTTTTATTTTTCTCAGAGTATGGCACTCCCCAGTTTTGTTTTTCAACAGGAATTTACTGTTAATAGATATGGATTAAGAATCCTGCAGTTAATAGATGCTGATACTAGTCAGGTTTTGAAGGTCCAGGTTCTTCTTTTGTGGGGTTTTTTGTAATGAAAAGTGTACTGAAGCTTTTTTTCAAATTGATATAATGGGATAGGGGCCCTAAATCCCTAACTTATCAAAAACAATTCCTATTCAGTCAGATGAGAATTAACAAATGTGAGGACCCTTAATGTTTTTAACATTCCTTAACTCATTTGATAAAAAGTTGTTGTTAGTTAGGAGGTACAGGAACTCTATATACATACCCTTGTTTCACTGCATAAAGAGGCGGGTACAAACAAACAGAGCGCTGAAAATGAATATGCTAACTAGTGAGTAAAATCTTTCCATTTTTAAGCTTGATTTACAAACTGTAAGCTAAGAGAACAAATGAATATGATTCTATTCTAACCAGGCAATTTTCACCCCCTATATACACACTCCTTACTTAACTCGTCTGATAAAAAATTATTGCCAGTTAGGAGGTACAGAAACTGTATAAGCATACCCTTGTTTCACTGCATAAAGGGGCAGGTACAAACAAATGGAGCACAGAAAATGAACATGCTAACTAATGACTAAAATCTTTCCATTTTTAAGCTTAAATTACAAACTGTAAGCTAAGAGAACAAATGAATATAATTCTATTCTAGCCAGACAACTTTCACCCCTATTTATGTTTTCTGGGAGCCTCACTATGCTTCAGAAAATATCATACAAGTCCATTTCAAAGCTGTCTCTATTTCAGATTGGGGTAGAAACTCAATGTTGTCTCACCAATGTGTTTTTAAGTATTTTGGAAGTGTAATATAAAATATTAAAGCCACGGGTTTGCTAAGACAGGAGGCTTTGTAGCACAATTTAAGCCTTGTTCCATTTTGAAGATCTGTATACAGAAAATATGTATCTTGTCTTTTGCCGTGAAGGGCCCATAATAAATAATTTCAAAAATTAGTTTCCCCTGCAGTGAAAAATTCAACACACTCTGTTTATTTGTAATTAACATCTTGAAAGGTTAGGTTACCTTATCCAACCACCGTCTTGCAGTTGGAAAATGACATCCACCAAGTTCAATATTGGTACACTCAGATTTGGCGCTGTCCACTGCAAAAAGTAAAATTGCAAATTCATATTATGAAGCTGTCAATAAAGAACATAACAGAGCAAATATCTGTAATAAATTAATAATCAATGCACCAGAGTTGGAAATATACATGTTTACAACACATCAAACACAAAAGGTTAACATTTTATACCATTCAATAACAAGTAAAAATGAAAAAAATGAAGTGTTTTAACTAAGTTGCCGGTTCGGGTTCGGGGACAGATTCGGGTACGAGAATCTGGTTCATGGATTCGTGAAAAAAAAAAATTCCTATTATGATTCGTGTGTGTGTGTGTGTGTGTGGGTGCGTGCGTGTGTGCGTGCGTGTGTGTGTGGGTGGGTGCGTGGGTGCGTGTGTTGGTGTGCGTGGGTGCGTGTGTGGGTGCGTGGTTGCGTGTGTTGGTGTGGGTGCATGGGTGCGTGTGTGGGTGCGTGGGTGGGTGCGTGGGTGCGTGTGTGCGTGTGCGTGGGTGTGCGTGCGCGTGGGTGTGCATGCGTGGGTGGGTGGCTGTGTGTGTGCGTGCGCGTGCGTGTGTGTGTGTGTGTGTGCGTGTGTGCGCGTGCATGTGTGCGCGTGTGCGTGCGTGCATGCGTGCGTGCGTGCGTGCGTGTGTGTGTGTGGGTGCGTGGGTGGGTGTGTGTGTGGGTGTGTGTGCATGTGCGTGTGCGTGTGTGTGGGTGTGTGGGTGTGTGTGTGTGTGTGGGTGCATGGGTGGGTGTGTGTGTGGGTGCGTGGGTGTGTGTGTGCGTGTGTGGGTGCGTGGGTGCGTGGGTGCGTGTGTGTGTGTGGGTGCGTGGGTGCGTGTGTGTGTGTGTGCGTGTGTGTGCGTGTGTGTGGGTGTGTGTGTGTGGGTGCGTGGGTGTGTGTGTGTGTGTGTGTGTGTGGGTGGGTGCGTGGGTGAGTGGGTGCGTGTGTGCGCGCGCACGCGCGTGTGTGTGTGTGTAAAAAATAAGAGAAATATACATAATTCTTAAACTAAATCATTCGGAGGCAAAATAGAGAGCAAATGTGAAATGAAATGTGTTTGGAGGCTCCATAATAAGGATCGTTTTAGGGTTAGAAGAAAAAAATAATAATAATAAAAACATTTTTTAAGTGGTTTGGACCCACTTTTTAAGTTGCCTGGCTGCGGGTCCCTGGGGATCCGCGTAGATCCATGCGGGATTCTTGAGGGTCCGGGCAGGATCCCCCCAAGTCCACGCTGGATCCAGGCAGGGTCCGGATTTGGACCTGTGGGTCCGTTAGGATCCGCAGACCTAAGGATCCTGACAGACCCGCGGGTCCAGATCCGGACCCAGCTCGTATCCAGCGCTGACCGGTCTGTGGATCCAGACCCGGACCCAGATCGAGGTCCAGGGTCCGAATCCAGTAACGTAGGTTTTTAATGATGCTCAAAACATTCTCCTTCTTGAATCAAGTGCTGACAGAAAATAACTTAGATGTTCATAGAAAATATATAAGCTGTCTCTTCATAATGAATTGAGGTCCAATTAGGATTGATCCACATTCATCAAAACCAAGAATACACAAGATCTCTTAGAGATATCTGTTCTAGATCACCCCCAATTGGTGGAAATTAGTCAATGTGAATGTACGGGATAGTTTTAGTTCAAGAAGCAGTTGAGCACTGCCATATAGATTGGTCCAAAAAATGCATTAAATCATCCTCTAAGCTATATTATGTCAAGAAAATGAAAGAGCCATAATACTGCTCAGAGCAGAGGGACCCAATCTTGAAGGTCAAAATCCAGAACATCCAAAGCAAATAAACATAAGCATTATAATAAATACTTGACCGTGTTCCTGTGCCAAAATACAAGAAGGCAAAGATAAAATATATATATATAACCCAAAATCCCAACACTAGAATGTAGAAGACAAAGAAAACTCCAACTGGTTTCAAAGGCATATCTATCATTACATGGCTTGTTTAAATTCAACGAGGATATTAGCAGTATTGTCCAGATCCAAATGGAACTTACCAGCAGGCATGTGCTCAACCACATTATTGGTCCCGTGGCAACTCATGTCTGAATCCTTTATGCAGATCTTGCACCAGCTTCTGCCACAGAAACAAAAGCCCTGGTGGACATGAACTGAGGCAAAAATGGGCAAGACGAAAAATTTCATACTGGGAGCACTGCAGGACCAGTTAAGTGAGATTCGGGTACAAACGTTCAACTAATATATTTGGGACAGCATTGTGCAACACAACGCCTGTTATATATATATATACAGACTTTATATTTTTTAATTTTATATTATTTTTAAGTTTAACTTATAATTTATTATATAATTATCAACACATTGTTTAAGTAATGATATACTATATTAATATAATAGTTTACATTTTAAGACTTTTATAATTTTCGTTATTAAATTTTTTTAATTATATATTAAACATATACTAAATTAGAATATTAAGCATAAAAAACCATTAATATAGACGCATTAAATTAGAAATTTAGAATATTAGAAACAAAATTTGCAGCAGACATAGAAGTGACATAAATAATGACTAAAAAATTGTGGTCTGCTTTACGAATGGATCCAAACCAGCCACTCCTAAGCTGCAGTTGGACACTGAAATTGCCGTAGATCTTTGTAGACTGAATGGGAGATTCTGAATTGTCCCTACCATGTCCACTCGCAACTTCCAGAGTAAGATGATAACAAACGCAACAGTGGACAAGAGAGTTGTGACCAAGTACAACATAATCACTAATACCCTGGTGTACTATGCAAATCGCAAGTTTTTCAGATATTGTGGTCATTTGTCAAGAAGAATCTAAAAAAATTCATACGCTGATGTAGATTAAAGCTAAGATTGACACCCAAAATAACCCAAACCCTAGCCAATTCCACTCGATACCCAATTCGAATATGGCTCATACTTGGAAATGGGCTAATATTCAGACAATTCAGTAACTTAGATATTTTACTCTGGGAGGTTACATAAGGAAATAACACATACGTGACTCAAAATAGTGATTGTTGTTGATCATGCCACTTTGATCTCCAACAGCATAGGAAATTTTCACTGCCACTACAGATGGAATATTGATGTTATATTCCCCTCCATGGTGTGAAATTTCAATTATTAGAAACATTGAGAACAGAAGCACACATCACAAACAAAATGCCACCAAAGTTGATTAGCAGCCCCATCATTCGTGATTGATGAGAGGGCAGTCAGTGTCCCTCCTCCATTGCCTCCTACCTCCAAGTGATTTGCTACTTAGCAAATTTAGCCTTGAGGTTTAATTCGTTCAAATACTTCTTTCAACATGATAATTGCAATATCTTTTACTTCTTGTTGGGTGAGCTGTCTAAAAACAATTGTTTCATCTAGTTCATTTAAGAACTCGAGACAAAAATATACCTTCATCTCTTCTAAGATAAGGCCTTGGAGCATCATATTGAAGACATCAAGATGAGCCTTCTCAATTTCATCAAAGTAGACAACACTATAAAGGTGTCCCCTGATAGCTTCAGTTGATTGGCCTCATTCTGCCAATAAATCAATCAATTGGGAAATAAAATGTCTTTACATATATTCACTCATATCTAACCTTATCATTGCCTCCTCAAAAATAAAAGCCTTCTATTAATGCCTTTGCAAGTTTAAACTTACCAACACCTATAGATCTATAAGAAAATGAAGCTTACAATTAGTCTATTTCGATTCTTCAAGCCAACTCTAGATCAAGTAATGGTTTGACTGATAGCTTTTTCCAGCTTCAAGAATTTGTCATACTCATTGGATGACATTTTCTCAGCTAGAATACCGTAAGAAAAATCAGCAACTTCATCTGATGATCTTGTATGATGATATCAATAGAAAATAAAATTGATATTCTTGTAGATATCAAACCAGTCCTTTCATTTTTACCTCAGAGTATCAATCTTTGGAGAACAAATGAGCTCAGACATGTAACTGCATTGATAGACAAGACAGTCACCAAATTTAACCTCGGCACCAGATGTCACTGCTTCTTCAAATGTTGATAAGATGCTTTGAGATTAGCTCTGTCATCGCATATCTCTATTTGTCACAACAGATAAAACTTGATATCTGCTCAACCAAAAGTAACAGCAATCACCAAATTTAGAAATTCATGTAGTGACCATCTTCGTCTGCAGATCCCACGCTAGCACACATTGACTAAGCTTACCTTTGTAGCACATGAATCTAGCCATGTAAATAACCACCTCTTCTAAGGCTTCAACGTCCTAGAAGCTTCACTTATCGAGTCAAAGATCCTCTCGGGCACCAGCAAGCAAAGAAAAATAAATCTTCAAGCATACAGTATATCAGTACAAGCTTCCAAATCAAAGATCAGATCCACGTGATAGAACAAAACTGTAACAGTTGGGTTCAAGTCCAGAATGCCCAAAATCGATCAGCAATGTTTTCTCTGCTAGTTCAGGTTCTAAATGATCATTCCACCCAGGCAATTAAATTTCTGTCACTATGGTGTGTTGTGTCCACAATTCCTTTTTAAAGTTTTGTTCTTAACACAGTGATGGTAATGGGAACACCCTTTCCTTGATTTCTGCTATAACAATAGAAAACTTATTTGTAATTACAATTAGGCAATCAGGAAATGCGACTTTGATACCATATTGAATTTCAAAGTGTACACACATTAATATTTGTTCTATTTTATTTTTTTTCAACAATACATAGGTAGACTAGGAACTGGATCTACTATATTATGGGGGAGATCCTATAACAACTCCTTAAATATACGATTGTTTTAACCATAGAAATGAAACTTGCCTAGAACGGCCGAGACTTGGTGAGTCCAGGGTGAGCCAGGCTGCCCGAGTCTGGGAGACTCCCCCTCCAAGTCTTTTCCAAACTCCCTGAGTCTGGTGGACTCGCCATATTCTGAGCTTGGGCCTAAGACTCGGCCATTTGAATTTTTTTTTAAACTTAATTTCAATGATTGTTTTGTTTATGACATGCCCGTCCAGGATCTAACAAAAATATGAAAATGGTGTGTGTCATGAAGGTCTTACCATTATCAATGCTTGTCCGGTTTATTGATTGCATTATCAAAAGACTTTAACAATTATTATCTCATTGTTAATGATATTTCTACCAAGATTGTGTAGCTTTTGAGTAAAATTTATTGACCCATATCAAATAAGAAGTGGGCAATTATTATCTCATCATTCAAGTTGATCCTATAGTTGGCCAAAGATTGATGGAATTTGCATCTTAGTAACAGTGTTGATTTGCGAGCTCTTCCAAATGATCAAAAGCATTCTACGCTTGACTTAAAACATTGTTAATGTTCCAATTAGGAGAAGAACACAATTAATAGAGCACTAATCACCATCATGGAATCATCCAATTAACCATACAAGTGGAGATTAATTGGAGGCCAAGCAATCTGCGAATTTTTTAGAAGCTGCAATGAAGATAGTCCCCCTACAATCTCTGATCACGTGCCCTCATTTTACATCATTACATGTTTGCACTCGAGCAACAACAATAGCTTGAACCACCACACACTTGACACCAAGGTTGTGTTGAACACACCACAAGACTAAGAGGGGGGGTTGAATCAGTCTTGAACAAAACTTAACTTTTTCTGTCACAAACACTTATCAATTATCTTTAACCAAACATCAATGAAAGATATTGCAATGAACACACAAACACATGAACACCCAATTTTTAAATGGAAAACCCAATGTGGGAAAACCACAGTGAGAATCATACTCACTATATGAACAACCGATTATAATGTTTTAGACCAAAGGCCAAGGAGCTCAGTACTCCTGATATTGGACTTGCAGGCTAAGATGCACGACCTTAGGGAAAGATACAAAGGACTTGCAAGACTGGGACGCACAATCCCAAGGCAAGATACAAGACTGTACAAGCTGCCAAAATAACTCACTACCTCTAGCAAGCACTTGGAATTGATGAATTGAAAAGTTGTAGGATCTCCTGATCATGTCAAACATTCAATGCCACAAACTCTGTCAACTCTTAAAGATATTATCCATTTGCACATCTAGATCATACTAACTTCACATTCAATCCAGACTCAATCCATACTCACCTCAAACATTTGCATGCCTACATATATCAACTCAATCATTGAAATCCTCAACTAGGTCAGTCACAGTAAAGATAAACAATGTTTACACAAAGTTGGCCACCATGAACACTTGCGTTCAATTTGGTCCACCCCAGGACATAAAGGGGACCAAAATACACCATGACATGCCTCCCACAATTGAATTAATTAAAGAGCACGCAACACGACATCCGCCATTAACAACATCAAACATAACATATAGCAAAACAATAAAAAACATTGACCAACCGACCCAAAAACATTCTCCAATGCACATAACATAATGTGAATCCTTAACACAGGACAGTAAAATCTATATCAACCTCTTAACTCTTCCTCCAAAGCATACTCAAACAGAAAGATCATAATTCAAACAAGATAACCTACTGAGTTGACCAGAAACCAACATAGACAACAATGTTGAGCACAATAACATATCTTCACTTGCGGAGCAAACCAACACAAGATATCTGAACTGGAAGACTGCACAAACCTTTTGAACATGTCCACCAAGCTGCACACCCAGAAACACCAATGTGGATCTATGTGGAGCATTCCCCAAACCAGTCCTAACTAGACCTAACAAACGACCTCACTGTCAGCAAACAAACACACACAACTTCAACCACTGAACTGTTGTTGACCTAAAAACATAAGAGTGCAACATTCACAGACCATACACATTAACTCTAGAACCGCAAGCCACCAACTTCTTATGCAAAGGAATGCAAATCATTCTATCGTAAAGACTTCAAATACTCTTTCTTGCATATTTCAGCTTGTCATATTGTCACCTTCTGAAAACACGACATACTGACTTGATATCACCATCAAACATCAAAACAAGATTTGAACACTCAATACCGAACCTTTTGAACATGTCCACCAAGCTGCACACCTAGAAACACCAATGCGGAGCCATGCGGATCCAAGCAGAGCATTCTCTGAGCCAAACCTAACCAAACTTCACAACCAACCCCACTCTTAGCAAACAGCCAAACACAACTTCAACCTCTGAACTTCTAGGGACCTAAAAACATGATAGTGCAACATTCACACACCCTACACATTAACTCCAGAACCACAAGCCACCAACTTCTTATGCGAAGGAATGTAAAGCATTCTCCCATTAGGAATTCTAATACTCTTTCTTGCATATTTCAGCTTCTCATACTGTCACCTTCCAAAAACACCACATACTAACTTGATATCACCACCAGACATCGGAACAACATTTGAACACTCAATACCGAACCTCTATCAGCTTCCACACACCAGGGAGCACATCACTTCATCAGGTTGACATTAATGCAAACAACAAGTTTACATCAATAACAACACTAAACACATATTGCTAACAATTTCCCCCTTTGTCATTGATATTAACACCAACGAAAAAACATAACTGACCTCTTTCTCACAAAGCAAACTGCCAACAGGTTGTGCTAAACTAGTTAGACTCACTGACAAACTATTGCACAAATTATCTTCAACTCTTGTAAATCAGTGGATGATATTTGTGATATTTCACACACAATTATGGATTTGGATGTATTTGTAATTTTAAAATGCCAGTTGAGCAGTTTATCAGAACATGAATTTACTTCTTTCCTCGATATCTGTTATCTGCAGCTAGGATGTATTGATATTTCTATAGTTGCCTGCTAGTTGGCATGTTTGTGATTATATTTATATGCTTAGCGTCAGTAATTTATATCTTAAATTTGTTGTCCACCAACTTATTGAATTTATAAAAGGTTAGGCAATATATTCTCCCGGGAACTGAATCTTTTGTCCAGTGATCTTTGAAAAGGTGTTGAGTTATAATTATATTAATATACCTTTTTTGGACATTTGAATTTTGTAATGAGCTGTGTACTGTATTGGGTGTCAACTGATGCAATCCAGTATGTTTTTCTATTGAATGATAAGTTTACCTTATCAAATGTTTTACTTCATTTGCTGATAAATCTTTTAGAAGACAAGTTCATATTTCACCAAATTGATTTTAGTTGCTTGAACATGAATCTTCTAGACCATCTTTAGAAAAATCTATGTAAGATTCTAGCTGCTTGACTCTTGTTAGTTTATCATTGCCCCCAAATGTCCACGAGGAGCACTGCCCCCAGACCCCCACAAGGGATGCTACCCCTCAACCCCGTTCTGGAATTGCCCCTAAACCTCCAACAAACTATAAGTCTAAGCAAGTAATAGGCCAGTGATGAATCATGATCATAAAAATCTACAAAAAACATATCCCTTGTTGCAATTTTTTGCATATTCATAACCAAATCCAAAATCATGGATTATCATGCTTCATGCGTTGGACAACTTGTTTAGCATACAAAGACTGCCATAGGCAAAGTTGGCATGCTACAGTCCTTGTACCGCTGAACACAAGTCATGGTTGGCAAGAAACACCATTTTCATAATGCAACATGTATAAATCATGCCTTGCATAGACAACTCATATAATAAGCCCATCCATTAGTATCCCAAGGCTAAAGTCAAATGGAACATAACCATTTATCTTTTTAGTTAACCACTCGTCTTTGTTAAAGAGCTTGTCAAAATTCAGGAATACAAATTCAACAAAATGCAAGCCTAATTTGAGAAACAACATATCCTCACAAAACCATATCTATTCTTGAGATCTCCCTATGCAATATGCAATGCAACTGTAAAATAGCATCCTGTAAACAAGAATGTAACTACCCAAGGAGAGGAAATAGACTGCAATTCAAGTTCAAGATTACCTCAGATGGTATTGGAGAATCATCCTCAACTGCACCAAATATGTCAGAAGCATTCCTCGATGCACTCGCCTCTGACCTTGCAGCATCTCTACTTATTTCAGATATTTTAAAATTTCCTGTGTTTATCAATTGTCTGAATCACTATTTGTAAAATAGATGTGCATACCTTCAAGTTGTTTCTTCTTCTTTACCGGCTGATCTTGTTCATTTTCTCCGCTTAGCCTCCTAATTTCTTCTTTAACATGGCTTGTTGCCAGATTAGAAGCAGACTTATTTTTTCTTACTTCTATTTTATCTGGGATCTGATTTAAATGTTCTTGTTTATTCTTTGTGTAATTTTCAAGGGTTTTTGAATGCTTCCCATGCTGTTTGACATCAAGATCAACTGCCCACATGTTGTGTGAAGAGAAAAATACAGGAAAGAAAAAAGACCACTGGACAAATATCACAAATGAATTGCACAGAGATACTAATGATATCTTCGACAATGCCACAAAATCACTCACCTGATAAGGTCTCAATTATTGAGAGAGAATTTGAGAACATATAAGTCTGTCAAAAAGACAATGAATAAGTTAAAGCCACTTTTCCATTGCTAAAATTTAAGAGATGCAGAAATGGATGTGCAAACTAGGAAATAAAAATATATTATTTTTTACAAAAACAGAACATACCTGCGAATCAACACTTAAAAAATCCCAGACTTCAATAGAATCTGCAACGTTTGGAAGTAAGAGCAATTCCTGCAAATAAATAACAGAATCAATCTCACTGTAAACAGAAGTCCATATAAAATGAAGTCCAGCAAACCAGCATCCATACAGATCTTGTTATAAATTAAAGAAGACATCTCCTGTATGAAATTATCTACATTCCCAATATGTCCAGTTAAATTTAGAGAACACACATTCCCATTGGCTGTACATACGGTTTAACAGGAAAATAACAAGCCCAGGGATTCAAAGAGATGAGAACAGAGAAAGGATACCATCATACAACACCAACAGAGAATACTGAAAACAGAGTTATAGATCAGACTTTGCTTTTATTTTTCTCAAGATTTAACATAAGAGGACCACACATTCACATGTAATTTCTGATCTTGACCAACTATTCTAGTCCTTTTGGTAGTATCTTCAAGTTCTTCAAACACATCAAATTTCTCTTAATATAATGCTTAAAAGGAAGAACGAAGTAAATACTAAAATGAACTATCAAGAGATACAGACAAAAATAAGGTAAATGCAGAATTAAGATATCATTTCAATCATTTCTTAAGATTAAAGTCAACTGGAGCATAAAGTCAATTGACGACAAAATCTTAGTGCGCATACATTAAAACTGTCAAGCAGACAAGATGACAATAACCACCAACAACCTTTGGCCCTGACGTATGGTATGCTAGAGACAGACAGAAAAACAGAGAGTGAGACAGACAGAAAGAGACGGAGAGATTAATTATGTTGCCTAGAGTACATACTTCTCAAGGAAGCCACAACTCAGCTGCTCATTTATGCTGTCGTCTGCTCACTGGATTGGCAAACTTGTTACTTAATTTATCCATCATTGACATTACTCAATATTCAATTATGTACGTACCTTTCTGGTGTAACAACTGAACTATCCCAAATGAAACTCAGATTTTATATTAAACAAATATAGCTTATGCCTCCTAATTGTCATTCATGAAATTAATATATCCATTGATTCTGGTCTGTGATATGCAGATCAAAGTGGTGAAGTTATTTGTTGCACATTTCATACTTACAATCAACCGATTATTTTCCGAACTGCTATGCCAAATGTTTACACATCTCAACTTGAATAGTTACGCCAGAAAATTGTATTTTCAAGTTTATTTCAATGCTCCCAGTTGGCTGGTTTTTGTACTCAGATTTGCATATGTTATGAATAATGCTAGGGAAGTTTGATTGCACAATTGTTTATTCAAATTGTAATAAGTTAATAGCTGACAAGAAATGCATGATTTAGATTCGCATGAAATCTAATTATTATCTAAATAAGAAGAAGAAAAAAAAAAGCAGATCAAGTCATCAAATCATAGGCCAGATGCAAAAAATAAAGAAATTCCAATATAGCAAATTATCAAGCTTGGTCGAATGCCTTGTCCAATGAAATAGTACACCAAAAGAGAGGTTGAAAAAACTCATTCCACACCACCTCTCTCAACTTGCAGTAGTGGGGATCACTGCTTCTCAAAAAGGATCTGGAATATATATATTATTGCAGTGCCAGAGCAGTATGCCAGCCCAATTTTAATCTTTAGCGCAATCTTTGGCATCAGTCCAAGCACTCACTGTAAAATCCCCCGAATCTAGTTTGAAATATTCAATACCACAAAGCTTTAACAGTGTCAACCCTGTTTTGCAAACTCTGTGTCACTTCTAGAAATTGATGAGATGAAAATATGTACCAGCCAAAGACAAGCAGTTGCCTCTCTTGTTCAAGTAGTAATCTTCTACAGTTGTATATTAATGAACAACACCTACTCATCAAACTCTTGGATACATAGTCCACTTTTGGTTGATTTATCCAACCTCTTGCATAATTGCATAGAATTTGCAAACTATAGGTTAGGTAATTAACTAAATCATTTCAAGCACACCACCGAACTTGATATCATACAGTTTCAAAGAGTATCAGTAAGGTTTTGCAGCAGAAGTGAGATTATATGACCAAAACTTCGGCAAGGTAAATGTTAAAATAATTTTTTTAAATTATAAAAAAAAAATTATTGCTTTAAAAGGGGACTGTTAAAGTTTAGGATCAGATTATGTGACTTTTAATTTTCTTTTCTTCTTGTCAGATATGCAACACAATATGAGATTGACTTTCACAAATGATACTTTAATTTTACTTGATAATACACAACGAGAATATGAAAGTATTATAAGACAAATGCTGATAGAAATATTTCCAGAAATTCTTGCTGATCGAATATGTATTAGACTTGCATTCAATTGTTGTATATGCTTGCCTTTGATCAATGAACAAATGATTATAAATATGGGAGACATGACACTATAGAGACATGTCTCTAACACAATCTGCAGTTATCAACAGATAAAGCTAATCGGTATTTTGTAACTCAATGCATATTGAGCAGGCACCAATAACATAAGACACCCGATCTCATAAGGCACCTGATAACATATGATAACACTCGATAACATTTGCTTAATCATAACACCCAATAACATATTGTTCGATCGGTATTTAGTTAAGTGCCCAATCGGTGATAATAAAGATGTCCCGATCGGCATTTGTTATATGTTAGATATGTTAATAAAATTGGTGTAATACAAAGGTATGACCGATAAAGTAAATCGGTATGAGTGTTATTTGCTTTTTGTTCGATTCTCTCATGAATCAATATTAATATATTTGTGATGTTAATTTGATCAAGGCATTATTATTATGAGGAAAGATCAAAACATAATTTTCAAAATATAAATGTATGTGTATATAATAATAATAATAATAATAATATCTATTATTATTATTATTATATATATATATTGATATATCATAATTGATCTATTCTCATAATATTAATGTCTACTATATTTTTTATCTAATCGAAGCTACAAACATCAACATTCCCTCTTAGCTAGAGAAGATAAAATCCATCAATCCAAGAGAGCAACACCAAGTTAATTGTGAAAGTTTATTTTGATATAACATTACTGTGATATTAGAGATATGGTCTAACCAGGAATATCAAGTCTCATGATATTCACCATAACTCATAGATTCATAAAAATATCATCTTATGATATTGGGAGTATTGGTCACAGAATATGAAGTCGCATGATATTCTCCAAATACTCAGAGTAATGGCCTACCAACATCAAGTCTCATGATGTCCACCAAGTACTCAAAAGTTTATAAAGATATCATCTCATGATATCGGGAGCATTGGCTACAAAATATCAAGTCGCATGATATTCACCAAGTGCTCACAGTAATGGCCTACCAACATCAAGTCTCATGATGTCCACCAAGTACTCAAAAAATGTCCATAGGTAATGTGCACTTACCATAGGAATATTCATATCATCTATCATGATCTGTTTCAGCCATCATAAGATGTCTATCATGATAGAAGATCAAGTTATTGTAAGATCGTCACCTTCCAATAACTTTAACAAATACAAGTAATAATCATTTGGAAGTCGTCACTTCCTCATGATTTACACAGGGCCCATACAGTAATGAAATAACATTAGTACAATAATCAATTTTACAATCATATCAAGTTTACCTTAGAAGTGTTCCATCTTTATCAGTGAACTCCCTCTTAATCACAAGATATCTTGAAGTTCTTTAGAATACAAGTTTCTCTGAATACAAATCTGAATTATTGACTTCAGCAAGGGAAGCTTGAAGTTTAAGTCTGTCAGGACATTTTAATGCAGTGTGACCATATTTGTCACCTCTATAACATTGTATTGTAGAGAGGTCTCTATGTTTCTTGAATGGCTGTTTACCATTTGAGTTCTTGCCCTTTTTCCTTTTCAATTTAGCAGTGAGAATCTAAATATCTTCATTTGTGGATTCCACACTGATTCCTCTAGATATTAAATTACATTCTTCTTGAATGCAGTCAACTTTTAGTCGATTGAATTTGGGAAGTTTGGAGTGAGCACTTATTCCTTGTCTGAAGTTTTCCCATGACATAGGGAGTCCATTTACAGTTACCATAGTTAACTCTCTATTATCCTAGATATGACCAATTGTTGTGAGTTGGTTTCTTAATTCTATTATCCTCATAAAGTATGAGGTGATGGTTTCTCCTTTATTCATTCTAATATTAGAGAGTTGATTTTTAAGAGTAAGAATCCTGCTAGTGTTGTTGATCTCGTACATATTTTCCAAGGCTTTGAACATTTCATATGCAAAATCCAACTTTGTGATAATAGGTAGCAGATGATCTTTTACTCCATCTACTAATAGTTACATTGCTCTAGTGTTGTCCTTTTCCCATTGGCTTTTCTCGTCATTCTCACTAGATTTAGGAGGATTTTCTACGACTATTTTTAACTCATTCTTTCTTAGTATTAGCATCATTCATAGTTTCCAAGATTCAAATTTGAAGCACCTTCAAGTCTGTCCTCAAGTCTAATTCCGTTCACCATTTTGTAGGTACAAGATTTCCAAAAAAATATGATCTTGATCTTCCTTCATTCAATCTAATCGGATCTTCCTTCAAGCAATTAGACTTTAACAAAGGAACTTGGCTTTGATACCATGTTAAAGTTTAGGATCAGATTATGTGACTTTTAATTTTCTTTTCTTCTTTTCAGATATGCAACACGATATGAGATTGACTTTCACAAATGATACTTTAATTTTACTTGATAATACACAATGAGAATATGAAAGTATTATAAGACAAATGCTGATAGAAATATTTCCAGAAATACTTGCTGATCGAATATGTATTAGACTTGCAATTGTTGTATATGCTTGCCTTTGATCAATCAACAAATGATTATAAATATGGGAGACATGACACTATATGGCTCTATAATGCCATGTCTCTTCATAACACAATCTGCAGTTATCAACCAATAAAGCTAATCGGTATTTTGTAACTCAATGCATATTGAACAAGCACCAATAACATAAGACACCCAATCTCATAAGGCACCCGATAAGATATCATAACACTCGATAACATTTGCTTAATCATAACACCCGATAACATATTTTTCGATCGGTATTTAGTTAAGTGTCGGATCGGTGATAATAAAGATGTCCCGATCGAAATTTGTTATACGTTAGATATGTTAATAAAAATAGTGTAATACAAAGATATAACCGATACAGTAAATTGGTATGAGTGTTATTTGTTTTTTGTTCAATTCTCTCATGAATCGATATTAATATATTTGTGATGTTAAGTTGATCAAGGCATTATTATTATGAGGAAAGATCAAAACATAATTTTCAAAATATAAATGTATGTGTATATATAATAATAATAATAATATCTTTTATTATTATTATATATATATTGATATATCATAATTGATCTATTCTCATAATATCTCAGAAGCCAATGCGTAGCTCCCTGGCCTGGAGGCGGAGGCAGCGGCGGATGCGAACGGATGTGGGTGCTAAGCCGGGTGCCCTGTGGATGCCACCCGGAAGCGCATCCTAGGCCCCCGGATGCATTGTGATCACATTGCAACACAACGCATTCGGGGGCCCGGGATGCACTTCCGGGTGGCATCCACAGGGCATTTGGGTGCATCCAAAGGCATCTGCAGGCCCAAGCATTTTTTTTTTGCCAAAAAAAACTTAAAAACACATTAAAACATGTAGTTTTTACATTTTTTTTATCTTTTTTTTTCTCCTAAACCCTAAAACGGCCCTAAAAGAGGTCATTCAATCATTTTGCATCTCATTTTGTATGCAGCTTGGCTCCCTTCTCATTTGGTCTCCATTTTGGATTTTGAAGCTAAGTTGATTATTTTCGAAGAGGATCGTTCGTGGGGTGAGAGATAGCTTCCACAGAGGAGTTTTCAGCATCTAAGGTAAGCATTTGATCCCATTCTTGAGTCCTTTAATGGATTTTTTTGAGGCTTTGATGAATTTTTTCAAGTTTGGGAAGAAAGTTTTCAAGTTTTTTTCATTTTTTTTTAAAGAAACAAAGAAACAAGTTTAGCTATCTATTTTAGTATTTTTGTATCATTGTTTTGCACTTGTATGCTTGATGTTCATGGTTTTTTTCTAAATTAAATTTACTTATTTTCTTATTATAGCAAGAAATTAGATTGTATTGTGCAAGAATGGCCACCACTGGTAGTCAAAGTTCAGTGAGAGGGCAAAGAGCCGATAATTTTAATATTGATGTAGGATCTCCTTTATGGAGACATACCACAAGAGTATCACAGGTTTCAGGAGGTGGCTCATATCTTTGGAAGTATAATTATTGTCAAAGTAACAAAGGCAAACCACTCAATAGCCATGCTGGAAAAGGTATTGCAATGTGCAAAGGCACAAGTGGGAAGGGGATGTCTAATGCACAGATAGCTTCATTTGTAAAAGAACAAGAAGATGTTGATAATTTGGTTAGAAGATCAAAAAAAAATTTAATCAACCTCCATCCGGAAAGAACAAAATGCAATTACCCACTGAACCAATTGTATCCCCCAAACATCCATTCTTGCAAGTACCTATACTGGGAGAGGAAGAGGAAGAGTAGAAATTACCACCGGCAAAAGAGGCCCATTGGACAACGCGTTTAAAATGGAGGCAAGAGAGCTTGTTGATGAAGCCATTGCACGTTGTCTCTATGCCAATGGTCTTCCTTTTAACTTGGTAAGATCACCATATTGGAAGGAAATGGTGGAAGCCATCAATAAAGCCCCAGCTGATTACGTAAGTCCCAGATATGAAAAGGTGCATACCACTCTATTGCAAAAAGAGAGGACTTCTATAGAGAGAGCTCTTCAACCAATTAAAAATTCTTGGAAGACTTCGGGTATAACTATTGTGTCTAATGGATGGAGAGATACAAGAAATCGACCATTGATTAATGTGATTGCAATGTCCCCCAAAGGGTCAATGTTTTTTAGGGCTGTTGATTGTGAAGGGCAGGTGAAGGATTCACAGTTCATTTCTAGAATTTTCATTGAGGCCATAGAGATGGTGGGTAGTGAGAATGTGGTCCAGGTGGTTACAGACAATGCAAAAATTGTAGGAGTGCAAGTGCTTTGATTGAGGGTCGATATGACCATATTTTTTGGACACCATGCACTATACACTCCCTTAACTTGATCATGTAACAAATTGGCACTCAAATAGATTGGGTGAAGCAAATTTACCAAGAGGGGGAGGAGATACAAATGTTTGTGATGAACCACCACATGTCTCAATCCATATTTAGATCATTCTCCAAATTGGAGTTGTTGAAGGTAAATTCAAATTGTAATTAGTAAATTTCATTTATTTATTTATTTTGAATAAATTTTATGTTCATGTTCAATTATCAAATTGTATATAACTTTGTCTTTGCTTAATATTTATTGACATATTGTTAACTTGCTTAGGTTGTTGAGACCCGTTTTGCGTCTCATACTATTGTTATGAGACGACTTGTCAAGGTGCAAGCGGCATTAAGGCAAATGGTTATTTCTAACCAATGGGGTATATGGAAGGCTTCGAATTCAGAAAGAGCCCAAAAGGTCAAGGCTTTGGTCTTGGATGACAGTTGGTGGGCTCATGTGCAATTTGTATTGGATTTCACCGAGCCTATCATGACTATGCTCCGCTTTGCCGATACAGATACACCTTGCTTAAGGGATGTGTATGATGGCACGAACACCATGGTTGAGAAGGTAAAAGTTTCCATACAAAAACATGAGAATGACCCCACAGAATGTGAAGCCTTATGCAATAAGGTGGAAGCAATCATTCATCATTGTTGGGAGAAGATGACTACCCCACTGAACCTCCTTGCATATGCCTTATCTCCGAGGTACTATATTGAGCAAGTACTTGGTATGCCAGGAAGAGTTGCACCATATGCAAATGAAGAAGTTGCTAATGGGTGCTACAAAGCTTTTACAAGACTCTTCCCAGATGATGAAATGCACAACACGGTGAAGCAAGAATTTGGCTTATTTGCTTCAGGTTTAAAGATGTCTCTATTTGCAATAAAGGACCAATATAAAATGGGATCTATCACATGGTGGTATATTTATGGTCCACCATACAAGCATATACAGCGTCTTGCAATCAAGATCCTCTCACAAGTTTTTTTTTTTTTGTTTACCACTTGTATTCTACAATTTAGTGTTTAACATTCTTTAAATTGTTTTTCATTTGTATGTTTAATTTTGTGAACACTATCCAAGTTGCAAGTTCTTCTGCTGCTGAACGGAATTGGAGTACATACTCCTATATCCATTTAGTGAAGCGCAACTGGTTGGGCTCAAAGAAAGTTGAGGACTTGGTTTACATTCATACCAACTTGTGTCTTTTGTCACATAACGAGAATGAATACAAGGAAGGGTCAACCAAGCTTTGGGATGTAGCCCCTAAGGGTGCAAACTTGGATGCAACACTTCATGATCTTACTACAATCACAGATGATGGTGATGATACCGTGACACATGGTGCATCTAGTACAAGTGGAACCGTTCTTGGTTCAAATGATCTTGAACTTGCAGCAGTTGGAGATGATGAGAATGTGGATTTTCTTGAGAATTCTTATGATTCTGAATCTGATTAGTGAATCTTGAGTCTTGACTCTTGATTGATAAACATTGAATGAT
Source organism: Chamaecyparis obtusa (assembly GCA_027943335.1). Classification (NCBI taxonomy): domain Eukaryota; kingdom Viridiplantae; phylum Streptophyta; class Pinopsida; order Cupressales; family Cupressaceae; genus Chamaecyparis; species Chamaecyparis obtusa. Next base: position 107,654 of record BSBK01003720.1, on the reverse strand, counting down.
GAACTAAGTTTTGATTTTGTAGTTCAAATTGCATTGGAATCTTGAACATGTGCAATTAGTTATTGAACTTCTTTCAATTTGAATATTTGTGTCTATGAAGTTCTAAGTTGAAGTTGTTGAGCTATCAAATATGAAATATCTTGAATCTTGATCAATGGTGAAGTATCATTATTCTGATTCATACTATCAAATGATTTATTTTTGTATATTTCAGATTCCTTGCACTTCTTTGCATATATCATAAATGATATATCATATATATAATATTATATATTATATATATATATATATATATATATTTAAAAAATATATATATCCACTCATCCGCATCCCCTAAAAAAAATTTCACACATCCGCATCCAAATCGGCACCCAAATCGGTAACTTAGCATAATATTAATGTCTACTATATTTTTATCTGATCGAAGCTACAAACATCAACAGGGACAAGAGGCGTCCGAATGTGTCCTTTCGGGGGCAAACTCTAGGACCCCGATGCATTCCTAGTGTTTTGTGGATATCTAGGAGCAGTCCCCGTGTCTCCAAGACATAAGAAACACGGAACATATCGACAAACTGCCTATACCAAGGGTATTCACAAGATTGCTTATCAATTATCAAAAGGTAATGAGATCTGTCAAACATCACATGTAGTCATAGAAAGATTGGCAAGATGTATGCACAAGCAAAGGCACAAAATAAAATGTACATGCTTCCACTATATTTGATGGATGAATTGGGGAAGGGCAGCTACTAGATGTTTGGAAGCTTTTATTTGTCAAAATGCATCCCACCTAGACATAGAAATCTGTTGGAAGTACGACTAAAAAGAATAAAATATAATATACATGCATACACTATATTTGATGAGCAAATTGTGAATGGAGTGACATTTAATGTTTAGAAGTTTATATGTGGGCATTTGATTTTGCATGCCTTTTTAAGAAACCTCTACAAGAAGCACTAAAATATTTAAAAACATGCTCCCATCAGCATTTGACAGAAACATGGACAATCATTCTACGTAAATGGAACTACAGACCCCTATAATGGTACATTGCCAATCAAATCCAAGCAACCATTCAAAAACCAGATATGACTAACTGCTTTAAAATGGGTTACATTCTAAAGATGGATAATTTATTTCTCTCAGTTTCAAACAAATAGAGAAAAATTGATGTGCACAAAACAAGAGATCTCTAAGTAATAAAGCACATGCCCAATGTCAATTTTCATTAAATTTGATGAGATGCAATTGAAACATTGATTACTCACTTTCAAATACTTGTCGAGCAAATTGCAGCGCTCGTGAACAAATGAAGCATCCAGACTTGATGCGAAAATTCGTTTAGGAGGAAGATTCAGATTATATTCTGGAAAATCCTTGAGTCTTCTATGAAGCTCTTCAAAATGTCGAAATCTATATGCATCAAATTTTCCACAATCCTTAAACAAAGTCAGGCCAAGTCCAACATGAAAAGTAAATGGCTCCAAAAGCAGTGAAGCCTTAAATGAGAATATCTAAAGGTACTGGCCATCAACACAACAGATTTAAAATAGCAACAACAAAATGGATAGTTAGTGCTAAATTTTTTAATCTTTTAATTACAATACCTTCTTTTGATTGACCAAGAATGATTTGCATAATCTGTCACAGAGATGGAATATACAGCAATGGTTTTAGACCCACTTTTAACAAAGTCGGCTCCAAAAACCTGCAAAAGAAATTCCATAAGACTCTTTGCAGAGCTCAGAAGCCATAAAAAGTTAAGATGGAATTATGTTCCCTTCATATTTTCAGGACTCCACAGAGCATTATGTTCATTAGGAATCCAATTATGCAAAATGGTTTATGGTATGATAAGCATCATAGCTCAAAAATGCAGTGTGCACTCCCCCTAAATAGTTTTCTATCTGTATGTACTTCACAATCTCATTAACAATGGGACACATAGCATCTTCCCATGTAAGTACACCAAACAAACCTATTAGCCAATTCTGCTTATAATTTTGGACATTAAAATAATACTTTCTTTCAATACAGTCCAATTTCTGTCACTTTGACCTGCTAGTAAGATAAATACGTACTTTGCAACGCAGCTGCTGACAGGGTAGATTTGCAGCTAAGTGAGAGGTCTGAGAATTCCTTCCAGATAACTTTGTTGTTCCAATAATGAAAGAAGTAGCATCTGATGAAGAAGCCATTGTACCACTAGTAACTCTACTCTGATCATAATTCTCACTATCCTCATCTTCCACTTTTACAGCTTCATCCTGCGAAACGGTCAAGATGTCTGGACCATCACCCAAATAAAACGTTGTTCGTTCCACTTCCTGCCAGCTATCTACACGCTGACGGGATCTAGCCCTTTTCCGGCCAGATGCAGTTTTATATACCCTGTGATACCTGTGGTGATTTTTGTTTCCATGATTTTCCCGATCACCCTCACCATTTTCTAAAGGGTGCCTTACATGAGAAGTGGATACACGTCTATTACTTTTGCTATCCCATACCTTAACACCAGGTGTACCAAGTCCTGTCACAGTGCTATTTTCATCCTCCTCGCTTGTATAAGAACTGCCACTGTCTTCTACAATCTCCATATGCTGAAGAAAGGGTTCTTCAATTTTAGTGTGCATGTGTAAATTCTGGGGAGGTTGCTTCAATTTGTCAGCATTTTTCATCACTCTGTCCAAATTATCAGTAGACTGTTTTACCTGAGGACAAACAGTTGTACTCCTTTCAGACAAAGAGGTGTTAGTTATACCTGAATTGTCTGGCTGTTCACGTAATGGCTTCCTTCCAAGGTCTGTCTTATCAAAGCCACTAGGATTGCCTGTATGTGACAAACTTGTTGCAATATCCTTCCTTACATAATTACGCCCTTTTGTCCATAAATTCTCTAAATGCTCAGGAGCAAGGGCCTGAGTTTTTCTCCTTGAGATAGTATCAAGCATCTGAGCCCATTCCCCACCACGTGCTGGAATGGTTCTATCATTAACACCAAGAGATCCTATCGCCTCGGCATTTTTAGAAGGAAACTTAAACCTCTCTCCAGAAATATCAGTGGCTTTATAACCCTCTTGTTGAGAAGTCTGAGCTACAGAATTTTTTGATTGGACTCCTGCAGATAATCCAAGATAGCTATGTGTTGATTCCTGATGAGGACTAGAGATAGGTCCCATTTCCTTCCCATCAAGTTTAGGACTAGGTCCAAACTGAACGAGTTCGACCCCAGCGGCAGAGCGATCTAAAAAACCAGAAAAATGATCAGTTGAAGACCTCGATCTTGAAGACTTGCTCTGTTTTGTCTCGGAATCAGAAGTTTTGTTTTGTTTTTCATCTTTATTACTGCGGGCTAAAGCAACAGACTCTATTCGTTCATTTATGAACCTGCCAGTGAAATTAAAGACAACCGAAAGTGATAAAATAACATGAATAACCATAATATCTAGAGCAGCTTAGGATGTATTAGAAAAAGGAATCTCAAATTCAGGAAAATGTATGAAATTAAGGACAGAACCAGTGGCAGAAAATACTTGGGACTGGCTAAGTTCATGAGTGGACGGATCACAGAACAGGCAAGTATCTCTCTAGCCATATATCGAAACAATTTGCATTGCAAATCTTCAGACCTACATGTAAAACTCATAACACCATCCATGAACCTTTGTAGAACCTGAAAAAAGACCGTACTGATAAAAACTTGAATTAGAACAGGTTACAGAATCCTTGCACAAAAATTACAGCCACATTTCAAAGTGCCAAAAACAGGTTCATGTTATAGGAGACAATCTTCAAACTACAGTAAACCACAATATTATCCGATCTATAAAATAACAAGAATAGGTGAAGATGGCATGATAACCTCGAACCTTGTGCTCTGCCTCGGCCGAATAGAGTGCCGGATGAAGCTTGTCATCAGTTGCTAGAGTTAACTTCAATCTTGCATCTCTTTCATCCTTTGACAAACTGATCAACACCTCGTCACCGATATGGGTTTGTATCACTTGATAAAGCTCTAGATTCTCGCATAGCAAATTCACGATATCCCTGTATTGATAGATTTGTAATTATCAGTTTTAAGAGGATGAAATAATATTTAAGTAGTAACTACATAGAAACTGAAATTAGTTATAATGCTATCCACCTTGTCAAAAGATCAATAAGATTGACATCCTTGGCACGCATGCATATCTCTCCAAGAACCCCATTAATGATGTTTATAAGCTCCTCTGGAGCATCTTGATCAGGTGTTACTTTCTTATACCACAAATTAGTTAACCACTCAGACACAAGATGCTTTGTGAATTGATCAATTGCTGCCTCAACAAATGGAGAGTCAACTTTCTGTCTCCAATCAATGTGTGTTTGATGAGATGGAGATGGAGTATTACCGAGGGATGATTGGTTTTGTGATGAATGATTCAATGAAACTGCTGAACCTTGTCCTCCTTTCCTTCTTCGGGCATCAAGATCATATGAAATGTAGCGAACAAGAATTATTACAAGAACTGCAGCAGGCATGTTAATCCATACTGAAGAGCTTGTCACTGTATCAAAGGCAAACAATTACCTCATAAATAAAATTTCATTTGCATACAAAAACTACCAATCTAACCAAAATCACTCATTACCTAGCAAACACGTTTCCAGAAAGCATGCCCCCAGATCCTCTAATCTAACTTAAACATCAATAACTTGATGCATTAACAAAAAGTCAAAAAAGAAAAACAACTGCATTTTAAGTGTCAGGTTACTTGAATTGGACTATTCATCAAATTAATTTCCTCCTCAGTGTTAACTCTTTAAGGATTTGTTTGTTTTGTGGCTTGCCACATAATATTCAGTTAGGCAATAAGTTGATCAATGTCTTTTCCAGGCAACCCAAAATATCAATAATCTTTTATCAGATTTCTTTTTTAAGGCACATAATAATTAAAAATTTGCCATTTTCCTAACACAAGGTCAATTCAGCATTAAAATTGACTACTGTATTTTCCAAATAACTGAGAGTTAAAAACACAGCACTTCTACCGATTTGCTATTTTTACAACACGGTACTAAGGGTTAGTTATTTGTTGAGAATCAACATTATTTTGATTTAGCATTACAAAGTGCTTTTACCAAGCAACAATCAAAAACATCAGATCTTTTTAAAAGTTTGTAACTTTCCTTCTTTTTTAACACAATACTGGTAGTAGTTTTCTGTTTGTTTTTTTTGGTTGGTAACAGAATATATTTTATTAATATAATAGGAGGAGAAATACCTGGTAGTAGTTTTTTTAGTTGTAACCAAAATTTTACATTTAAACTGAGGAATACCTTTTCCATGCAACAACCCAAAACATCAAGAATTTTAAAATTTTGTTGCTATTGAAACATAATATTATTTTTTCGGTATCTCTGCAGCACACTTTCAACTTTACATTTACCAAATCAACCAATCCAACAAATCTAAAACTTAAAAAAACATAAGGTCTGTTGTGTTAATAAAAAAAGAATTAAGGGCTTGTATTTTTTCCAGCAAAATTTCATTTCAACATTGAAATAAAAAATGCCTATTCCAAGAAACAACCAAAACATCAAAAATATTGAAGGGCTCATTGGTTTCGCAAATACAACTATAATTCGGCATTCAGATTAGTAAATTACTTTCCAAACAACAATCCAAAATATGCAGATGTTGAAATTCATCATTTTTTGCCATACAACATTAAGGGATTGTTATATTTGCAGCACAATTTCCAGTCAGCATCAGATTTGAAGAATACCCTTTCCAAGCAAATCCAAAATTTCAAAACTTTTCAAGAACATCTAATTCTTTGCAACATAATGTTACAAGTTTGCTTTTGCCCTGCAAATTAAATTATTCAAATTAAAGAATACTTTTTTCAAAACAACCATTAACAACATCAAAAGTATTTAGGGTTTATTGTGTAAATTCAATTAATTAAATTTGATGTGTAACTATTGCTAAGAGTGTTATTTTGAGATTTTCTTATTTTTAATTTTTTATAAATATGATATAAAAATTTGTTTAACTTCTCTGTGATAATTTCACTTCAAAATGATATAAACTTTCGTTTAACTTTTCTGTGGTAAATTCAGTTCAAAATTTAAAATTAACAAACGCATTTTCCAGCAACAATTAAAAGCATGAAATCTTTTCAGGATTAGTCAGTTTCTGGGCAAACAATATGTGTTCATTACTTCTAGCATAAGTCCAATTCAGTATTAAAATCGAAGAACTCCAAAACATGAAATCCCTTAAGAGTAATTCTTTTGTTAACATAATATTAAGGTTCGGTTCATAACTTGATTGCTACACATTATTCCAACTAGACAGTAAAATGAGGCTTGTTAAGTTTTCTATGACAATTTCATTTTGAACTTAAAAGTTGAAAAAATTCTAGTATTAACAGAAATCCAAAACATCAAATTGTTCGACTGTTACTCGATTATCAAAATAACACTAAGAATTTGTTATTTTTTTTAGTTCAATAATTAAATTAAACATTCAAATTTGATGTTGTACTTGTCTATTCCGAGCAACAATCCAAAACATAAAAATTCTTGTGGATTTGTCACTTTACAGCGTACCATTAAGAGTTGTTTATTTTCTCCACCATAACTTCAATTCTACATTTAAAATTGAAGACACGATCACAATCCAAAAAACCCAATATCTTAAATGATTATCAGTTTCTCAACATAAAATTAAAGGTTTCCTAAACTTTTATCACATAATTTCAATTCAACATATAAATTGAATTTCTTTATGAAAAACATCAAATCATCAGGTCTTCGTTAATTTCTCCACATAACATACAGGATTTGTTATAATTTCCAGCATAATAAAGTTCTCAACGTAACACATTAAAATCAAATAACGCCTTTTACAACCAACAATTCAGAACACTGAATCTTCAAAAATGCTTTTTCTTCTCCAATCATTTTTTTTCATACCATAGTTTTAATCCGACACCAATTGAAAACATCAAAACATGTAAAGTCCTTGATCTTTTTTCTTGCAGAATTTGACATCAGCAACGAATTCCAGCAATTCCTTTCACTGAAGGCACTCGTTACAACCCTAATTTTTATTAATTCTTAAAAAAGACAGCCAACATTGAATGAGAATAAATAAAGCTGTGAAACTCACGGGACATGAGATATGCCAGGCCGATGACGCAAATAGAGATCAAAACAATGCGCTTCTTGGCTTCCTCCACGAGATCTCGGACAGCCTCCTTGCGCGCCATCATTCTTCTCTTACTCATTCATCACAAAACCAAATAAACATGAAAATTTTCAAACCCTAGATACACGGAACCCCGAAAATATCTCCACACATCATCGAGAAAATATTTACGAATAAATTTATATGCGAGGAAGATTCGGCAAAGCTGATAGTCGAATCGCCCGCGGCATGGATTGAATGTAATGCCTTGTCGTCTACAGACGTTCATTAACAAATTTGGAAATTTGGCTTTTCTCACTTCTAGTATTTCTTTTGCTTTTTGATTTCACGCAAGTTAAAAATGTGACGCAAGGAGTAGAATTTTTATGAAGTAAAGATTGCTCGATTCCAAAACTAAGGTATCTTTACTCGTGGTTTACCATAATGTTTGAGTTTGATTTTAAAATTAGGCAGTTGATTCATATGATAAAATAGTATATAAATTGATAAAATGTCAAAAATATTATTTAGTTTTAATGTTTAGTCAATGGAGTAGTTAGTCTAGTGGATTTGATTTTAAGAAAGTAATTGAGTGAGTTGGAGTCTATGAGATCATTTTTTTTATTAAATATTATTGAGATAGATAATTTCTTGTGATCTAATCAATGAGTTTATTCAAAGATTATATAGTTGAATTTTATAAAATGATATATAATTTGATAGGTTGTATAAAAAAATCAGTTATTTGATAATGAAAGATTAAATAAGCTATGTAATAAATCATTAATAAGGTTCAATATTTGTTTGAATTTTGTAATTAAGTGTATTTGATTCAAAGAAATATTAAAGTGGGTAATTTCTAAAAGTTTGAATTATGCTCGGTTGCTATAATTATCTAGAATTGGAAAACAAGAATTGGTGAATTGGTATGGCCAATTCTAATTTTGGTTCAAAATGAGCATTCTATCAATCCACCTCAGAATCTGGAATTAGAATTGAGGCATGGAATTGGAATTGAGAAGTCAATTTTGAGAAGGGAAACCAATTCCCGTTTTCCAATTCCATGTCAATTCCAACAACCAAACAAATAGAGTTTTTAGAAATAGATTGTTGTGAAGAACTATTAATTTACAAAATCAATAATTTTTATTTAAAATCAACAAATAAAAAATTAAATAAAATAATATATAATTTAATATGCTATGAAAATAATACTACATATTCAATACTAATTATTATCTCCGAGAAAAAATTTAAAATAAAAAATGCAGTTGAGAATGGTAGATAGGATATAACTTGTCTTTCCACTCAACTAATTTTTTTTTGTGTGGATATGCATTTACGGAAGAATTGAGGATTAGTAGTTGTAGCTTTCAAAAGAAAAAAGAGAAGCAAATGGAGTGGCATGATACGGAATTCGAGTGGATATGAGGTGTCTACACTTTTTAAACAAAGGTGTGGAAGTTTTCTTTTATTGGCTTTTAAAGTGGGGTCTAAAAATTTTGATTTGGTGGTAAGTTTTGTTTTTAAAGATAGTATTTGCTGTAAAGGAGCTATAGTAATCTATTATTGTATTATTATTTAGGTATAAAATATATATTTAATAATAATAGTTAGTTTCTTTATATTTTGATATTAGAATATATTGTCATAGAATGATAAGTTTTCTTTTAAAAAATTAATGAGTAAGTAATTGTCAATTGAACTATTTAGTTTAATCATATACGTTTTTAATATAAAATATTTCTAGAGTGGTGAATATTCTTAGATGTTATGTAGTATTTATTTATTCAACAATTAAAAATTTTAATAATTATGAAAAATGTATTAAAGTAATAAATTAAATATATTTTTTTAATTTTTATATTATAAATTTATTATAAGATATTGTTAACGTTTATTTATAATTATTTGATATTATTTTAATTTTAAATATTTAAAATATGAAATAAAATATTTAAGAGTGAATTTTTTAATTTTTTATAATATTTTAAATTTTTAAAAATTTAATGTAAAATAGTATATAATTGTTAAAAGTTTTAATTATTAAAGTAATGTATTGCAACAATATAATTGGTAACATTAGAATTTCTATTGTTTTCTTTGTTGTTGCTATTATTTAATGATATATATATATATATATATATATATATATATATATATATATATATACTTGGTTATTTTCTTTCAAATTCATAGTTTGATTCTATAACAAAATACAAGAAAGTTAGACTAGCATATCTATATTTTAAAAGAACAGTGTAAAATACATTGAGAGATATCCTTTTCGAGATGGTTTTTATATCGTTAAAATTTATTAAAAATATATGAAATAGAAAAAAAAAAAGCTTTTATAACCAATCAATCTCCTCCCTCGATAGTGAAAACATTAATGCCCAAAAAAAATTTACATGCAAGAGGATAAAATCTCATGTGACCACACAATTCCTATACCATTATCAGGGGTTGTGATTGATGACAGTGGCATAATCTCTAAAAGCCTTGGCAAAGGAGACGCAATCGACCACATCTTACAAACCATGATGCCATTGTGAATAGATCTTAGAGGAAAGGCATTTCCCATAATCAAATTAGTCTTACTACCACAATAAATAAACTAGCTAGTATACATACCCTCGACAATGATGAATATATCATTTTGTTATTTATAAAAGAAGGGACTCCTGATGTTGAAGCTAAATAAATTAAGAAACAAGAAAAGATTTTCCAACTTTTCTCTTTACAAAAACAACAAGAACAAATTTATAAATATTGCAATCGTTGAAATATTAGTAAACTTAAATGAATTTGTCTATGTAATAAGGGATAATAGGAGTGATTGTGTTCTTGCTATCTAATTAGACTATGTGATTGAAAGCATAGATTTGAAGAATAAAAAATGAATAAAGTAGGTGAATGGGTGAGATAATGCATTGGGTACTGAGCAAGTATTTGAATCAGGATGTGTCACTCACTTGCAGCTTTTGAAAGGAAGTGAAGGCCAAGCATCTCCTCATTTGGGATCTCGTTGTTGACATCGTTGTATAAATGGGTACATTTTGTAAGAAGAAAGTCGAGCACATGTTCAAGCTCATATTTAAGAAAGGGAGTTATGCCATAGAGATCCATGGCTTCATTCAACATGGGCATATAACAAAAACTTGCTTAGTGCAACAAATACATTATCGGACCTCGTCAAAGGCAGGGATATTTTAAGTGGTGACTATTTATCAATTGGCAAAATGTGGGGCCCGACGCATCAATAAATTGGTGAGTAGTATTGGTGTGGCGAGTAGTCGTATCACCTAATTTACACATAGTATTAGTATAAATCATGATTAATTTACCACCGTTTAGTTGAAATAGTGATTCATAGTCGTGTGTCTTTTGCTACCAACTCCTACACTGTTTCAATAATTCTTAGACTTAATTTCATCCTCAATTTATGGACAAATGCAACAAACCACTAATCGATACAAATGAATTCACCAATAGTGACACATGATTTTTAAATTTTGAGGGTCCATATCGCTAAGAACATTAATTATTTTATTCTATACGTCAGATCTAATTTACCCCCAACTATTATTGAACAATAATGTCAAGTTCATATTCACCTTCAAAATTGAAACTACACTGCCACTATCCCGCCTGAATTCACCAAATTTTTATCTCCCAAATGTAGAATGGTACGCAATTCGCTAAATTTTATTTGATATAAATACATGAGAAGGTGAGATTTTACACTTTTTGTTCGGTTTAGTTTGTACCTCCAGAGGCTCTCGACATAAGTGTTGGATTGGAGAGATAGGGTACTGAGAGGGGAGGGGTGAATCAGTGCCCACAAAAACTTTTACTCATAAACCTTTCAAATCTAAAATAGCAAACAGTAGTAACCTTCAAACATTACTTGTATCCATTGCATGCATCATTCATTCATTTAACTATCAAAGGTAAATAGCAAGAAATCAACAAGATAATCAACACACAACACAAGTATTTTGGTAACATGTAGAAACCCTTGTTAGAAGGTAAAAATTGCGGTGGGGATGACACCCATAAATTCTTTACTACTGCAGATAGAAAAGGTTTGCCTGTTAGGGCTACAAGTGGTGATCACTTTTGGTGATCTTATCCTGTTAGGAGTAACATGTTAGATCAACTAGATCTACCTAGGGATAGGATTTTAACAACACTACTTGAGTGTGCCCTCGGTTAAGAGATTTACAAAAAGACTGTTAGGTCTACTCTGTTAAGAGATTTTACCAAAACTCTATTACAATGATTAGAAAGCAATAGAAATCTATCTGCTAATGACAACTCAATTTGTTTGATAAAGATCTATGAAGTTGATGCAGGGCAGGTAACGAGGATCCAATAATGGATAGTCCAAACCTACACTATTGATTATAACAACAACAAGCACAGCAGAATTCAACACAATAATGATTCAAAACTGAATTTCATTCAACATGCCCGATAGTAAGGCCTTCCGGGTTTCAGTCTATTACAATGAAATGATAAAGTATCAGCAAGATCTCGCAAGATCCAGGAAACCACTAACTAGTTCAGATCTGCAACAAGTAGCCTCTGATAGGAACAACCACCACAGGATCTAAACTTGTACTCACACTTCCAAGCAACCCCTTGTTGTCCTAAGCCCATAGGCCACTAGTTCTACTACAAAGTCCCAGATTCACAAATTTTCTTCTACTCTACTCTTCCTAATGATCTAAGGATCATCTAATACTCCACTCACTACTAAACATCTACCCAAGCTCTCAATATATAGCTAGCTAAGCCACAAGCCGGCTATTCAAGCTTTAATTACAATATAGGTCCAAACTAATAAGAGAAACCAAAACTAATTCAAGAATGATCAAAACTTAATGTGTCTTTAGATTTAGGTCCACACATGACCCAAAAACATTCCCTTAACCACACAAGGCCCCATCTTATCACACAAAACCACTCAAGAAGAAACACTCCACGTTTCACGTGAAAATTGCCAGAAAATAGGTCCTGAGGAAAAATAGCCATAACTTTTGACTCATAATGAATTAGGACTTGCGCCTTAGGGAAATTATATTAATTTAGGTCCTCTTAAAGTCCTTAAGAGTTAAAAGGCTGATTCATTAAGGATCAATGTCACCATGACACGCAATCAGCACCAAAACTGCAAGAACAGCTCCGGCAGGAACACTGGCAAAAAATAGGTCCCCGAGAAAAATGGTCATAACTTTTTACTCATAAAGAATTAGGAGCTACACCCTTGGTAAATGATAGTACTTTAGGTCCTTTTTAAGTTCCTAAGAGTGCAAAGGCTGATTCATTAAGAATCAACAGTGCCACATCCCGCAATCAGCTCCAAAACTGTAGGAAAACACTGCTCCAGCGGCAAGGAAAACAGCTCCAACTTTGAAATGGTTCATCCAATATCTCCCAAACCATGCCACCTCAAGAGCTAGGACCTTAGACATATCTTCCACAAACATTAAGGAACAAACACCTTTCCTCGCACGTGCTAAAGATCTCCATAGATCATCGTAACACAGAAACTTAGAAAGCTGCCCAAAACAAAGTATTGCAACCCTCTGACAGGGAATTCCTCCAAGACAAAGAAAGATCTTCAGGAACTCAAAATGCTCCTACATCAGACTAGTCAGGTAAATAGGAAGTATGTCCCATACTTTAATCTCAAGAGAATTACCTGCAATCAACTTCATTTTCACCATAGGCTTCTAATCCATCAAGGACAAGAGAACAAATCTAAAAATCAACCATCTATGCTTCATCCATTCAAACATCAGGATCACATGAATCTCATCAATCCAATCAGCATACCACTGATCACCACAACCAATATCAGAAATAAGAGTATCCAACTCCCCAACAAGTAGATCCAAATTTAGATCCACATGAAATCCCTCATCATCAGCATCTCATATCTGCAACTCATCACAAGACTCATTACTATTAACCAGCAATTCAAGTCCACAACTAGCAAATAAGATCTGCACCATAACAATAATCAAAAGCAAATCAGCAACACCACCATCACAAAGGTGTTCAGCATCTAACTCTTCACCAACATCAATCTAATCACACCCAACTAGATTCTCTACAATCTCCATGTTAGACACAACTGACTGAACATGAAAACAAATCTTCTCACCAGCCTCAACAAGGTCAACAACATCGTCAGCAACCACAGGTATCTCAGCAATAGCCACAAGTTACTCTACAGGTTTCATGTCAGACTCCACCAACTGAGCATCAAAACCAATCTCTTCGCCACTAGCAATCTCATTGCGCACAACAAGATACTCAGCAAGTTCCATGCTAGATCCATCCATCTACACATGCGAACCAATAGACATTTCATCAACTCTAGACAAGTCATCAGGGACTTCCACAAGCTATCGTCATCTCTGCACAACCTTCTTCTTTATAGTCTACCTTCTTAATTCCTCTTGTAGGTCTTTCACTTGTTTCTTCAAAGCTCTAAATTCCTCTTCAATTGCACTAAGGTCCAATCCTCTTGGAGACATCCTTCAAGATCTTTGAAAACCCAAGGCAACAAATCACCAACAAGGTCCTGGTGCAAACAGCCTCAACTCAATTTGCAAACTCAAGATCTTCAAGCTCTTATATCACTTGATGTAGGGCAGGTAAGGAGGATCCAATAATGGATAGTCCAAACCTACACTGCTAATTATAACAACAACAAGCATAGCGGAATTCAACACAATAATGATTCAAAACTGAATTTCATTCAACATGCCCAGCTGTAAGGCCTTCCGAGTTTCAGCCTATTACAATGAAATAACAAAGTATCAGAAAGATCTGACAAGATCCAGGAAACCACTAACTAGTTCAGATCTACAACAGGTGGCCTTTGATAGGAACAACCACCACAGGATCTAAACTTGTACTCACACTTCCAAGCAACCCCTTGTTGTCCTAAGCTTGTAGGCCACTAGTTTTGCTACAAAGTCCCAGATTCACAAATCTACTTCTACTCTACTCTTCATAATGATCTAAGGATCATCTACTACTCCACTCACTACTAAACATCTACCCAAGCTCTCAATATATAGCCAGCTAAGCCACAAGTCAGCCAGTCAGGCTTTAATTACAATATAGGTCCAAACCAATAAGAGAAACCAAAACTAATGCAAGAATGATCAAAACTTAATGTGCCTTTATATTTAGGTCCACACATGACCCAAAAACATTCCCTTAACCATGCAAGGCCCCGTCTCATCACACGAAACCGCGCAAGAAGAAACACTCCATGTTTCGCGTGAAAACTACCAGAAAATAGGTCCTAGGGAAAAATGGCCATAACTTTTGACTCATAATGAATTAGGAATTGTGCCTTATGGGAATGATAGTACTTTAGGTCCTCTTAAATTTATTAAGAGTGAAAAGGATGATTCATTAAGCATCAATGTCACCATGACATGCAATCAGCACCAAAAAAGTAAGAACAGCTCCGGCGGGAACACTGGCAGAAAATAGGTCCCCGAGCAAAATGGTCATAACTTTTTACTCATAAAGAATTAGGATTTGTGCCCTTGATAAATGATATTAATTTAGGTCCTCTTTAAGGTCCTAAGAGTGAAAAGGTTGATTCATTAAGAATCAATGGTGCCACATCCCGCAATCAGCTCCAAAACTGCAAGAAAACACTGCTCCGACAACAAGGAAAACAACTCCAACTTTGAAATGGTTCATCCAATATCTCCCAAACCATGCCACCTCAAGAGATGTGACCTTAGACATATCTTCCAAAAACATCAAGGAACAAACACCTTTTATCACACATGCTAAAGATCTCCATAGATCATCGCAACACAGAAACTTAGAAAGCTACCCAAAACAAAGTATTGCATCCCTCTGACAGGGAATTCCTCCAAGACAAAGAAAGATCTTCAGGAACTAAAAATGATCCTGCATCAGAAGTACTGATTATGTGTGTGAATTTTTTACTTGATTTGTAGACACAACACTTCAATAAAACATTAGAGGTTAGCAAAAATCAAAATCGTGCAATAATTAAAAACTAAACTAACCAGGCGATTTACTACCTTCTAATAAATGCAAGTATGTATTCTCATATTGGACCAAGATCAGTGACCTTGACGACACCTAAACGAAGGATTTGATTGCAAAATTTAGATATGGAATGAATGCAATTAATCTATTTTTTTGGTTTTTCTGTGTAATTATGATAATGAAAACTTTATATGAATCTATGCTAACATGGAAATTGATATGTTAAAATGATCTAACAATAATATTCTAAATGATATGGATATTATGCAAAAATAATGAAAATCTCACAACAACTTGAATTCTTAAGATCGATTTTCAGTCTCCAATTCAACAGCGTGAGTGTGCAATTCGTGGATGGATCATAAATGAAGAGCTGAAGCCTTAATTTATAGAAATTTAGGGCTTTGGAGGTGCATAAAAAAAGCCATAAATCACTCAAATAACTCAGGTTGATTTTTTATTTATTTTTAAATAAAGGATAATTAACTCACAAAAACATGCAAAAGCAGAGTTTAACTCAAAATAGAGTTTAAATTTAATTGATAATTGATAATTGTCTGCTTTTCTGATTGTGCATGATTTATTTATGAATTAATTTAATAATAGAGTGATTTATTTCCAACTTAACTGATTTTAAAATTAAAATAATTGATTTATGGGTTAATTAATTATTTTTCAAACTTTTATTCAAAAACAATATTATTAAAAATTGACAACTTGCTTTAATTAATTAAATAAGAATTTAATCAATTATTCATAGGATTTTGGATTTATTGTCAAAATTAAATAATACAATTTATGAATAAATATAATTAACTTCAATTAAACAATTAAGTGGTAGAATTAAATCTAATTAATTAAATATTTAAAATATTCAATTAATCAAACTTTAGGATAAATAGGATTTATCACCAAATAATCATTAAATTAAAGATAATTATGATAACTAGGAATATTACTAGGAATATTCCCCGATGCAGAATTTGAGATAATCAATTAGGATTTGATGATGTTCAGATGTGCCTTAGGTTAGGACTTCGATGTCAATTTCGTTTGATGTGTCGATATAGGAGGTTAATGAACTTATAACCCATTTTTGGAGTATTACATTTTTCCCCTCATTGAATTACTATGCGAAGCGCAGTGGTTCAAAGATAGTCTATGTATGATGTTGAAATTGATGTTTGATATGGATATAAGACAAAAATTGATTGAATTTGATATGAAGATGCTAGGTCCTGAATGACGAAAGATAATGTTAACCATAACAGCAATGAACCGATGATTGTGAAAAAGTGTCAAAACGCCTGATTCTGAACCTTATGATTGCGAAGAAGTGAGTGATCAATTCCAGACCTGATTATCCTTATATTGAATCACATTGGTATCACATCTTAACCCTTCAGTTACAAAGAACCAAGGAAATAACACTAATGAACCAATGGTTGTAAAAACTGATACAATTTACAAGATTAAGAGAATACCAGATTGATATGGATCTCAATGAATCTGATATGCCCCAAGCGATGATAGATTTGATTTACCCCGAGCGACGAGGACTTTTGATGAATCAACAATTAGATATGGTTGTTGTCTTGATTACTGAGGAAAGATATGATTCCAGATCTAGATTATAGACTTGAATGATATGCAATACCATGCCCCCTTCGGGATTAAAATTGAAAATTGACAAGAAAAGTCAGTGTTGAATGGTTTAGAAGCATGTTAATTGATTTGAGAAGTGGTTATACACGTTCGAGAATGTGTTCTGCATCGTTTGGAGGTCCCGGAGACCAAGTTTGACTAGGTTTAAACCATGAGTTGACCATAGTTGACCAAGTTGAAATTTTGATAGTTTGATGTAAGATAGTCAGTTAAGTTGAATTCTAGATTTCTGTGATGATTGAAAGTCGATTATGCAAGTAGTTAATAATATAAATGATCTCAAATTTTGATTTTGATCCCGAAAAAGGATTCTACTTGTTGTTTCGTTGGAGGAACCTTCATGTGAGATTCAGCTCTTGTTAGATTTGAAGATGCAATTTGAAGAATTGTTTAAGCATTGAAGTTTAGCCAACCATTGTGAGATCATGCAAACATGCAAAATGCAAAGAGACATGCAGAATAAAATGCAACCTAAGACCTAGGACCTAGTTACTGATCATGTGTCAGACATTCTCATCATTGAATTTTTAGGTAACCGGATAAATCAATACAATTCCCACTAGTTATGAAACCATAGACATATGAATATCGATTTGTATGCGCAGGAATCAATACAATACCCACTGATTAGGAAACCATGGATATATGAATATTGATTTTATTTTTGAAATGTCGGATTAGATAGAAGCACCAAGGCACAAACGCCAGGATGACCTGAATATCATGTCCATTTTGATATAGCAATTTGTATAAGCATCAAAACATAAACATCGTGATGACCAGAATACGCCTTGCGTTACAAACACATCAAACAGTCAAGAGATCATTCTAAATCCAATGTGAATAACCCGTAGTGACCCATTATCTTTCACATCCTTAGGTAAGATCACGTTTCATAGTAGGAGAAAGAACTCACTCAAAAAGATAATAGTTAGATCAAACTTCCTTGCATTTTTTGGGTATCAATGGTCGAGGTACACATGGCCATCCAATTCAAGATAGAGGCTCTTACAGTCGAACACCATTTCAATCCAGAATTTCCCAAGTTGTTAGATTTTCACATACAAGCAGAAGACAAAGAAAAGATTATGCCCCCAGTCATCACTCTCTAAATCCTATAAAGGACATCATCGAAGAGCTTGTGGGAACACAATATGCAAAAATCTCAATGCGAATCAGTAAGCATACAAGGAGATAAAAGCATGTAAAAAGCATAGATTATTTTCAGTTTGTGTTTGATGTCTGATTGCATTGTTGTAGATGCAAAATCCTTTCTGGAGACAAGACAGACTAACTGACTCAAATGAAGCTTCAAAGGACTATGATTGGATATGACACGCCTAAGATACATTGGAGGCCATAGGATATGACATTGATTGCCCCCAAGTTTGAACATTGATAGGATACAGATGCTTGAGCTGATTGGCATACAAATCGACTTATTGAAAACAAGAATGCTAAAACAAACCGGGAGATATGTACAAACTAAAGCAAGACTGAAAGCTGGGAAAGATCAAGATTGTACTGATAGATGGAGCGTTTTGAAACAAGTGGTGCCCATTTGCTGATTTTTCACCATCTTGGCAGAGATTCTATTTTTGCTACCAAGGCGCCTGTTTCCAGGTTTTCACCAAGGCACTTTTTTTTCTTTTCTCATTTTTTTTGTATTTTTGATTTTTTTCAATTTTTTTGTACTTTTGATATTTTTTGATTTTTTTATGAATCATCAAGGTGTCTATTGCTAGGTTTTCACCAAGATGTTCATTTTTCCAGGACTTTTTCTTATTTTTAAGATTTTTTGAAGACATTTTACCATAGACTGAATGCCTTAGGCATAGAATTTCTTCAGATGGAGAACGTTGATTGGTTCTTAGAGCTATTCTCCTTCAGTTGTTGAGAGTTGATAGGCACCAGAGCCAAAAGTAGCAGTGATTACAAAGGGACCCAGCCAGTTGGGTTCAAACTTCCTCTTGCGTTCTCTATGTGATTGATTTTTAGGATTCTCTCTCAAGACTAGATCACCAACCTGAAATTCTTTGTGTCTGACTTTCTTGTTGTAACCTCTAGACATTCTCTTCTGATATACTCTGAGATGATCATACACTGCTTATCTGCGCTCATCAAGTAGTTCAAGTTCTTGCAACCTAGACACTTTGTAGTCATCATCAGTTACTAGACCATGCATTCTAATTCTTAGTGATGGGATTTCAACCTCAATAGGTAGTACCGCTTCAGACCCATAAACTAAAGCAAAAGGTGTAGCCCCAGTAAGTGTTCTGATACTTGTTTTGTAGGCCCAAAGAGTTGGATTGATCATAAGATTTCAGTCTCTTCCTGTTTTATTAACTGTATGGTGCAAGATTTTCAATAGATTCTTGTTAGAAGCCTCTGCTTGTCCATTCCCTTGAGGATAGTAGATAGAAGACCAATGTTGTGTGATCCTGAATTTGGCACATAGATCATCTAGATCTTTGTTCTTGAATTGTCCACCATTATCTATGATTATAGAATGAGGTATCCCATATCTGCATATGATATCGTTCAACATGAACATAGAGCTTTGTTTTCCAATTGCTTGTGTCAAAGGGACTGCTTCTACCCATTTTGTAAAATAATCTGTAGCTGTGATTATATGGGTATGTCCATTGGAAGAATGAGGATGTGTAGCTCCTATAAGATCAAATGCCCATTGGTGAAAAAGCCATTATGTAGTAAAGGGAATTAGATCTCTCCCTGGAGCATGAATTAGGTTTCCATGTACTTAATACTTTTGACAATTCTTAGCAAACTTGATAGACTCTTTCTCCATTTCAGGCCAATAGTACCCAGCCGTAATAAGTTTTCGAGCTAGTGTTAAATCGTTCGAGTTTGACCCACAAATACCATCATGGACTTCCTCTAATGCACGTTGAGACTCTTCCCATTCTAAACATCTAAGTAGTGTACCATCTAGACCTCATTTGTATAGATCGTGACCAATGATGACATATCAGGAGGCATTACGGATAAGATATCTCTTTTCATGACTGTTGAAGGTATCGAGAATGATTTGGTCTTGGAGATAAGAAAATAGGTTTTTGTATCTAGATGAATCATGACCAACAATAATGCAGATCATGCAGGTTTCGGGGGAATCATATGAAGGATAAGATAGTGCTTCCACCAGGAACTCGTAGCGTAGCTCATGTTCAGGCTGCTATAATAAAGTAGATAATGTTTCCATTGCATTGACAACCTTGTTCTCTATTCTAGGTAATTTCTCAAATATGATAGATAGGAAATACTTCTTTAGATCATCTACCATTCTCTTGTAAGGAATGAGCTTTTCATCTTTAGTTTGGTACACATCATTGACTTGATGGATAACAAGTTGAGAGTCTCCATGAATGTGTAGCTCTATCACTCTCCACTCAATTGCTAGTTTCATGCCATACAAAAGGGCTTCATATTCTGTAATATTATTTGTGCAAGGAAACTTTAATCTGAATGCTTTTGGGATTGAGTATCCTTGAGTAGTTATGAACAATATGCCTGCTCCTGATCCATTCTGTGTATAGGAGCATCTGCTAATTGATCCTTTTGCATTGGTGTATCATCAATCATAGGTGCATCTGCTAATTGATCAGTAATAACCTGTCCTTTGATAGCTTTTCGTTCCACATATTCAATGTCAAATTCACTTAAGAGCATGACCCATTTAGCTAATCTACCTGTGAGGGCAGCTTTGCTTAGTAGGTACTTGAGTGGATCAATCTTAGCTACCAATTGTGTGGTATGAGCTAACATATAATGTCTCAGCTTCTGTGATGCAAAGATCACAGCTAGACAAGATTTCTAGATCAATGAATAGTTCTTCTCATATGCAACCAATGTTCTACTGATATAGTATATAGCTCTTTCCTTTTTGTTCTCATCATGTTGTGCTAGCAATGCCCCCAGTGATGTATCTGTTGCAGAGACATATAAGATCAAAGGCTTCCCTGGAATGGGAGGCATCAAGATAGGAGGATTTGATAGATACTTTTTGTCTCACATTCTTCATTCTATGCAAATGTCACACCTTTATGTAATGTTTTTGTAAAAGGTTGTGAGATGTCTGCTAGCTGTGAAATAAATCTTCTGATAGATTGAACTCTTCCTTGCAATGTCCTCATTTGACTAATATTCTTTGGAGGTTGCATTTCCATGATAGCCTTTACTTTAGCTGGATCAACTTCAATGCCCTTTTTTGAGACTATGTATCCTAAGAGCTTTCTAGAAGTGACACCAAAAGCACACTTCTTAGGATTTAGTCTGAGACTAAATTTTTCCATTATGTCTAGTATCTTGCTCAAGTCATCTAGATGTTTAACTCTAATCATAGATTTTGCTAAAGTATCATCAACATAATCTTCCATAGTCCTATGCATCATGTCATGAAAAATAGATGTCATGACTCTTTGATATGTAGCACCAGCATTTTTAAGCCCAAATGGCATGACATTCCAACAAAAGGTGCCCCATGCACATGTAAAAGTAGTTTTCTCTTGATCCTCTGGAGCAATTTTTATTTGATTATATCTAGAAAAACCATCCATTAGAGAATACATCTCAAAGCCTGCAGTCATGTCCACTATCATATCAATGTTAGGTAGTGGAAAATCATCCTTAGGGCATGCTTTGTTTACATCTCTAAAGTCTATGCACACTTTGATTGATTTATCTAGTTTTGAAATAGGTACAATATTAGAGATCCATTATGCATAATCAATAACTCAGATGAATCCGGCTTTCAGGAGCTTCTCCAATTCATCTTTTACCAAGAGTGCAACATGAGGATGCATCTTTCACAATTTTTGCTTGACAGGTTTGACATTTGGAGCTATAGATACATGATGCATTATAAGATTAGGATCCAACCCTGGCATATCTGAATATTTCCATGCAAAGTTGATCTTCTTTTCTGTTAGGAATGTTGTAAATTTTTGCTTCTCTTCTTCTGATAAAGATTGTGCTACATGGATCAACTGTGGTTCCGCTGATGTTCCCAAGTTGATGGATTGAGTGGGCTCAATTAGAACTGGAGATCTATCCTATAAATGACTCGGAAGCACATCAAATATCTCATCCTTAGGCACCTCAGAGAGGTTTTAACCTTCGGATATGTCTTTTATTTTTACTTTTGTAGGTTTTGAGACTGCCACAAAGTGGTTTTCACCCTTAGAACTCCTTTTCTTTTTATTTTTATTCTTATTTTTCTGACTAAGATACTTGATGTCTGACTCCGTCATGCTAACATTTGGTTCACTAATGGAAGTACTCATAGGCTCAACTGCATTGAGGTAACAAGCAAGTGCATAGTCATTTGGGAAGGTATAAATACCATGGTTCGGATTTGTGGAGGTTTGATCAATAAGGTCTAGATATTGGATAGTCAAAGTGGGGAAAGATTGGGAGATAGTGTTTACAGATATGGATCTATCATCATTGGTCCTAACCCGATGCTTGAGTTCAAAGGTGATATTACAACTTAAGACATTCAATTCATGAATATGCTCAATGTCATTGTGGGAGTCCAATTCAGCCATTAGTGGATTAGACTCGATAAGTTCATCATTTCACTCTAGACTTACGTTGGGTTCAGGTGCATATTGGTGAATAACATCAACATGTTTCTCTGTAATAAGCTCATCTTCTTCTGGAATAGCTCCCCATTCATAGTCATTAGATTCTTCATCTATGCCTCTAGGAAATCTAAGAACATGAGTAAAGTCAGGATGAATACCCCAAGAAGGGTTACCCTCAAATTCTGATTTGAATTCATACTCATGGGAATCTGTCTTAGAATCACTACCACCTTCCTCTTCTTGATTGGTTTCAAGATTAGCTAGTTCTTGTGTGGCAACTATCTCTTGATTGATAGTAGGTTCTTGTGTTTCTACTACATTAATTCTTTTGACTGGATCATCTTTATCATCAAGAAGGTCTTTGATTTCTTTAGGCAAATGTTCATAAGGGATAAGTTCAGAGCTATCTGAATCACTATCTGATGGTTCAATTTCTTCCTTCTTAAGAAGAGGTTCTCTTGGTGTGATCTGCTCTATGACATGAGAATAATTACCTTTGAGGTGAAAGGGTTTCTTTTTAAATCCTAAGCCAACTTTGTCTTTATTTGCTCTACCAGTATGTGGGAGAGGTGCCTCAAGACCTTTTCCTCTGACTCCTAGTGGTCCTTTACCTGAATATCCCATCTTAGCTATCAATTTATCCCTTGGGCCATATGACTTAGAAGAATCTGTTGGTACTATTGAGTTACTAGTTTGAATATCATGGGATTCAGATTCATCCTTGTATAGCCATGCAAGCATAGCTTCATCTTCTTCAAATTCTTGCTTGGAGACTTGTTCTACTACAAAGTTCTTTTTATATGCCTCAAGAGGTTCCTTAGAGTCTAGTTTGGACTATTTTAAAGATTGTCCATAAGACTTAGGCGAGATAGGGAGAGATGTCAAAGATAAGACTGGCTCTATAGCATATTCTCCCATACTACTTTCTTTGATATTGACCTCTTTTGCAACATCTTCCATTTTAGATGTGGATGCTTCTTTAGTTGGCTCAATGGAAGATTCTCTTTTATTAGGCACAAGCTTATCTGCACTTTCCTTCAATGTATTGCAAGTGGTGGATATGTCTGCTGGAATAGTGACCTCTACTCCTTCATAAGGAAATTTCAAGCATTGGTGGAATGTAGAAGGAATAGCCTTCATCTCATGTATCCATGGTCTCCCTAGAAGAATGTTGTAAGCCAAAGGAAGATCAAGAACTTGACATATAGTATCTCTGATAACTGGACCTGCCCTGATAGGTAAGACAATGGTGCCTTTAGAAGATCTTTCTTGCTCATCATAGGCTTTTATAGTTATTTTCTTTCTAGGATCAATAGACAATTTTGAAAATCCCAATTGTTTGACCAAGCTGTAAGAACAAATATTTAGACCAGCGCCTCCATCTATCAACACACATTTGACTCTACAGTTCTGGATCAAGACTTCTATATGCAAGGGCTGGTTATGTGGGTGACTCAAGGAGTTGTCATCTTCCTCTGAAAAGGAAATATACTGTGGAGACGTAAGATGTCCAACCAT
This sequence comes from Chamaecyparis obtusa, assembly GCA_027943335.1. Lineage (NCBI taxonomy): Eukaryota > Viridiplantae > Streptophyta > Pinopsida > Cupressales > Cupressaceae > Chamaecyparis > Chamaecyparis obtusa. The sequence goes on along the minus strand of BSBK01003720.1, from coordinate 83,621 downwards.
AGTCTAGAACCTATCCAAATCAAGGTCATCTGGAACATTGGATCTGAGCAAAGCTTTATCTAGAATAACTCTATGAGTTGGAGATATTCGAAGCAACTCAAACATGGAGATTTTTGCATTAGTGTGTTGGAGTTTTTGAACAATGCTATAAGATGTTGGCCTTGTATCTTTAGGATTGGAAGATTTAGAAACAACCTTCTATTTGGAAGCGGAAGAAAGATTGAAGGGCATCTTAGGGACATTTGATGAATCTAGGATTTGTCCATTCAGATGTGCCTGAGTTTGTGATCGAGTCACTGCATTAGCTGAAGGATGATCTCTATCTCTTCACACAATTGTGATGACATTGCAATGTTCAAAGAGACAAGGTTCAACCATATTGATAACAACATTATTTCCAGGGTAAGCATAATTGACCTTTGCCCCCATATTAGGCTGAGAAGATGAAACTTCTTAACCATGTTTCAAAAATGGTTCTGTGAATGTTGTATGATCATTATTGCTCTTATGATTGTTAATGGTGATATCTCCCTTATCAATCAGATCTTGAATAGTATGTTTCAAGTGTAAGCAGTTATTAGTTTTGTGACCTTTACCCCGATGGAAATCACAGAATTCATTCTCTCTCCACCATTTCGGTTTAGGATCTGGATCGGATTGTCAGATCTTAGGGAAGGAGATGATGTTATTAGCTAGCAGAGTTCTCATAGCTGATTCTAAAGATTCTCCAAGAGGAGTGAACGTTCATTTATTATCAGCGGACCACTTTTTATACTCTAGCTTCTTTTGAGATGGTTCAGATACCTTTTGCTCTAAGCCTTTGATTGCTTGGGTGCCAATAGTTAGATTAAAAGCTGGTGCCTTTGATGGGGCACGGATAGTATCAACAACACCATCTATGACAATGCCTTTATTCTTGTTCTAGTTTTTGTTCTTGTCTTTAGAACTAGATCCTGATTCGTACTTGTCCTTTTGAAGTGTGATTTCTCCATTTTTGACAAGTACTTTTTTTAATTTTGATCGCATTGTCTACCATTTTATCAAAAGATGTATGATCTTGCATTTGTAAAGGGTAATTGATCTCTGGGATAAGATTATTGATGAAGATTTCTAGTTTCTTAGTTTCTGGAATAAGTCTAGCATATAGAGAGAATTTCTTCCTCCATCTTTTGAGAAATGTCAAGAATGTTTCGGTTGGATATTTCTTGAGATTATAGATATCAATCATGGTGACTGGATGTTGAATGTTTTAGGAGTATTGCTGATAGAAAAATTTGATCAAATCCTCAAAAATTTTGATAGTAGAAGGTAATCTAGAGAACCAATGAATGGATGCTCCTCCTAGAGATCGAGGAAAGAGACACATCAGATAGGTTGGTTCATGCATGAACTCCATAGATTGTGTACAGAATTCTCTGACATGATCTTGAGGATCAACGTGTCCATCATACTTATCATATTTTGGCATCTCCACTCTTTTTAGGAATGGTGGCATGTACAAGTCTTTGTCAAATGGAAAAGGACATAGGGCCTCCATGGAGAACTCCTTGGGTTCCTTTTCTTTCTCAAGGTTGTTAAGTTTGACTTGCATGGCATGCATCTGTTTCATCATAGCTGTAAGTGGAGTTTCTTCTTCATGCATAATGATATCTTCAACATTAAAGTTGGGAGGAAGTTTAGCTCCTTGATGAGCTAATTGCAAAAAGTATGCTTCTCTATCTTCTTTCAAGAAATGCTTCATCATTCGTTTGAAGTTATCATCATTTTGATATTGAGCAATTTCTTCAGGTGTGGGTTCCTGATCTACACCATGTTGAGATTGAGCTCTTTGATAGCCAAAGTTAGTCCCTACTTGAGACATGGTGGGAGTTCTACCTGGGATAGATTGATGAGGAGTTTGTTGATTACCTCTGAGTTGATGAAGGAGGAATGTAACCAGTTTTTAATCAAAGATTGTCGATATCGTCATCTTTGTAAAGACCAAAATTATAAAGTTGTTCAAGAGTTGGACTTTGGATATGAGTCAAAGGTAAAGTATGAGGTACTTCCCCAGATTTCTTATGAGAGGAAGCTCTAGTTTCCACCATTAACCTTGGGTGAAGCAAAAGAATAAGATGAAGACAACTGAAGAATGAATTGAATCAAGATGACCAGATGACGCAACCTTGTCAAGGTTTTGATTGATTGAAGCTTGGATTTGACTTAGATGAGGGATACTGTGCCCTGGATGTATGGGTAGATACCCAAAAGATAGCGGACAAGATATCACAACACTTAGTCATTTTGATAGTTGATAGAAGATTGATAGTTATGACAAGGTTTTGACACAAGATGAAAAAGACTCAAATCAATTAAATAGAAGGTTGAATCAGATTCAAAAGGCCACCTTAGGAAAATGATTGGATTCGTTATAGGCTCTGCTCTATTCCTAACACAGTGATTTGTTTGACAGATTCCACGATGTATTTCTCAACTCTAACATGCAGTTTTAGACAGTGTGTAATAGGAAAATAGGCATACAGACCCCAGACAAAGATCAGATCTAACAGAAAGTTGACCAACTGACAGTAATAAGCTCTTTGTTTTGCAAATTTCAGGACAGGTTCACGTGAGAGAATGTTGTTTCACATGAGAAAGTACCAGGCTGCACACGAGAATGTGTTGTCTCACGCGAAAGAATACTTAGAAAGTTGAAATCTCATGTGATAAAAGGACACAGTTTGATAGTTTTGGCACAGATTTTGAGGTACAGATTTCAAGACACAGCACTGGCTATTCTTTGATAGAATATTCAGTTCTCACACCAAAAAAGGATTTTTGCTCCGATTTTGCAATTGTTGAGTGTTTCAATATCAGATTGTTTACAAAATTATCTATCCAGATTTGAAGATTATACCAGATTGATTTGTTCTTAGTAACCAGATAGATAAACAGGCATGCAAAATAGCAAGCAAGTGATTCCAAGCATGTCTAAAAACAATGAACAGGGGATAAAGCAACCCTGCGCATGAACAATCAAGTGACTGAATGTGCTAATCCGTAAGAGTGCTAATTGTGTATGTTCCAAAAAGTTTTGCAAAGACGCACATATTCCTAGAAAATGAAAATTTGGCCTCACTAGGGTTTTTAGCAATGGTTTGACTCTGCAACTTTTATGATCTCAAGAGGGTGAACTCCAATCCAGGCACACCGGGGTTTTGACACAATTTGAGAACTTAATCTTCAAGATCTGTTAGGGAGATCTGACAGCCCAACAAGAGACCACACCTATGGAGATTTCTTCCAACATGACATTTATATAGCGGTTGTCACTACCACGGTGAAAATGGCTATTACCGCTTGAGGTTCTGTCAACGTGGTTGACCCAATTAAGGGAATGTCCACTACAGTTAACCCTCTCTAAAGGTGACTCACAAGATATACCACATGGGGACTAGATCAGATTCAAGGATTTGGGTTTCTGGTATTATCCAAAAAGGAAGTAGAGCATAATCCCCTAGCCTCTTCACTTCACCAAAACAAAGTAGACAGATTAATTCAACACGCTAAGACTAAGATTATCTCACAAAGATCTATGATGTCAACCACTCATGATCTATCAACCTCTCCGGAGAGAAAATGTATCAATCAGAAGCTGAAGATGCACAAATCTAGTAGAATGTGAGACTCTCTCAATAACCTCACTACCTACAAGGATTCCTTCATTGAGAAGAGTTTCACTGGAAACCCACTCTCTCAAGAACCACAAATAGTGTTCATAAGGCCTAATTACTATGTGTAACAAAGATGCTGAAAAGTAAATCTATGTTCATTTTTATAGCCCGAAATGAAGTATGTGATATGAAAGCGATAAGAGTCACACAAGCTTGACACGTGAGAGTTTATTTTAATCCAAATCAAAATATTATCAGCTTGAGAAGAATACCTTAGGTCCAATGCTCTGCAATCTAGAATTTAGCACACATCTAAAAGTACAAAATCAAGACAAATCAACAGCAAACCGTAAGCGTTAGAAATCAATAATTTGAAAGTATGGATTCGCAAATTTTGTGTCTTTGTAGTAAAATCTCATGCGAGTCAGGTTGTGGTCCCACGTGAGGAAACAATGTCTTGCGTGACGAAGGATGAAATCTCATGCGAGGAAGTACGGTCTCACACAACAAAAGATGAAGTCTCATGCGAGGAAGTGCTGAAACCCGCAAAACTTCACACGGAATGATGAAAAATCTCACATGAGAATCCATGCATAGATGTACAGAAGTACAGACAAAAAATTAAAAATCATAGTTTTGATAGAAAAAGTGCTAAAAAAAAATTTTTTTTTGCAGGCAAAAAAAGAAACAAAAAATAACGTCCTATAGAGTATACCAGAACCCTTGAAACCCTTAACCTCAAAAGATAGAAAATTGATAGAAATGAAGGGAAACTCATTTCAAGGCCCCACGGTGGGCACCAGAAATGTGTGTGTGAATTTTGTACATGATCTGTAGACACAACACTTCAGTAAAACATTAGAGGTTAGCAAAAATCAAAATCGTGCAATAATTGAAAACTAAACTAACCAGGTGATTTACTGCCTTCTAATAGATGTGAGTATGTATTCTCAGATTGGACCAAGATCAGTGACCTTGACGACACCTAAACGAATAATTTGAATGCAAAATCTAGATATGGAATGAATGCAATTAATCTATTTTTTTGGTTTTTCTGTGCAATTATGATAATGAAAACTTTATATGAATCTATGCTAACATGGAAATTGATATGTTAAAATGATCTAACAATAATATTCTAAATGATATGGATACTATGCAAAAATAATGAAAATCTCACAACAACTTGAATTCTTAAGATCGATTCTTCAGTCTCCAATTCAGCAGCGTGAGTGTGCAATTCGTGGATGGATCATAAATGAAGAGCTGAAGCCTTAATTTATAGAAATCTAGGGCTTTGGAGGTGCATGAAAAAAGCCATAAATCACTCAAATAACTCAGGTTGATTTTTGAGTTATTTTTAAATAAAGGATAATTAACTCACAAAAACATGCAAAAGTAGAGTTTAACTCAAAATAGAGTTTAGATTTAATTGATAATTGATAGTTGTCTGCTTTTCTAATTGTGCATGATTTATTTATGAATTAATTTAATAATAGAGTGATTTATTTCCAACTTAATTGATTTTAAAATTAAAATAATTGATTTATGAGTTAATTAATTATTTTTCAAACTTTTATTCAAAAACAATTGTGTGTGAGTGATTTACACCTTCATGAAATAATAAGATTTAAAGAGAATTTACAATATTCAAAGCAAACTAATCTAAATAATGCACAAATTAATCTAAATATCTCATGGTTCTCTAAATTGAAGTAGTAAGTGAGGCTCTCAGCTGCAAATCCTCACTAGTGACACTCTAATTATGAGAATTGAACTAAGAATGATATGCAAACTAGATCTAATTATCAAATTCTAGCTCTATTTGATAAGAAATCTACAAAATGATCAACAATTGAAGCTAATTATCAATGAAAATTGCTAAGTGAGTGATGTGGATGCAAATTGCAAGAACTTTGCTGCAATTCAAAGATATGGAGTGGATGAATTATGCTTCTAAATGCCTTCAATATATAGGATTTTCCCGAGGGTAGGGGGTAGAGTGAGATAACCATGGTTATGCTTGGGTAAGGTCAATTGGCTTTGCTTTGTCCATAAATGGGGGGACAAACATTTAAATGGTTTCAAAAGGCTGGACCATTTCAACAAAAGTGAGTGATTTGTGTCCATTTTGTCTCCTTTTTCCTTTGCTGAGGGAATTTCATATTTATTAATTAATTAAAGTAATTAAATTTAGCCATGAAGGGTAAGAGGTTCATTTTGATTTTTCATTTCAACAACTATGTCATTAATTGAATTTAATCAATTTCTTAGTGTTTTTCCCCTTTTCAAGCTTTATTTAATCATTTAATCATTTAATTGAATTTTCTTTTGATTTGAATTGCCTTTGTTCCATTTATTGATTTTTCGTATTATTTTGATGATTTGATGCACCTTTTGATCGATTTAAGCCTTTGCCAATTTTCCATGTCTACAAATGCCCCTCTTTGAGTCGATGTGTGAAGAACACAGATTCAAAGATTCCCTTAGTATGATGATCTGATTCTGTTCTGGTTTTATGATTCCTTGATTCCTCTGATAGTTCTGATTGATGTACTTCCTGATATGATTCTGATGCCTCTGATATGATATGGGTCCTGGTTTGATGATAGGTCCTGGGTTCACTGATAAAGGTCCTGGGTTGATTGATAAAGGTCCTGGGTTCACTGATTGCTGATATGTTGATAGGTTTGATATGATAGCAGATTTGATATTGATTTTTCTCCTGATATGAAATTGATTTGCCTCCTGATATGATATTGATTTGCCTCCTGATATGAAATTGATATGATATGATAACTTGATATGATATGATATGATATGCCCCACTGATAAATGTTTTTGATGTGATGCCAATTTGATACTCTGATGCCCCCTCAGAAATAAAACATATTGATTCCTTGATTTGAAAGATTTGGATGGATTGGTCCAATATGTTTTCATTTCTGAAAAATATTGATGATATGCCATGACTCACAAATTTGCACATCCAAGATAGATAGGTCTGTTGTAATTAAGCAAAACAAGTGATTAGGATAACAGGATAATGGTACCAATGAATGTGATTTGTCAATCTCATAGGATAGTTCTGATAGGATAAATCAATCAATGTGAAAACCGATATGATTTGATACTGCTGCTTCATTCTTAGGACACAGAGACACGAACAATGGTACTGGGTGTGATTGCTTGATACTTTGATAGGATTGATTGACGTAAGATGAATCACTGATATAAAATACTGATATGATTCCCTTGATTTGTGAAACAGGCACATTTCCGTAAATGATATATATATACAGACCTTAGCTTCTTGGATATTTGGACTTAAGTCATGAGTTTGACCCAGCTAGAGTACATGTTATTGAGATGATTGATTATGGAGCTCTTTCAGTTTGTTGATATTGTATCATGATATTTCAGTTATTGATCAGGACTTGGATGTATCATTTTGATGACATTGTATCTTTGATTAGACAAAGTTCATGGATCTTTGATATTATGGACACTTATGATTTATGGACTTTCCTTGATTCTTGATTGAATGACCCATTTTATGATTGATCAAGATTTCAATTGAATGAACCCCCTTTTCCCTTGGAAAAATACTACAAACAAATGCACATGCAATTAATCTAACATGATAATGCAATTAACCTTCCATGATAATGCAATGCAATGCAGCTAAGTGTCACTAGCTTTTAGCAAATAAATGCCTTGAGGATAAATTTTCATCATTGAGCATTTTGGGACCGGAAAGCAAGTACAATCACCACTGCCCACTGACATGATGATATGAATACCACTTTTTATCGCATTTGGTAACCTCCTTTTTGAGCTAGTACAACCCACACTAGTCGAATAAACCAACTATGAGAGTATGAATACCAATTTCAATGAATTCAATGTTGCATAAACAAGCAAAGGTCAACCTTCCACCCTATATGAAAGTCCTCGATGGTTCTTTGATGACCATGTCGTTAGACGAATTCACATAAGTTGTTGGATATCCCTCAAGACAGTCATTCAAAGACAAGAAAAATATCATGTCTCCATCATTGCCAATCTAGTTGAAACATCATCGATTAGCTAAAAAGATGTGATAAAAATCAATGTAAGTAAAGACCATCAAAAGAAAGCTTCAAGTGTTTTGCATTGTTTCATGATTTTCAAAAAGTATTTCCAAGCATTCTGATCTTTTTAGTGTTGTCAATTTTTAATCCCGAATAATAAAGTCAATGAAGGCTCATGGATCAAGTTGTGGTAATTGAATTCTTGGTTAGTGAACAATGATATCCATCAAAGGTTCACGAAAATCTTCTTCTCTCTTCTGAAACTCTGATAATTCCCTCTCTGATGTGACTAAATATTGTACTATTGAATCCTTTTGAAGTTAATGCCTTGCTTCATGTGAATTCATGCATGTTTGTTGAAATCCGCTGATTAAGATCAAATGCCCCTGGTTGGATAGGAAAAATGTTGGACTTGAGAAAACTTCCAAGATTTTACCGAAGCTCGGTTTATGCAAGATGTAGCTCAAAAGCACTTCATGCTTTCCTTTTTACCAGCTCTCAAACAAGATCACATTGGTTTGCCCCCAATGTCTAGCAAGATATAGGACATGAAAGATGGATTTGCAAGCTGATGGATTAGAGATGGAAAGGCTATGATGGAAGAAATATGCGAATGTGACCCATAGGACTATCTCCTCAAGAGTACCCAAGCTAAGGAAAAAATGATATAGCAATGTGAAGCATGTTTTTGGATAAGCCATGAATGTCAATTGTGTAGGGCTAGATAGTGTATAGGATAACAATCTGCTGCCATGAAAAGGAGTGATCCAAAAGAGTGGACATGTCAAGAAGTTCTTGATAACAATTTTTTATTTTTATTTTTTATTTTTTATTTTCATTTTGATCAAGACTAAGGGTCAATTTGGGTAAGATGTGGATAAGATAACACAATCAAGATAAAGGAGTGATGGAGGCTATGAAGGGATGTTTTGGGATTATGAAAAGACTGTCAAGGAATAATGAAGGTGAATTTGGGATAAGCAAGATCATGATAGGGTAACATGGATGCAACAAGTACATAAGTTGATGAAAAGGATAACGGATGTTAAGATACTCAATGCTCATGGATGTGTTCAACCTTGTCAAGATGAAGGTGATAGAGGAAATATGGATGAAAGTTGAGGTAAATGATAGGAAGATGGAAGATGGTATGGATGAAACTTACCCCCAAGTGTAGAGTGCAAGAAGGAAGAATTACGCATGATGCTTGTTTGCCAGGTTTTCATCATGGTACTTGTCTAAGGTGCCACAAGAAGTGGTTTTCACCCTAGATTTATTTCTTTTTATTTTTTCTACCAAGGTGCCTATTGCTAGGTTTTCACCAAGGCACTTTTTCTCTTTTTTCATTTTTTTCATTTTTTCTTTATTTTTTTTTTTTTTTGTATTTTTCAATATTTTCCCAACATTAGAATCTTTGGACAATGCTCCTTTGAAAGATATGTTGTAATAAACCATGGGTATGACTAGGATGCTCAAAGATATTGATAAGAGGGATGGAAGTACAAAAAGTACACATTGGAAAATGAATGTGAGGATAAGAAAAAGGTATGTTGAAGATGGAAATGTTGGCAAGATCAACTTTGACACACACTTTGAAGAGTGGTGGAATGATGGAGGAACAATAGATGACGGAGGTAAGGATCTTTTTGAGGTAGTGGATTTTTGGATGTAAGAAGATGAAGGATGTTTGGAAGGAGATGGAATGGAAGCCTTTGGAAGCTTGAATGTCAATTTTGATTCTTCTTTTGTGTGCAAGTCTTTCAACAATGACTTGGGAATCCACATATTCTTTGATTTTTCTTCCTTTTGGAATGCTTTTGAATGCATTTCTTCAATGAGGGATTTAGGAACCCACATGTTATTTTTTTCTTTTTGCTTGATGGACCTTTGTGGCCTTTTGGATATTTCATTTTTCTTTTCATTCACATGTCGATTAGATGGGACATTGTGATTTTGATGCACATATGGATTCTTGGATTTATGATTTTTATGTTGCACATCAACATTTCTTCCAAAAGACTTAGGAATTGTGGATGAATAGGAATAATATGGATGGTTCATATGGATTGGTGTTTGGACATTCTTCAAGTATGTGTGTCTTTGTTGATCTTGATACATGGTAGGGTAAGTGAATGGATAGCTAGGGATGATAGGAATGGTTGATGGGGGAATATATGGACCTAGTATGGATGGAAGGGATGAAGACTTTTGTTTTGGGACATAGGCACCCAAAATGGATTTTGAGGATAGTGGAGGTATGTGGTTGTATTTGAATGGAGGGATATAAGGTGTGAAAGGGATATTAATATCTTTGGAAGGAGCTCCATCGTCAACGTTCTCATCTTTAAGATTTATCTTTATACTAATAGGCTCATGAGTAGCTTTGATAGGAACACATTTGATAGGATCAACTGAAGCTTGAGTGGATTTATTATCATGCAAGGGATTTGGAAGAATGATGTTTTCTTGAGGTGAACATGGAGGAATATGACAAGGAAATGATGGGATGCTTTGATCTTGACAAGGATCTTTGAATTGTGTAGCGAAGGTATTTTGCTCTTGATTTTCAATATGCTCATTGGAAGTTATGGAAGGGATATCTTGATCTTGCTTGGGAAGTGGAGAAAATATGGAACTTGGAAGGGTACTTTGTTCTTGGAACGGAAGGATATCATCTTGAAAGACATGAAAGGATGCAAGGGGATCATCACAAGGTTCAAGGGATATGGGACCTTCATCAAATATGGGAGGGGTTTGTATATAATCTTGATCTTGATCTTTATCAATATTTATCTCTTTTCTTTTTAGATTATCCTCTTGACATGAAGCCACTTCTAAGGACAAGGTAGATGTTTGGATATGTGTGGGGAATGTTTGGAAGAATGGTGTAGGATCCTCTTGAATAGGTATAATAGGCATTGAGGCACATGAAGCTTTGGGTTCTAAGATCTTTGAAGCATGGAAACAATCTGCAGCAAGATGTGAGTTAGCTTGGGTTTCTGTTAGAGGTAGCCCTTGAGGGTAGACATAGTCAATGGGAAAAGTATCATCATTAGGCTCATTCTTTGATGGAGGAATTTTGGATAATTGTGGAGCTTTGGGAGATGAAGAAAAAATGAAAGGAATGCTAGTTATGGGAGGGTCTTTGCTAGATAGAGGTTCGGGAGATGGATGAAGGATGAAAGGTGTACAAGTCATCCAGGGAGAAACCTTGTTAGGAGATGGACAAAGGATGAATGGATTACTCTTGCTATATGGAGGTTTTTGAATTAGATCTTGCTTGAGAGTGGTATTTTTCACTCCATATTCTTTATTATCTTGATCACAAATAGGTTGATTATGCAATTTCCTTTGATCTGAGATAACTTTGTTTCTCTGAAATGCTTCTTTTTGTGAGGAGGATGAAGATACAGATGGCCCATCATCATAAAGGAATGGCCAAATTGATCTTAATGATGGCTCTTTAGATAAAGTATCTTTTTTTTTTCCTCATCCTTTCTCAAGGTTGATATGTCAAAATTACGAGGAAGCTTAGTTCCTGCTTGAACTAACTCCATGAAATATGCTTCTTTATCCTTCTCCAAGACTAATTTCATTATTTCCATAAACATGGGATCTTGAATTGCTTCTAAAACTTCTTCTTCAGACACCTCATCATTTTGATTCCAATGGACATTCTGATATGAGGACAATGAAGATATGGATGGCCTATCATTATAAAGAAAAGGACACATTGATCTTAATGATCGCCTTTTAGATAAAGTATCTTTTTGTTTTTCCTCATCCTTTCTTAAAGTTGACATGTCATAATTGTGTGGAAGCTTAGCTCCTGATTGAGCTAAAGTCAGGAAATATGCTTCTTTATCCCAGTTCAAAATTTGTTCCATTATTTCTATAAACATGGGATCTTGGGATGCTCTCACAACATCATCTTTAGACACCTCATCACTTTGAAAAGAATAGCTTGATATTAATAATGGCATTTTGTATGATGTATCTCTTTGGTTTTCCTCATTCTTTCTCAAGGTTGATGTGTCATAATTATAAGGAAGTTTAGCTCCTGCTTGAGCTAAAGCTAGAAAATATGTGTCTTTATCCCACTTCAAAAGTAATTCCATTATTTCCAGAAACCTGGGACTTTGGGATGCTTCAACAATGTCATCTTCAGAAACCTCATCGCTTTGATTCCTATGGAGATCTTGATCTTGACTTTGATAATTATGCTCCATAATAGGGTTGATTTGTTTCCCAAATAAACTTCCTTCATGAATTTCAAACCGGTTGGGTTGGTTTGGAATGGGTAAATGGTATTGATCAATTTTTTAAGATTTAAAAATTTAATTGTATTTTGATCAAGTACTTTGGAACTTCTTGTTTGAAAAGTTGAAGACAATCTCAACACACACATCAATAGTTCACCATATCCCTAGATCACTCTAATGTGTATATTCTCAAATGTTTCCACGGGTTTGATCACAAGAAAGACTTCCAAGCAAGCTACCTAGCACAAATTTGGCTTTTAAATGGCTCTATTAGGTAGTTTTTGCTATTTTTACTGTTTTGTAGTAAGTTTTCCATTCAAAATAGATCTTAGCCTTTCATCCCCCCAAGTATGTTAAGGGGCTTCCCACACGCACCGAAGCATGATTTTGCGCAATCTGTTAAGACTACTAGAGGAAGTTCGAAAGAGCTAAAATCCTTTTTGTCGTGCACCCCATTAAGGATACACGCATTTCATTTTATAGTGGGTCAGATTCTCACAGCAAAAGCAAGTGTATCCCACTTTGGGCTATCCCTCTCACCGGCCCTTTTAAGGCAATCTCGGGAGGCGAGCCCACTAAGTTTTAAACATGTTCATTTGAAAGCATGAAAAGTGGATTTGGTAGAGCAAGTTTGGGAATTTGATTCACTCAAAGAGTGAAGAGCATATCCCTATTGCTTTTCCCTTATCCCAAATACTCACAATCAATTTGGTTCTTTTTCAACCTCGTGACAAAGGGATTCTTAGAATTGAAGTGTTTATTTTTTTTCTCTTAATGATTAAACTATGTTTTGAACTTTGAAATGCCACAAGCTAAGGGAATGTGCAAGCTTGATGAGAAAAATACCTCAAACGATGCTAGAAAAGGCTAGGCGCATTTTTAAGTAGTAGATTTTCTCATTTTCTCTCCAAATCCTTCCCTTACCTTAGCAAAACGTTCCCTCCACCAACAAGTTAGTCAACACAAATTCATACAAAGTGAGGGGAAACCAAAATCAAAAAGCTTAAAATGATCAAATTGATTATGCTCTTGATTTATTTTGAACTCAAATATTTGCAAATTAAATCCAAAAGGTGCAAGGTATACTCTAATAGGACGTCCTTTTTTGTTTCTTTTTTGCATGCAAAAAAGAAAAAAAATAATTTTTGAGCACTTTTCTGCGACAGAGCCTGTACCTGAGATAGAAAAACGGACATAGAGTTAAAATTCAGTCATCATTTTAACAATTTGATAAAACATAGAAAATATAGCAACGCGACATTATCCAGACTATAGGCGAGATAAAATTTAATAAAGACGCGACTACTTTAACCGCGAGCATCACCAAAAGGGGCTCAAGCGAGATTAAAATAACCAAGTGCGATATCAAATTTTAGCTAAGCGTGAAATCTTTACCAGACGCGACAACAGTAATTACTCTGATACAATATAAATGCTCAATCAGGCGACATTGTCTATGCTGAACGCGAGATCTAATTTAATAAAGACGTGATTACTTTAAGCGCGAGTGTCACCATAAGGGGCTCAAGCGAGATTAAAATAATCAAGTGCGATATCAAATCATAACAATGCATGAAATCTTTATTATAAGCGACAAATTAATTCAGAAAGGCGACATTTCATTAATCAAAGGTGACATTTAAAATCATCAAAGTGAGAAATTAAATGAATAAGGCAGAATACTCCCTTTACACCAGGCGTAAAATGATTCCTTGGCCGTGGCTTTTAATTCTGTTGACGCGACATTTAAATGACCAAAGGCATCAACTGCTTATCCATGACGCGAGAGTTTGATTTCTGCAGGCGTAATTTCTTTCGCGAGAAGCGTGATTCTGCAAGCTGAAAAGCGTAATCATTAGACTCCAGGCGATATTTTAATTTCCGCTGTGACATCTCTTTACTTTAGGCGTGATTTCTTTACCGGCAGGCGTGATTTATTTTTTGTAACCTGCAAACAGTGAGCAAATTCATGCAATTCTAGCCTAAATTTTGCAAATAACGTGAAAATTATGATGAATTTGAGGCCTAGAGCCCCATGGTGGGCGCCATTTGTGTGTGAGTGATTTACACCTTCATGAAATAACAAGATTTAAAGAGAATTTACAATATTCAAAGCAAACTAATCTAAATAATGCACAAATTAATCTAAATATCTCATGGTTCTCTAAATTGAAGTAGTAAGTGAGGCTCTCAGCTGCAAATCCTCACTAGTGACACTCTAATTATGAGAATTGAACTAAGAATGATATGCAAACTAGATCTAATTATCAAATTCTAGCTCTATTTGATAAGAAATCTACAAAATGATCAACAATTGAAGCTAATTATCAATGAAAATTGCTAAGTGAGTGATGTGGATGCAAATTGCAAGAACTTTGCTGCAATTCAAAGATATGGAGTGGATGAATTATGCTTCTAAATGCCTTCAATATATAGGATTTTTCCGAGGGTAGGGGGTAGAGTGAGATAACCATGGTTATGCTTGGGTAAGGTCAATTGGCTTTGCTTTGTCCATAAATGGGGGGACAAACATTTAAATGGTTTCAAAAGGCTGGACCATTTCAACAAAAGTGAGTGATTTGTGTCCATTTTGTCTCCTTTTTCCTTTGTTGAGGGAATTTCATATTTATTAATTAATTAAAGTAATTAAATTTAGCCATGAAGGGTAAGAGGTTCATTTTGATTTTTCATTTCAACAACTATGTCATTAATTGAATTTAATCAATTTCTTAGTGTTTTTCCCCTTTTCAAGCTTTATTTAATCATTTAATTGAATTTTCTTTTGATTTGAATTGCCTTTGTTCCATTTATTGATTTTTCGTATTATTTTGATGATTTGATGCACCTTTTGATCAATTTAAGCCTTTGCCAATTTTCCATGTCTACAACAATATCATTAAAAATTGACAACTTGCTTTAATTAATTAAATAAGAATTTAATCAATTATTCATAGGATTTTGGATTTATTGTCAAAATTAAATAATATAATTTATGAATAAATATAATTAACTTTAATTAAACAATTAAGTGGCATAATTAAAATTAATTAAATATTTAGAATATTCAATTAATCAAACTTTAGGATAAATAGGATTTATCGCCAAATAATCATTAAATTAAAGATAATTATGATAATTAGGAATATTACTAGGAATATTCCCCGATGCAGAATTTGAGATAATCAATTAAGATTCGATGATGTTCAGATGTGCCTTAGGTTAGAACTTCGATGTCGATTTCATTCAATGTGTTGATATAGGAGGTTAATGAACTTATAACCCATTTTTGGGGTATTACACTGATTAGATATCACCTTTTCTGTGAAGATCTCTGCTTTAAACTACTCAATAGCCTAATCTGATTCTACTTAATTTGAATAACTTTGAATACTGTTCTGCTATGTCTGATAACTGATATTCATGAAGTTGGCTAATACTTCAAGAACTTCATTGCTTGTTCTTAACTCCTTGTCAAGCTTCTCTCTCACGCATATGAAAATAATATGAAATTATGTTTATATAGAATACTACTTTGCCGCTTAACAAAATTTAGGTTACAATGTCTTAGAGAAAAACTCTAAGATCTACGGTGTACAAAAATAAGCTAGATCTAACAGATACAAAAGATCATCATTGCAATTAATGATGGAATCTTACAATAAATGATCCTCGATCTTGGTAAAGTGTTTTGTGATTTTGTTGTAACTGTTTGAATAGATAGATGTGCCAATCATGATTCCTATGCCATTTTCTGTGATCCTCGGTAAACACTGTATATATTGTTCTGTGATTATACTGATGCTCGATGTTTACTGTGCTCGGTATCGATGTCTGATGCTCAGTAAAATTATTTTGTGCTTAGTGTGAAGACTTAATTGACTAGCGTGTATTGCTTGTAGTTACCAACTAGGTTAACATAAGTAACCGACCGATGTCTTTGATACTAATGACAATCATTAATGCTCAAATAGAGATAACAATCTCCCCCTTTGGCATTAGTATCAATACCTCAATGTATACAAACCTTATGTCTCTAAAATTTATATCTCTGCCATATACATATACTTATCAAAAAAATTCTATATACTCCCCCTCGGTGCATGCTCCGATAATGTGTAGTATACTTAGCATTTTATGTATATATTTGACATATACATTTGTTATCCCCCTTTTTGATAATAATGCCAAATGCAAAAAATGTATACTTACAGCTTATCAAAAATGTGTTGATGGTTTTTCTTCAATGATTCCAAGAGGTTTGCCCATTCCTCTTTCAAGTTGGTGAGAGCAATGTTCTCAAGACCGACTTGTGCATGCATGTCAAATATATTGTCCAACACAGAGATTTCTAGTGTTGCAACAAGCGTTTGTGCCTTGACAATGTGTTTCTCAAAAAAATTTAGGTAGGGTAGGAGCTCGGTTTGTAACTCAGTGACCTGATCACTTGTCCTTTTTTCTTGCTTCCTGAGATCTGATATCAACCGCCTGAGTTCTTGAACTCTTAATATATGATTTGCAAAAGCTTGTGGCTTAGTTGTAGCTGCATGTACACTAGCTATGATTTCATTTTCAAACTGTTTGATCTTTTCACTGATCTCGGCAGTGAAGGTTTCCATAATGCATAGCTTGAACAAGATTTGAAAAATAAATTTAGTAATACCCTGAATTTCAGTTATTACCTCAGATAGCTTAACCTTGTTAATTGCCACTTCTTAGCTGATTCTTTCTGCAAGTTTATACTGAATATTTGATTTTGCCCTTTCTTCTATTCTCTTGTCAGCATCGACATCTGGGGCATTGATTCTTTTAGCAAGTGTAGCAAGTTGGTCCATAATCGAAGTGTCTTCATCAATATGTTCCTTGGGTACAACCTGTTGTAAGATATCTCTTACATTCTCAAGTATTTCCTTGCTTTTGTTTTCTTATTTCATTTTCTCCTGTGCTGATTTTCTTGTACATAGCTCCCCATATTTTCTTCGTTCCTCGGGGCTTAGGGTCCTCGGGTCACACTCGGGTATAACTATGACTTCATCTAATGTGACCAGCCCTTTTCCTTTCTTTTTCTTTTTCTTCTTCTTCTCTGGTTCTTGAGGTGAATTATTTGCAACTAGAACAATAGCTTTTTCTTCTACCCTTGGTGTGTTCTTCTCGATTGACACATTATCTTCCTTTTTCTGCTCCTTGGTAACCTGTGCGTTGGTTGACTATGATTGAGCCTCCGATGTAATGTCTAGTGGAGTGGCCTCGGTTACAATGGGATTCTCTCGATCCTTTGTTTCTACCTCTGGTGCCTCTTTCTCTTCAGATTTATTTGCTTCTGTAGGTGTCTCGGTGTTGTGTTCCCTTGTTGTATCTTGTGGTTGCTCGAGGTCTGAGCCATTGGGTTGTTCCTATGATAAGATTGCTACTGCTTCAACAAGAATAGGAAGCTCGCTCGAAAATTATGTAAATCCACACTCAGTAGCTTGAGCTTCATCCTGTGTATTATCTAGTGCAATGGTTACATCATCGTCTTCATTCCTATCATTAGGATCACCATTTGTGATGTCCTCAATGAGTACATCATTATCATTTTTCTCCTTGACTTGGATCTCTGCTGGATCTACTGCATCATATGAAATGCTTATACCTTCTTTTTCAAGAGTTGTATCAATCACCTCGGTAAATGATACACTTGATTCTTTAGTCTTTTCTGCTACATTATCATCAATGTAAATACCTTTGCCTTTCAATTTTTGTCTCTTCTTAGATAGATTCATAAAGGCATTTTTCTCAGCTTTCTCTTTGGCTTTAAAAATTGAAGTTCACATGAGATGACCAGTCTCATCAACATCTACCATGTTTTCATCTAAAATTTGCATAGCCTGGTTTTTCACTTTGAATCTCTTATAGTAGGTATTCATATGTTCATCAATTTCTACAAGACTTAAATGTGGGGCTGCTTGAACTAGGGATCGTTCCTTCATTTTCTTCTCAGTGTCCAAGGCATAGGACCACTTCTTCTTAATTCTTTCTTCTAATGTCTTGGGTAGTGAAAGTTCAAACTCTAATGGAACTCGTTTGAAGCGTGTCATCATCTAGATGACTACTTCCTCAATTTTGTTTTGGTCTTTGGTAGACATTATGTCAAACCTACTGAGTTCTGGATTTGCAAGATCTCCATTCTCAATTATATCTTCAACAATCTCATCTATTGATCTTACCTTATTGCTGACAACCTTGAATTGATTGTTATCAAGTTCCTCATCCTCTAATTCTTCATTACCTCTTATCAATCTTCTCCTTTTCCTCGGTGCCTCAGCTACAACCTTGGTATTTCTTTTTGCATAGGTTTTTATCGGTGTAGCTGCCTTAGGTTTTTTTATTTTCTCTGCTCCCTTTTTCTAAGGTGAAGCTCTAGTTGCTGACCTTGTTCATGCACTTGTCTACAGTGGCAACTGCTTCTTCTTAGGAAAAGGAGTGGGAGAAACTGGTATAGATTCTTGTTCTTTTTCAGACTCGGTTTCCTCACTATCATATGGTTTGTCAGCCAACATTAACTGACCTTCAGTTGCAGGTTCAATTGGTGACTCCTCTAATGAGTCAGATACATCTCCAAAGTGGTCAGTCAAAAATTTCTTCATTTTCTTTGCTTTTCTCATCATTTTACAGATGACAAGGCCTATTTTAATTATTGATTTTGCTTCTTCAAAGGTTCCAAACCTTTATGCCTTCTTGTCCTTCGGTAAAGCCAGTAATGCCTTGATTGATTTCAAACTAAAATCATGATCCATTTCATATCCCATAGGTTCTAGCCATTTTATCCTTAGTTCAACAACTTTAATTATTTTATGGTCAGTGTTCACTAGGAAACAGATATCCATCTCATACTTCTCGACCAGTGAACTTGGAATCCTGCTTCTCAGATTCATTTTTACATAAAAGTCTTCAAAATAACTATCTGTAACATTTTATGCATTATCTACCAAACCTTTCATAATATCAAAGATTTGTGAAGTGATCGGTTTGTCGGTAGGCCAATTAGTGTGACCAACAGAAGGAAAGAATTTTTGGAGATAGAAAAATAAACATACTAGCAACGATCCAAACTTATAGGTATTGGACTTTTGTGACCTGATTATTTTCATGTTTTCTTCAACCTGTCTCAGAAGTAGCTCGACAAGGTCTATCCGATGACCCTTCTTTATGATTTTGTAAGCCATATCTACTACACTACACAGTACACTATTTACTTTGCTTTACTGGAAAAACTTATAGCCAATTACGTGCACTGCAAACTTAACTTCTGGATCCACAATGGATGCAATTTTCAGTGCTCTACCGTCCCATGTTGCGCTAGTATTTTTCTCAACATCAGCTCACGATGAACTTTAGAATGCTTTGGCTTTGTCGATAGTAGGGTAACCAGTAACCCTGCTAATTAATCTCTTTGTCACTTGGATCGGTTTATCTAACTAGAATGTGCCTTCATGATAACATCTTAATACAACCCTAATCCATTCTTTCTTTAAATTCTTCAAAAAATTTAGGGCATTAGTGAGTCCAAGTGTTTCAACCTGTTTATGCTCTGGTTTTAGCTTTACTTCTTCATCACAAAGTGCTTGATATGCAACATACATGTTGAAGTCTCCTATTTCCCCAATTTTATAGTTAATGTATGATCGTATGTCTTCAACCAATAAAACCTTAGGTGGGATGCTCGAAAAAGCGTCTATTGAATCCATTTTAGATGCTACTTTAGGGTGTAACTTGTAATTTGGTTCATTATAGTTTTTTGACACTATAAGATTAACTTCATCTTCCATAACTTTAGAAGAACTCGTAGTAGATGCCATTTCAACAAACTAGGTTTTTCAATAAACAGTGAAGAATGTGCTTGGTAGGGTTTCAACTTACTCGGAATATGTTGAAGAATGTGCTTGGTTCGATCTGCAACTACTTTGGATTAGCTTGAAAGATTCTTTGCTCGAACTTTCTCTATGAAATTTTTTCTTTCCGAAATCGCAATGTAAAAAAATGAACTCAGTCTTCCGTGTATTTATAACATTTTTCGTATTCCCGCTCAAAACTTTATGCAATAAATGCTTGGCCTACTTCCAGTTCATGACAACTGTCAACTCAGTGATGACTACAAACTTTCATTAGCTCGGTTAACACATGATTTCATTGCTCGGTTGATACTAATACTCTGTTAACCTTGAATAGTAATTACCGATGAGTAACCATTTGCTCGGTCTAACTTTTACCAACTATGTGACTTTGTTAGCTCATAACATATAAACCACAATACATCTGTATTCATGCGGATTTGGTATTTTCTCATCATATATAAGGAATTGTATGTAAAATATGATCATTTTGAAATTTTAGTTCCATACATACCTATATCACCTTAGGTGGAAGTACCGATGTCACCCAATCCAATGGACGAGGTTTCACCAACAACATTACTTGACTCAACATTCTCATTTGATGCTTTCTTCCACATGCCGCTCCTTGTTTTCATGATATTTGCAATAGTGTTTCCACTCTCAAATACATAATTTTCTTCTAGTGCTTGATCTCTGCAATCCTTGCTTAGGTGACCGACCTTATGACAATGCAAACATGCCATTCTAGTACTTGTCTAGCTTCGTGATTGTCCAGCCCATCTTTTCCTATTACAGTTTGTTGCAATGTGCCCATATCTACCACATGCAATATAGTTAGTCCATGTTTTGTAATCCTAAACATAAGAATTACCTTGTCTCTTTGGTTGATAAGGCTTGCATTTTGTCTTATGCTTTGGAGTCCATACTCACTTCATTTTTGCCTTACACTCTCGTGCAATGTGTCCATGTTCATTGCAAGTGTAACATAATTTCTCCATAGTAGGATTGTTAGCATTCTTATTCAGTTTAGCTCTACACTCATAAGCTTGATGACCATATTTTCCACAATAGTAACAATATCCATTAAACTTAGGAGTGACTGGAGGTTTACCTTGTGCTTTGCTTCTACACACATTAGAAGTATGTCCCGGTTTGCCACAGTGATAACATGTCAACACTTTAAGTCTTTGATTTTGATTGTTGTTGACTTGTTCAACTTGTTGTGATGATTATCCTTCGTTGGTATAGCCTATTCCAGCTTTGCTTCCAAATCTTCTTTGATTAATCAGAAAATCATCAATCCTTTTAGAACTATCCTCAGCCAATTTCTTCATTTCATGATGTTGCTATTGAGTTTTCACTTCATTTCTCACCTTTTCATTCTCTTCTCTAAGTACTCCTATATCTTCAAGTTTTCTTGATAGTTCACCATTAACTCGATTGACCTCCTGATTCACAATCACCGTCTGATTTGAGATTTTGAAATGCTGCTCAGTGAGTCTATGTATCTCACTTTCTTTTGCTTGAAGTTGTTTAGTTATCTGTTGAATAGATGTAAAATGGATTCACCTCTATTCAAATGTAAAGGGGGAAATATGAGACCTATTCTCAAACCCAAATTCCCTAAGGAAGAGATCCGATTTGATCAACCAAAAAGGCTAATGCACAATCAAATCAATTTATGGAAAAGAGTAGGAAGAGAGAGAGAGAGAGAGAGTAAATCCAATATTTTCCTATGAATGGAATATGAAATAATTGAAATACAACTACTAACCTCAAAATTAGGGCAGATCTGGAAAATGTTGAATTCTGATGTCTGTGTACACTTTCGGGAAAATCTGAAACCTGTCTTGGACTGGAAATGTCGAGACAGAGAAAACCCATAAATATTTCCTCAAGATGGCCCAGCTCGGGTTTGACCCTCATAAAAGGTCAAATACCACATTCTTTATTTGAAGTCTGATTTGAATTCTGTTCACAGATCTTGAAAGTTTGCCAAAAAGGGTATCCAAATTCACTCTCAGATCTGAAACTCTACACCTGTAACTACAAGAAAATGGGGTTTTTTTTGTTGTATGGGGGGTTTTCCTTGGTCAAACCCTAGTTTGGAATCAACCTTAATATTGAAATTGAAATGGAGAATGCTAGCAAGTAGTAGAAAAGGATCTAATAATGAAGCTATGCAATTCAATAGATATGCAATTGTATTTGAAATGTAGACAAGTATATTGATATGAAAGCTTGAACACAACAATAAATGTAAATCAAACCTCCATGGTTGTATGCTTGGAATTCACCTTAGTAAGAGAATGAAATAGATCTTGAAGATGAACAAAGGATCTTGAAGGAAGATCACACCATTATGATGGCTAGATCTAGGGTTTGAATGATAAATCTTGAATGCTTGAACCAAATCCCTTCAATGGCTTGAATCCTTGAATCCTTGATCTTCAATGGAGAACTTGGATGGAGAAGAAGACTTGAATGCTTTCTTGATCACCTTGAGAGCTTGAGAAATTGTTTGAGATATGAAAACTTGATTGTGGATGTTCTCACAAAACTTGATGATGAAAATGAGAGAGGAAGGCCTCCTTTTATAGTGATCTAGGGCACACTCCTCTAGATGGGCCACCTTGGAGAATTAAATCCCAATTATATCCTCACCTTTAGAAAATATACCTAGATTAAATGTAATTAAAGGATTTACCATCCTGAAACCCGAAATGGCTGACCCGGAAGCGGGAAAATAAATCTCCCGAAAGCCCGAAACCTGGAGATTTTGGAATTTGAAATTTTGGAGGAAGGGGTCAATGTCAAGGTTGACCTTGACCTAGTTAGGGTCAACTTAAGACCTTGACCTAGTCAGGGTCAACCTAAGACATTGACCTTTTTCCCAGGTTGACTTAGAATCAAGTCAAGAGGTCCTAGGGATGTCCAGAAACCTAGAATTGATGCCACAACAGGACAAAATGTTAGGAATAGACATAAAATCCTATGATTACTGAGATGAAGCCCAAGAGGATCCATTTTTAAATCCTACCTAGAAAATAGAGCTATGGAAGAGTGAAATTCAAGAGTATCCTTAAGATCCTATCCCTAATTTCACCTAGGATGAAGCAGAAAAGAAGTGGAAAGCGGGGAGAAAGATAGATCAAAGCAAAGATCAATTCAAAGCATCCAATATGACCCAAAACCACTTACTCAGAGGCCTAAATTCTCTTAACATGGAAGTGCTTCCATTTTAAGATGATACATCTATCTTTGGTCTTCAATAGCTAGATTCCTTTCTTTCTCAGCCTGTCTAGCATTGTTCATTACTTCTACCATTCTTACCAGATGAGATTCCTAACCGATTTATAGTGCTTTCACTTGTTCGGTTAAGTGAAGATTCTTTTCAGAAAAATCAGAGACTATACTTTCAGATCCATTAGAAATACTTCATGAACTAGATCCAATGTGATCAAATACATCAGCACTCGCTTCTTGATGGTAACCAATCTCATTTTGCAAAATAGCTAGGTTCTTCCTTTCAACTAGTAATTTCTTCAATCCATCCTTAGCTTGCTTATACTACTCAACAAAAATCTACATTTGAATCTTTTGATTCTCTATTATTTTATCTAACTTATACCTAACCATGACTAGATCTTTACCCTTCAGTGGTTAAACTGTCCAATAAGAGAATTGTGCTCTAATACCAATTGTTGGATTGGAGAGATAGGGTACTGAGAGGGGAGGGTTTAATCAGTGCCCACAAAAACTTTCACTCATAAACCTTTCAAATCTAAAATAGAAAATAGTTGTAACCTTCAAACATTACTTGTATCCATTACGTGCATCATTCATTCATTTAACTATCAAAGGTAAATAGCATGAAATCAACAAGATAATCAACACATAACACAAGTATTTTGGTAACGCAGAAACCCTTGTTAGAAGGTAAAAACTGTGGTGGGGATGACACCCACAAATTCTTTACTACTACAAATAGAAAAAGTTTGTCTATTAGGGCTACAAGTGGTGATCACTTCTAGTGATCTTACCCTATTAGGAGTAACATATTAGATAAGCTAGATCTACCTAGTGATAGGATTTTAACAACACTACTTGAGTGTGCAATCGGTTAAGAGATTTACAAAAAGACTTTTAGGTCTACTTTGTTAAGAGATTTTACCAAAACTCTATTATAATGATTAGAAAGCAATAGGTATCTATCTTCTAATGACAACTCAATTTGTCTGATATAGATCTATGAAGTACTGATTAGATATCACCTTTTCTATGAAGATCTTTGCTCTGAACTGCTCGGTAGCTTGATATGATTCTACTTAATCTGAATAACTCTGAATACTGTTATGCTCTGTCTGATAACTAAAATTCATGAAGTTGGCTAATACTTCAAGAACTTCATTTCTTGTTCTTAACTCCTTGTCAAGCTTCTCTCTCACGCATATGAAAATAATATGAAATTATGTTTATATAGAATATTGCTTTGTTGCTTAACAAAATTTAGGTTACAATGTCTTAGAGAAAAACCCTAAGATCTACGATGTATAAAAATAACCTAGATCTAACAAATACAAAAGATCATCATCACAATTAATGATGGAATCTTACAATAAATGATCCTTGATCTTGGTAAAATGTTTTGTGATTCTATTGTAACCGTTTGAATAGATAGATGTGTCAATCCTGATTCCTATGCCATTTTATGTGATCCTTGGTAAACACTGTATATACTATTTGGTGATTATACTGACACTCAATGTTTAATGTGCTCGGTATCGGTGTCTGATGCTCAGTAAAAATGTTCTGTGCTCGGTGTGAAGACTTAACCGATTGGCTTGTATTGCTTGTAGTTATCGACTAGGTTAACATAAGTAACCGACTGATGTCTTTGATACTAATGACAATCATTAATGCTCAAATAGAGATAACAATAAGTTGCTTAGGAATTTCTTAGATGTTGAGTCACTAATGGACCCTATGAAAACTTAACTATAAGTGACAAAGGTTAAAAGATTGTTGTTAGTATTGATCAGTTTGAGTTGTTAGTGTTTGTCATTATAATTTCATAATTTTCTTACAACTTAGTAGTTAGGACTTAGTTTTTTCTATTTTTTTATTATTGTTTACATGGTATGCATTGTTACAAGATAATTTATCTATTTTATTTTCCCTTTTTTATCTATTATTGTTGTATACACCTAAAAATGGTCATCTAGACTATTAGCCCCTTGCTAGCATTTTTGCTAAAATCATCAATTGCTTATTCTTGATCAAATCCTAGTTCTATCATTTATTCGATTATTTTCTATGGGCTAACCATTTTATCCTAAGTCTTTATTTAATTAAAAGGAATTTCCTCCCCTTTTATTAAATAAAAAGCCCCCACTTTTCCTCTTATCCTAAGTTGCACAAATAAAACATTTTATAAAAAGAAGAAAATCACTTTTTGTCTCATATGGGCACAAAAGTCAACTCTTATTTTCTCATTGGAGGATACTTGTGCACATGGATTGCTCCTCTTTGATGCTCCACCATTGATTAAATCTTTTGCCTCTTAATCTCCATGGTCCATTCCTTCTCATTTCCTTTAAAAGGAGAGCTCTCTTCTTCATTCTAGATCCCCAACTTTTTATGCTAATGTTATGATGCAGGTTTTCTAGGTCACTTTGGAGCTTTTTGAAGATTTGGAGCATTCTTGGCTTTTTCATCTACATGTTATCATAGTTTCATTTCTTGCATTATCATGGCATTCATAGCTTCATACTTAGCTTAGTTTCCTTTATGCTTTAGATTAATTCATCTAGCTTAACTAAGAGGCTTTGTAATACGTGCATATTTTCTTTCATAGCTTAGTTGCATTGTTCTTTCATTTCGATAGCTTAGCTTGCATATTCATCTTAATCTAGCTTGCATTGCATTTCATTTGATTCTTAAGGATATTGGCATTCT
Organism: Chamaecyparis obtusa; assembly: GCA_027943335.1. NCBI lineage: Eukaryota > Viridiplantae > Streptophyta > Pinopsida > Cupressales > Cupressaceae > Chamaecyparis > Chamaecyparis obtusa. The sequence continues at coordinate 57,804 of BSBK01003720.1, read as the reverse complement.
TGCCCTTGTCTTCATTTGAATCTCTCATTGCATGGTTTACTAGCAAGGTTATTGGCTTAATAGCTCTAGCTAAGAGCATTCTTAAACACCCTTGCACTCCATGCCTAGGGAGCTATGGATCAATTTTTGAGACCTCATTCTTGAGTGTTCTTGATTGTAATGATTCATAGAAGTGCACTATTTAGAGTGTACAACTGTATTTCATAGGAATTAGATTCTTTCTTGCAACTTTTGTTAGTGAGAGATGTCGAGCAACACGACTCCTGAAACTATCAAAAGGAGGTCATCAAAATGCAAAAATAAAAATATAACGTCATACTTTCATGGTCCATCAAATGGAGCTACAACATCAACACTTACACTTGATGCATTAATTGACTCAAATGCCTCAGTCGCAGATAATGTTCGAATGGGTACCAAGTGTAGGTGGACTAAAATAATTGACTTAGTTGGAAATGTCAATGATGCTATTACTGACAACGTTATTGTATTGGTGATGTTGTTGCTAAGAATGCCACAGATGTTGGTGTAAATGTTGGTGATGTTGTTGTTGTGGCATGTGATGATGGTGGAATTGCATTGAAGAGAAGAAGAAACACAACAATAAAATTGGAGATGAGTGGGAAATGATAATGATATTTTAGATGGATTGGGTTTCAAGGTACCCATTCATTATTCAAGTGCCAAATCCAAACAAAGGATAACTTATAGTAAAATGCAAGTGTATAGTCTATAGTTGGAGACTTAAAAAAGACAAAAAGATTCAACTAAAATTAGATATAGTAGAAAATCATATCGACAAAGTGTATGGGAAAATAATCATAGACAGAATGGAACAATCAGTGGTTAGATGGAAAACAAAGGAAGAATGTCATGATGTCAAGTATACATAGGAATATGAAGAGCATGGTGAAAGATTGAAGAATACATCAGAATGCATAAGTTCAATTGAAGCTCAATATTTAAAAAAAATAGATGAAACATATAAGTCCAAAACTATTTAATTGGCTACTCTTTTTAAAATTTTGAGTTGGGGTCATCCCATGACAAACTACTCTGATATTGTTGAAATATTAAAATTTCTGAATGTTCCAAGATATGATGCAACTCATTGGTTAGTAAATAGTGGATGGGATTTGGTAAGTTGTCTTGTTGAAGTGGAAATAACTGATCTACAAGAAAAATTAAAGGAGTCGAACTATATTACATTGTCTTTAGATGAAGTTACAATAATGGATAATACTTCTTGGATATGTGTGCATGTGTATACTATAGAAAACCATATTGGCCAACCTTATATTCTTTATGATCTTAAGATGGATAATCCCATAGAATACAATATATATGAACTAGTTTATAAATCTTTAAATGAAATTGTCAGTATGGATGACTTTACAATTGTCATAAAATTGGTGTGTGTAGGAGTAGACAGAGTTGCAGTGATGCAAGGTCAAAGGAATGGTCTATGCATAAAGATGCAAATGAGCATTGCACCATACATGGTTCTCATTCACCACATGGCACACAAACTTAATTTAGCATTTAAATTATGAACACTTATGATCAAGTAGCTAGAGTTGAAGAACTAGTTTGCGAGCTCTATGCATACTTCTACCAAACTCCCAAATGTTTTGCACAATTTTAAAGTTTTGGTAAGGGAATAACCAATGGAAACAAGATACTTAAGGATTTTGACACTAGACGGATCTCCTTGTGTGGACCTACAGAACGAGGTTTCTCAGTATATAAATCCTTGAGTGGACTAATATACAAACAATGTCTAAGCTTCTGAGCTTTTACATAGGTTAAGTGATGTAGAGACACTATTAACCTTGGCTGGTATTATCCCCCTATTAAACCAAATGAACTCACTTGTTAAACAAGCCCAAGAGAGAACTATGCATATTTAGGAATAGGTTATGCTATGTAGAATGTATGTCATGACCATTGATAATCAATATCTAAATCATCATCCATTTAATGATGAAGCATTTAGTATGTGGAATCATATTACATATTTGGGTCATGCTGATAATTTTGTATGGTTTAATGATAGCAATGAGATATGTGTCTTGTTCATGGACACCAGATACCAATGTTCGACTATGAAATATCTTCTAGCACGCGGTCTAGTAGATTAAGAGATGTACCTATTAAACTGAAAGATTTCAATGACATTGTGAGTTTTTTGAAAACCAATTTATAGAAGATAACAAAATATGTTTCATCAGATATTTCAAATTCATTCCCTCATAAGGAACTATTAGAAGCCATGTCTATTGTGTATCCTAATTATTGGAGAACTTTCATCCAAAAGATTTTCATAAAAGGTTACTAGAATTGGTGACACATTTTGGTGAGAGTGCCAATTTCAAAGTTGATGGAAAGGAAGTAGTAGAAGCTACAAGTAAAACTAATCTTGGAGAGAAATCATCCCATTTTGCAGCAACAATGTATGAATAGGTTAAGGATATAGATAGTCCGTACTTACTAGGATCAATAACACAGCTTTGGGAAAATATAAGTTAGAGCTCAATATTGTATGATGAACTCTCAAAATTCTTAAAACTTGTTGACTTGTGTCAAACTGTGATATTGTGTTTTATTGAGGATGAGAGATTTTTTAGTGCTTTGGGGTTCTTGAAATCAAAGACAAGAACCTAGAAGTTTGTTTGAGGGTTTAAACCAGTCGGTATAATATCAAAACTTTTCCTTATGATAGGGCACTCGTACAATGGACTTCCACATGTGAAAGGAGAGGGTTATGCAACATTTCAAATAACAATGACAATGTTAAAATGAAGAGCACGTCAAGTACCCGTGTTGAGATGAATGCAAGAAGATCGAGGAGAGAAGAAAAAAAAGGCTAGAATGAAAAAGAAAGTGAAGTGTGGTTTGATGAGATGAGATGAAAATAGGATTTGTGTCAGTCATGAAAAGGCAGTCAGTGAGATTTAACATTTCTAGGAGACTCTTGATTCTCATACTACTACTAGGTATCTATACTTTTTACTGTAGTTCATGAATTGTATTGCAAAATTCAAATTGATTTCTTTATACCAGTGAAAATTCACGTATACTTTTTAGTTTTTTATTTATAAATTATTTATTAACATGTTGAGTATCTTTACTATGTTCCATGATTCATTGTATAATTTTTATAAAGATTGTCTTCAATTTTGATTTATTATTATTTTTTTAATATCAATAAACAAAATGAGGACATTAACAATTTCAGATAATAGGTTGTTAATGTTATTATGGGATAGTCATGTGTATTGTGTATACTTTACTTCTATTATTTTATTTCAATTGGCAGGTTGTCAAATTGAAATCATTTTAATATTTTTAAATTTGTGATTTCTCTTTAAACTATTAATTTTGTCTTCAAATGATGGGTCCTACTATCGATACGTGATGATGCAAAATAATGTCAGGTGGGTTTTGGTACTATATGACTGGTTGGTCTATCACACAACATCACATGTTGTGCAAGATTGGCCTACCACCAAAATGTGATGAAGTCATGGCTTTACATGTATCTTTGTGGGACCATATCAATCTTTAAATGGTGGGTTGTACTAGTCTAGAAAATATTTAATTATGCAAAACAATGTTAGGGTGAGGTAGGTTTTGGTGCTATACCACTTTGGTTTGATCTATCACACGTTGTGCAAGACAGGCCTACCACCAAAATGTGATGAAGCTATAGCTTTCCATGTGCTTTTGTGGGATCCTCTTATAAATAAATAAATTCTTATTTGGTCCTTAAAGTATTTAAATACTAAAAAACTTATGACTCCAAAGAACTTCTTGGTTTGACACCATCCTGGTAACAACGCCAAAAATATTGGCTCATGACAATATCTAGACAGTTGGGCATAATACCTCAACTCAAAGATAAGTTGTCCTAATTGGTAGCTATAAAATTATATTATCAAGGTTCATTTACTTATCAACCTAGGTACATGTACTTTAAATGGGACAACACAATATGTGCACTATGAATCTTGGAAGCCATATTATTCTACCTTTAACCTTGGAAATATTGAATTGAATGTTGCAAAGGAAATACATAAACAACCTTGTATATATATTTCTATGGAAGAACTCAACCTAAACTCATGTTGAAACAAGAATTCTTCAACTAACTAAATTATGTGTGTTGCTCTACTTTGGTTGTAGGAACATTCACCTACTAAAATTAATAGAAACATGGCATTGAGCATCTAGAATAAATTAAACTATAGAAAATAAGTAAAAGGATTCCTCACCAAGTGGACCCCCTTGAATGAGTACTCCTAGTTAATAATTATGTCCTCAAAAGATAAACATCCAAAATATTATCATTCAACCATATTGATATCGCAAAAGTGATGGAAATTACTTCTTACTTAGAGAATATAATAAGTACAGAAGTTCATTACAATACTTGATCAACAGTTTATGAAGAAAATGTGGGAGGATTTATAGAAAGCAAAAAATAGAACAAACTAACTAGGTCAACACCTCAATCCCTCAAATCCAGGGAGCGTGCTTTTATTGAAAACTGGAAACTAGGAACAACAAAGAGTGGAACATAGTGGACTTTATCCAACCATAATTCAAACAAAATATTTTCCTAAATTTGCTCTATGATTAGGTATGCAAAATAACTAGGATGGTAAATGCTTTTCAAACCACTTTGAAGAAGTCTTTCATAAAAGAGATAAATAGATTGATGCTCATGAATTTGCTAACATCTTCCTTTCTTGTTGTGCCTTGACTACTTCAAAAGACCTATTGAATCCTGATGTCCTTTGACTTATTAAAATAGCTTCACTCAAAAGGTTAGTACCATGCATGTCTTTTGTTCATGCACTAATATCTCAAACACAATAATTATTGCAACACTTCTGAGAATATATATTTATATTGCATTCATAAGGATAATAGTTTTTATCAAAAAGGACATTATCATATTAGGATAGATTATCATCATGGCATTGCAAAAGACTTAGCAAAAAGATGCAAAACCACATAGTCTAGGAGTTTGTAACATCAAACATAGTCTAACCCAACATGAAAGTTTGTAATAAAAGAAACATAAATGGGGCTCATCAACATACTAGAAAAAATACTTCTTTATATATTAGAGCCACATCAAGCCAAGCTTCTTAACATAATAGACGTAGAAATCTTAGGGATTTATTCCCCAATACGAGAAGGTGTCACAAAAAGTTATCAATGATATGTTAAAATGCTTCCAAGTGAAAAAAATCATAAATATCTCATGAAATACTCAATGTGTGATTCAATGAACAAAACTCCATTTTAAAAATTTCTCAAAAAAGCTAGGCATTTACCACCAACAAAAAAATAGTATGTAAAAATTATCAATGGCACAACACATTTCTAAACAAGGATAGACATTACCTGTAAGAGGAGTAGTTGTATGTAGTTTGCATGCCCTTATAAAGAAACAAAAAAATTTGTTCGACCTAAGATTACTTTCAAATGATGTGCAAATGAAAAGTGTGCAGTGGTCACATTTTTCATGGTGATGGGAGGAGGAAATGTATTAAAGAAAACTCTTTTTGTAGGATTGGATATAGTTGAGATGTAAATGCATCCAGATGACTTGAAACACAATAATATGATCAAGCAACTATCAGAGGATTGTGTGCATTGTATTTAACCCCATCCTTTCAAAATTTATGTCATTTGGTTGGGTGTCAAGTCTATAAAAGTTCCACCTAATTTCAACTATTTAAACTCCCTTTCTGATACTTCCAATTGTTCAAATTCCCAATTGGGTCATTTTTACCATATTTAAATGCTATCAGGGCCTTTGTGTCTGCATTCATATCACCCCAAGAAATAGAAATAATGATGTAGGGCACTATTTTTGTAAACAAAGAAAACCACATCATCTTCCTATCTCACAATACATACAATACAATATAGGGAATAAAAATAAATTATCTAAGCTTCCCTATTATTTCCCTCTATGAACAGAGACTGTAAATGTTCATCAATGTCTAACCTAAGGACTTAATATGTTTTGTTTGCAAATTTGTACTCTCAATATTTTTTAGGGATGTGTCAAAATTGATTCTCATTTACTCCTTTTATGGAGAATTTAGGAAATTGTCAAACATAATCATGGCAATATGAGGCATTTGACAAAAAACTTATGGATAATAAAGTCTACCTAAACATGGTTTACCACTTGCATGTTTTCTACTTTCATAGCAAAAAAATTAGGTGTTTACTGGTTTTAGGGCATGAGACACATTTTTCCCACATTTGTATGCGTGTGAACCCATAGGAGAATCCTATTGTCTAATTATCCCTTGGTCACCCATGGTACCTTAGGTGTTGCAGACCAAACAAAGGCATCATCAAGAGTTGGTTGCATGGTCTAGGTGATGGTTGCGCTCGGGAGTGGTGTCTAGGCATATTGTTACTTTATGGTGGAGGAAGCACAAGTATATGTTTGGAGGCTTAGGATATCACTTATGTGCTTAAGCAATATTTATGAGGTGCTTGTACCAATAGTAAGTCACTTAGTGTCAACCAACCTAGAACACACCAAACAAAATTTTAAATGCAAGCCAAAAAAAGTATACATTGTCCCTATAAGACTAATACATTTAAAAAGTTATCATACACCCACAAAAATTAAAAGACCCGTCAATTGATAAAAAGAGGGCCCCACACATAGACCAAATCAATTTAAACATTTAACAACAATACAAAAATTCAACACACGTTGTGGGTCGCCACAATTTTGATGACCCCTACACACTCAAGGAGCCATACAACCTGTATATATAATTAAAAAATTGCCTTGAAAATGTAGTCAAAATTTGTTTAATCAACCTCTTGGGTATAATGGTAGGGTTGTTTTGGACCCAAAGTGCTTAAAAAAATCAATGACCTCTTGGATCAACAAACCTTCACTTTAAGATCTGATACCATGTTGTAGTAGATAGGTGACTCCTCAAAACACCTAGAAACCTTGCAAAACCAAAATAAGTTCCACAAGAAATAATGGAGATAGTATCTTGGTTCAATAATAAAATATTGATTGAAAATGAGAGGCTTGTCTTAAAAAGGTAAGGTGAGAGATAAGATTAGACAAGATTGTGACATGTGTCATAATCATATACAATGAGATAATTGAAGTGTTGACTTAGGTGGCTATGAGTATTTTTCATGAGACAAGAAAAGATCACGTGACAACTAATCAACCTTCTAGAAGGAAACACATGACATAATTTATGTGAATAAGTCCCCCACTAGGAACTAGTGAAAACACTAGGTACAAGACCTTTACTAGATCCAAAACCTCATTCACACTAAAACCACACTATTGGTTGAGGAAGTTTGACCAAAAAACTATTATAGTGAAATCTTATTACAACCTAATGATCCCTACCAAGAAATTATCAATGAAATGACTCTAAGAATTTTATTGCTCGATTAGTGTTTGGTCTAATACAAATCATAAAATAAAATAAAATATTAGGTACACTAGAATAATATGATAATACATTCTCTCTCTCTTAGTAGGTGTAGAAGGACACCACTCAAGTGATAACATCGTCCCCCTGGAATAGAAATATTCATTAGTATATTATACGTCATTTTGAACTATAGAAATATAAAATTAACATGTAATTGCTTCCAACATTTTTCTTCTTCTAAACCTTTTAATTTTTGTCCCTAATATGAACTTATTAACCCTCAAGTATTTCATGTAATGTTATGGAAAAACTTGAGACCGCAAGCCTTAAATCAAATCCTTACTGTTACCCAAAAATAGCATATATATGTAATGCCTCAATCATCTAAACACTCAATCTTCTTCTAGCGACAATTCAACTTGGCTATGTGGGCATAAAGCCATTCCATGCCAAGTACAATGTGATAGGATCCAAGAGGTGTGATACAAAGATCTAACATGGTGATCAAATCACCAATCTACGCCTAATAATCTGTAACCAAGGATTTGACTAACACTCTAGCTCTTGAAGCTAACTCAACCTCCCAATCGACATCTTTCCTAGCCACCACTAGCCTGCAATGCTCCATAACCAATGGGGATATAAAAGAATCAGTAGCTCCTAAATCAAACAAAATGGTAACACTACTACCTTTGATCATACCTACGACCTCTATAATTGTGGCCGGATGTTTTGCCTGACGGTTATCAACCACTACAAATACCCTATGGGACTTACCCATGTCCCTAATTGTAGGCTCGAATGTTGCCATGCATTGACTACCTACCATCTGACCCTGTGTACAATCTCTACCTAAGTGCTCCATGGAACCACATGAATAACAAGTCCCACATGTCTTAGTTTGAACTCCTTTTGGCCTAGAGTATTGTTGTCCAGCAATCCTACTAGACCCACTATAACCACCCCTGGAGGACTGATGAGTTCGATCCAGAGGTGCATTTGAATATTATGACCGTTGATCTCTCCTAGGACCTTCTGACTGCCACTACTTGGGCTTAGAGCCATGTTTTCCCTATGTTGGTTTCTGTCTTTGATTTTGTAGAGAATTTTGCAAAATATTCTTATAAGACTCTAATGATTATCTATTATTACTCTTCTAATGATTTTTTTGATACCCAAATGTTTGAGGTGTAGATTTATGGTTATGAGACCGATCTTGAGCATCATGTGTCCTACCCTATATCTCCTCTATTATCAATGCCATCTCTATGGCCTCTCGAAGGTTCCCTAGAGTGGTCATGTGAACATGTCCCAATATCCATTCATTAAGTCCCTTGATGTAGTGATTGACTCACAACTTCTCATCCTTCATATAGTCTACATAGGGTAGAAGCTTAGGGAATGAACTCTCATATTGGGATATTGTGAGTCCCCTCTATTGTAGGTCATGGAGCTCATCAACATGATGTTGTCTAAAGTGCTATGATAAATACCTATCCCTAAATCTGTCCACAAAGGTATCCCAAGTGATGGTGTTAATAATTAGATTGCTCTTGAATTCTTCATGTCTCCACCACATAGAGGTTGATCCTCTTAGAATATGTATCGTAAAACATGCCCTAAGATTGTTCTCATAGGGACGTAATCCAAAGCACCTCTCCAAGCTCAACAACCACAACTCAACCTTAGTCCCATCAGTAGATCCTATAAATAAGGATGGCTAGAGGTGAAGTAACTCTCAAACTTGATTCCCTATATCCTGGGGTGCTCTCTCAGCCACTTTGGGTACTATCTATGGAGATGGCTTTTGTATGTGCACTAACTCACCCTTGTGGTATGTCTGACCCTCTACAACTCTAGGAGAAGGGTTCATAATCCACTCTCAGGCTACTGCATTTTGGCTCCCTTATGGTAGCCTATCTATAATAATCCCAATGAGATTTTGGAGTGCATTTAGTACCTCTTGGTTTGGGTTTAGTCGCTCTGATACCAAAATGTCATGCCCAAAATCTAAGGGTAGAAACTCACCAATTTTTTTTAAAAGCTAAAAATTAACTAATGTTGCAATAGTAACATTTGATAGATTAGTAGGTTTACATTGATAACAATAAGTTTGCATCATCAAAGGATTTGATACAATCCTTTGGTATCTGGCACTATCTATTTTGAGGTTGAGGTGAATCATGACAACAGTCAACGTCCCTCGATAAGATTACCTAAGACTACACTATACAGGTTCATTATCTTAATCCAGATTAATAATTCTTAAATAAATTAGATAATAATGAAAAAGTTAAGAAGCTTTATTAAGTAAAAAAATTAATTGACTTAAATAGATTTCCAATGGCTCTGCTTGCGAAAAAGAACATAGGCAATTTTTTGCATTCAAGCGTTCGTATGCACGAAATATTTGATATTGAATTGTTGGATTGACAAATCAACCATTTTTAGTTAACAAAGTATGCTACTTTTTTCTCTAGGGCTCAGAGTATCCTTGGCCCTTTTGGGTACCCAGCATTGGCTAAGGATTCTCCATCTGCAAGGGGAAGAAGAGAGTGGCTCAAGGATCAGCATTGCCCTAGGGTTTTTTATCAGTACACTCATGCAATTCAAGCGAATAGAGTTTCCAATGAGAACAAATTAAAGAGGAAAGAAAGTCAACTTTCATAATCGATCTGTTCAAAATGATTATCTTCAATCAAAACCCAACTCAGAGGAATGGAAACTTGCTTATTTCTAAAATGCCAGAAGGGAAATAAATAAGCGTACTCATCAACTCCTTAATCATGATATTTCTTCGCGTAAGGTTCAAATCTACCAGATCCCTATTTTTAATCAGTTTTCCCATCTTCAAAATAGTGATATGGATCGAAGATCTCAGCACCAGGAAAAACCCTATATTCTCCTCCACACCAATGATCTAGCAGATTAGAGACTCATGATGAGTATCTAAAGAAGGCACATCCTTTACCTTCAAAAGAGTCGCCAGCAATCAACAAAGTCAGCTCTATAATGAAAGAGAATTGTATCCATAAAATGGTGAAAAAAGTAAACCAAATTTTTGCGGCAGCCCTACCTCAAAGATCTTATCTGAAACTAACAATAGTCCTTTAGATCTTCCCAAAAATCTCCTCAAGCTTCATAAAAATTCTACATCTACTCTATCTCCTCAACGGAAACTGTATATCCCCCCACACAGGAAAAATCCAACTCCCACAGAGATTGGTATAAAAAAAAATCCTTTAAATCTAAGGGAAGAAGATCACAATAAGACTATCATTATTAGCAATTCGATCAATGAAGATTATTGGCAATAGTGTCAAACATATGGGATCTATGTATACTGGAATGGCCCTAAATCCAGAGACCCTAACTTAGGAAAATGGATCCAATCATTCAACTGGGAACAGGTAAGTTTTCTAACCCTCTCTTCATGCTTAGTTTATTTACATTGCAAAGATGAATTAATTAGAAATGAAATTTTGTCATCTCCATTATGCTTCTATAAAGGATATATAGTAAATTTCTTTTCATGGAGACAAAATATCAATGAACAAATGGTTAGTTTATTAAATCTTCCAGTATGGTTAGTTTTTAATGATATTCCTGTAGAAATTATGCATACCCATATTCTAGAAAGAATAGGTTCCACTCTAGGGGAATTGTTAGGACTAGACATAGATCATAATAATAAGAAAGAAATCAAATTATTAATCAAGTTAAAAACAAGAACTAAATCTAAAGATAAAATTAAAATCATAACTAGCAGATCTCTCTATAATTCAAAATTCTCCAAATTTGAAGGTCACATCAAGAACATATCTCTACTAGTCAAGATTCAATCCAAGGAAAACCCCAAGCTAGTATTCACACCAGTTCATAGGAATTCAAAACTTAATAGAATATTTACTAAAGGGATAAAAAAAGGTGAAGAAAAACCAATAAATCATAACCAAAGTAACATACCAATATCAACACCTTACAAGAATTCCCAACAACTAATCCACAGTATCATAATTAGAGAGGAAGCTGTTATAGAGGAAGGTGAGATTCTAGAGGAGGAAAACTTAAGGACAGATAGAGATCAAAATATAGATGAGCAAGGCAACATTTTCGAAGGTAAAGAAGAAACATAGACACTAATTCAGGAAAGAATATGGGAGCAAGATATGGAAGAAGGTTTCAGATCAATGAGCCAGAAATATGAGAAAGAATTAAAAATAATTCAACAATGTGAACAATGTGCAAATCACAACCTCTACATCGAGGACATAAAGGAAAATTTGAGAAATTATAATCAGCTCATTCAGGAATTCTTGCTAATCCACAATGATATAAGTGATTAAATCACCATTTGGGAAGAAGCCCACAAGCAACATCTAGAAACAATATCGAACAACCAAATCATAGAAAAAAAATCTGGAAAAATATCAAATTCAGAGAAAGGAAAGAAGAACAGTTGTGAGGAAAATAAAGTAAACTAGGAAGAAAGGAACATAGAGGAAGTAGGTAATCAGAAGGAAATATCCATAGGAAGAGAAAAAAGTAATAAGTCCAACACAAGAAAAAGCAACAAAATTCTGGATCAATACCCCAATCAAGATAAAGATAAGGAAGGCAAAACCCCAAATAACAACAATATCCTCATATCAGAAATAGGAAAGGAAAATCAAGTATGCCAGTTAAAGCAAGCAATAGACATCAATAAACCTAGTTTAGAAAAAATATAGTAGTCACCACAGAATATGAAGTCATAGGAAAAGAAGTAGCAACAACATTATTTAATTCTACAACAAAAATAGAGCAATGGAGAAAAGAAGAACCTAGAGAAAGGACAAAAGTCAGAAACTGAATCAACATAAGGGGAAGTTCCAGTACTTTAAGTCAAGAGGATCTCAATCAAACTAAGAGGTGGCAAGAAAAAATGACACATGAGAATTCACTGAAAGAGAGCACATAGATTAAATGTAGGAGAGATAGAACATCCCCAAACAATATAATCCCCCCTCCATATCAGAACAATGGGGAAATATAACATTAAGAAAGAAAGCAAAGGAAAATAGGAAGAAATCATATAAATTCTGGCAAACCACTCTGAATGGGAAGGATCCATTTGAGGTAAGCAATGATTTGATGAAAGATAAGAATGAAGAGAATGAGAAAAGCAACACTAGACATCTCATTCTAGTAGAAGTGGAAACCTTCATGAGCAAGTTGATAATGGCAAGCAATGAAGAGCCCAACAATAACATGGATATAGGAAATATTGGAAATGTAATTATGAGTCAACAATGGGAAGAATTTGGAATATTAGACACTTTGGAACAAGAAAAGGAAAATTTCAACACTAGCTTAATAAATGACAAAGAAGAAGAAATAATGGAATATGAAGATACATAATTGGGTGAACAACTATTACAAGAATTAAGAGAAGAAGAAGAAGATATGAAAGAGGGCACCAACACAACAATCCAAACCAATGCAACTAACAACATATACAATTTAGGAATTGATAGCAATCAAGAAGGAATAACAAAGCCAAGAAGTGGGAAGCAAAAGAGAAAAAGAGGCAGGAAATCACTTGTTGAACTTAGACGAGTAATCGGGCAAGCATAAAATTAGAAGAAGACTCATGAAGTACTAAATGTAGGGAAGGGGAAGTTCCTTCCCAAGGAAAAATGAAAATAACTACATGGAATGTTAGGGGACTAAATGCACCTAACAAAAAGTGCTTATCAAAGCGCAACCTAACGATCTTTGAATCTGAAATCATTATACTACAAGAAACTAAACTTAATAAAGAAGAAGGAGACACTCAACAAGAAACTTGGTCATTGGAAAATAGAATTAATAGAATCCAATGGGGCCTCGAGAGGAATAGGAATCATTTGGAATCCAAGGAAGGTTAATTTTAGCAAGCAAGAATCAAACAATTGTTGGATAGGAGGGAAAATTGATAGCTATTGAAGCAACTTCCAACTAACTCTCATAAATGTATACGGTCCAACACCAACAGCTGAAAAGAAAGAGGTATGGAATCAAATTAGCCAATTCATGGAAGACAATCAAACAGATTTTTTCTGCATTGGAGGAGATTTCAATGCTATCAGCAACCTGAGTGAAATATTAGGAGGAAGCAAAACCACCTCACAGAGTATGATAGACTTTAAAGACTAGATAGTTCAAGAACGCTTAATAGATTTCCCAAATAGAAATGGTATGTTCACTTGGAACAATAGAAGAATAGGCTTCTACAATATAGCAGAAAGATTAGATAGATTCATAATTAAAGGAGATCTAAGAAGCTTTGATTATATAATTCAGGCAGAAATACTACCAAATATAGGCTCAGATCATTGTCTAGTTGTGTGCTATAAATGTGTCACACTTCTATGGATCATTACATGCAAGGAAACTCAAGAATGAGCCCTCACAAATTGATCCATAGCTCCCTAGGCATGGAGTGCAAGGGCTTTTAAGAATGCTCTCAGCTAGAGCTATTTAGCCTATAACCTTGCTAGTGAACCATGCAATGGGCGATTCAATGAAGACAAGGGCAAGAATGCCAATATCCCCAAGAATAAAAAATGAAAATGCAATGCAATGCTAACTAGAAATGAGAATGCAAGCTAAGCTATGAAAGGAAATATGCAAGTGTTACAACCCAAGCTAATTATTCTATGTGAGATTAATCTAAAACATGAAAGGAAATGATACCATGATGATACAACTATGATGCAAGCTAAGATGTGATGTAGATGCAAGATGAATGCCAATGATGCTCCAAATCTTCAAAACTTGATGCAAGAATATCTCCAAAAGCTTCAATGACTTAGAAAACCTGTAGCATAATAATTCAAGTATGTATGGTGTGTGCAAATGAGGAAGAGAGCTCTTCTTTTATAGGAAGTGAAAAACAATGGACCATGGAGATTAAGAGGCAAAAGACTTAATCAACGATGGAGAAAAAAAGAAGCTTGATCCTTGTGCACAAATATCCTCCAATAAGAAAATTAGAAGCATTTACTTTATGTTGAGCATTTACTTTATGTCCATGTGAGACAAAAAGTACTTTTCTTTTATTTTATTTTTTATTTTTCTTTATAAATAAGAATTAAATGCTTTATTTGTGCAACAAGGATAAGAAGAAAAGTGGGGATTTTTATTTATTAAAAGGGTAGGAAATATTCCTTTTAAATAAATAAAGACTTAGGATAAGATGGTTAGCCCATAGAAAATAATCAAATAAATGATAGAGCTAGGATTTGATCAAGAGCAAGCAATTTATGATTTAGCAAAAGGGGCTAATAGTCTAGGTGACCATTTTTAGGTGTATACATTTGCCCCTCTTTGACTAATGTGTGATCGATCTGGGAACACATGTAGTCAAAGAATGAAGTTGAAATGTGAGATCGATTTGGGATCACAAAGCAACTCAAATCAGCCAAGAAAGCAAGAGATAGCCAAGAAGGCAAGCAATAGCGTTCTGACTCCAAAGAATGAAGTGCAGAGAGATAGAAAATCCTGCATGGTCAGCCTGTAGTGACAATACTGAACACTTAGGAAAGAGATAGCCAATAAGATATGATGTGTCTGCCCCCTCGGGATTGAAAGCAAAATCAGGTAGAGGGAATGCAGAAGCAAGAGCAACATGATCAAATCACTAGAAATCATAATCGAAGAGAGAGAATAGAATAACCATCAAGCAATGAAGATATGCCCCACACATGGGACCCGGGGCACGAACCAAGCGGTCCCTCAACCCGAAAACACCACGGAGGGGAAGAATTTGAACTTGGGATTGAAAGTGAATGAAAGACTGGAAGTTTGAAAGAGATGGGGATGAAGAGGTGAAGAATGCCCCAGCGAAGATCAAAGGATCAAGCCTCAAAAGGTCAGCCAATTGCGTAGGAGGAGGAGAAAGGAAATTTGGGTGATCTAGGTGAACTTGGATTTCGGTTTGGATCCTGAAATGAATAGAAAATGATGTGATATGAAAGACCAAAAGTGAAAGACATGATCGGGAAGAAGCAAAAGGTGAGCGCAGTTGATTAACAAGTCCATGAAAGATGAAAGAAAAGCTCTCTCCATATGCAAGATGCAAAACTAAACTAACATGAACTTAAGAATGCAAACTACATGAAAAGTGGTTTACTTGCAAGGTTACAAAGCTAATAGACATCTAATTATCATCATTGAGTGGTATTGGTGGCGTCGCAAGATCATACAATACACACTAGCATAACTATGTGGATCTGAGTATGATCTATATCAGATAGAAATGTGGAAATCCCACCTAGGCATCAAAGACATGTAGGTCAAGATGACTAGCGCAGTGAGATTACCTAAGTTTGATATAACAAGATTATGCTCACATCGAGACACAAGAAAGTCAAGATGACTATAAGCATGCACTCGCATAACAGTCAAGGATAATACCTTGTAGGTCCATAGTGTCAAGTAAGACCAGCATAAATGCTCATGACAGTTAGGACCAACAAAATATACCCACAAGCAGAAAAAGCAATAAAACATGTTCTCATTCCCTTAGTCTTCTAGCTATGCATCATCGAAAATGATCATAGGGGGAGAAAACTCAGCAAAGAAAGCATCATAGACAACACACAAAGAAATAAAGCCAAGCAAGTCTCAGTGAGTCAAATGGTTAAGTGCGTGTGTGTAGGTCATAGAGTCAAACTTTGAGTATCGCATCTGCCAGTGAGAAATATCATATCATCTAGACTGTGGGTAGGACATCTGATAAGTGTTAAGAAACACTCGACACAAGAGTAGTGTTGAAAAACACTGTTAGGGTGGTGTTGAAAAACACCATTTGTGAGGTGTCTAAGAAACCTAGACGCACAAAGAGACCCAAGATAAGCTAGAACAATAGATGCCCCCTAGACTAAGACAAGAGTCAATTCCAGGCTAGGAGAGGCAAAGCGAGAAGTGGAGTGAATGAGCACCATGCAAGACTGATAGACATAGATGTAGAGGGTCTTAAGCAGTGCCTGTTTCCAGGTTTTCACCACTTGATAGATTTATTGCAATTTTTTAAAGACTTTTTTATAATTTTTTTGTATTTTTGCTACCAAGGCGCCTGTTTCCAAGTTTTCACCAAGGCACTTTTTCTATTTTAAAAAAAAAAAATTGAACTTTGTTATGCTTTTTAGGATTTTTTCATCATCATATATGATTTTTTTAGTATTTTTTCAGGATCAATAAGTATGTACAAAGGATGCCCCCAGACAGAACGGGCATCAAACTCTCAAGCAAGATCACATCGAGTAGTCCTAATGTCTAGCAAGGTGGGGAACGAGAGGGAGTAGCAAGCTAGTGGAAGAGATGGAAGACATGAGAATGAAGGAGAGTGAAGGGAAGACATCTTCAAAGGCAAACTCCTCAAGAGTACCCAAGCTAGGGAAAAAATTTTTCATGAAAAGCATATTTGGACAAGCAATGAAAGGCCAGCATAGCATAAGCCTCAAAAGCTTGGTATAAGAGCAGGAAAGGATGCAGTCCAAAGGAGTAGACATGTCAAGAGGCTTCATAGCATCATTTTTTTACTCTTTTTTTTAATTAGATCAAGACCAAAGGGGAAAAGGATAGCGAAAGGCTAGAATGAATGGAGGAAAATAAATATGAAGGCTAAACATGAATAGAATGAAAGCAAGATCATCATAAGATAGCTCACAAGATAGCCAAATGTTCCTGTATAGATCAACATTATCAAGATCAAAGAGAGAAGATGGAATGGATGAAATATGTAGAAGAACTACGCATGATGCCTGATTGCCAGGTTTTCATCATGGTACTTATCCAAGGCACCACAAGGGAGTGGTTTTCACCATAGGATGAATTTATTTCTCTTTACTTTTGCTACCAAGGCGCCTGTTTCCAAGTTTTCACCATGGCACATTTTCAATTTTGTCATTTTTTTTTATTTTTTATTTTTGGAAGAAGGCAAGCTTTTCAGATAATGCTCCTTGAAAGGATAAACCATAATATGCCAAGGATTCAAAATGATATGCTCAAAGATGCTGATAGGGAAAGGAAGATGGAAGAGAAAAATGGAGGATAAGGTTTTTATGCAAAGCGAGTGAGTTTGGAAGATAGGAGGAATAGGCAAATGAGGAAAAAGGATAGAAGGTAGAAGGATAATGAATGGAAGGATTGTGAAAGGGTAGATGAAAAGGAAGGCAAGATCAACATCAACACACACCTTGAAGGGTGGCGAGAGGGTAGAGGAAACGTGAGCGAAGGAATACGAGAAGGAATATAGTGAATATTTAGTAGAGGTTGTGGTTCAGGCACATGTAATTGAAGATCATTTTTGGAAGAAGATGAAGTGGAAGCCTTTGAAAGCTTGAATGTCAAATTCACTTGTTTCTCAACATTAGACTCTTTCAAGAGAGATTTTGGAATCCATATAGCCTTAGGCTTTTTATTTCCTTTTGATGATTTAGAGAGAATATTTTCAATGATGGATTTTGGAACCCATACTTGTCTTGTAGTTTTCTTCTTAGATATCTCTTTTGACTTTATGCTTCCATGTCGATTAGACGAGACATGGTGATCTTTTCTTGATGGATTCATGTATTACTTCTTTTTCTTGTATTGAACATTCAAGTTACTTCCAAAAGACTTGGGACTTGTGGAAGAAGAAGGATGATATGACTAGTTTAGATGGGTGAGTGGATGAAAAGGATTCAAGGGTATGCATCTATGTTGATCTTGAGGAAAGATAGGAGATGGAGGGACGTAAGGACCCAAAATAGATGATGAGTTAGGAGAATTAGGAGGGGAAAGTGAAGGGACATAAGGGCCCAAGATGGAAGGAAGATGTGAAGCCCTTAGTATTGGTGGAGGAGGTCCAAGGATGGAAGTGTAAGACGCAAAAGGATAATCAATAAGTTCATCAGAATCTATATGACAACCAAGGACATCAGCATCTTTGGAGTGAGCATTGGAATTTTCAATAGAATTATGGACATCTTGAATAGGAGCAACTTCTTTGATATGATCATTCAAAGCTTGTGAAGACTTAGGAAGAGTAGAAAGTGGAAGTGAACATGGAGCGGTAGAACAAGAAGATGGAAGACTTTGATCTTGATAAGGATCGTTGGGTAGCATAAACACATTATTTTTTTCTTGATTTTCAATAGGCTCAACATTGGAAGTAACAACACCATTTTTAATAACATTAATGGAAGTATCATCTTTGGAAAGCGCAAGTGTGGTAAGGTTATTTTGATTATCAATAAGCTCAATGGTGTAAGTAGTAGCTTGATCTTGCTTAGGAGATGGTGGAATGAATGCGGAAGAGCGTAGAGGATCAAAGGAACCATGAAATAGATCAGAGACATCATGAAAATAATTGGATGACATGGAGGGTTCTTGATCTTGATATTTTTTTATATTATTTTCTTTATCATTTTTAAAGTCCTCTTGACATGGAGCCACTTCTAAGGACAAGGAAGCATGTTGGGATTGTATGGAAGACTTTAGAAGAGATGGTGAAGAATTAGCTAAAGTAGGTAGTATAGCAGACAAAGGCTTAAGATCTTTCGGTTTAGCATCATTAGAAGTATTTGCAGCAAATTGAAGGTGAGCTTGAGTTTCTTTAAGAGGTAGCCCTTGAGGATAACTGTAGGGAACTGCATGAAAAGTATTAGGATCTTTGATGGATGAAGGATTTGTGAAAGATTTGGAAGACTCAGAAGCTTTAGGAGATGTATGAGTGTTGGAAGAAGTAGGGGATGGAAGGGGACCATCGCAAGACAAAGGTTCCACATTAACATGATCTTGCTCAGAAGTGCAATTTTGATTTTCAATAGTGGTATTCTTAGAGGAAAGATTCTTGTAGTAGTAACGTTTATAATTAGCACATTGCATTTCATAGTCCTCAGTAGTAGTAGATGGATCATCATCAAGGTATTGTCTACAAATATAACCAAATTCTCTTTCGAAATCAAAATCATATGGATCACCATCACAATCTCTCCAATATGACGACCCATTTTCAGTAAGCATGAGTCTACAACTAGGAGGACTCTGAGGAATAGAGGTGTCATAAGTATCACTACAATGTCCATCATCATAGTCATCAAAGGTGTTACGAGGATTTTCACATTGCTCATTATGGTATGGCTCATGAAGAAAAGCAAGACTCTTGGGGGAAGTAGAGGAAGAACAAGATCATGAAGAAGAGGAAGGTGAAGACCTAGTGAAAGAAGAAAACTTAGCTAAGGAAGAATTTGAATGATGTTGAGAAGAGTCATGATAAGATTTGGAAGTTGAAGAAGGAGAATAATGTCTGGAAAAGGCATGGTAAGATGTGGAAGATGAGGAATGATGAGAAGACCTAGAAGATAAAGAGTGATTGGAAGAAGGAGATTATGAGAGAATCATGTCTATAATCCTAGCAAAGGCGTTGGACTCAAGCATCTTTTTGTTTACTCTTGCCTTAAGTTGATGACTTGCGGGATGGTTGGAAAAATAATACTGTTCGAATTGAGCAATGAGTTCGAGATCATCCCTTCTCAAGAGAAGTTCTATAGCAAGATAGTTGAAACTCATGATTCTAGAAGAGGAGGAATCAAGCATGAAAGAAATGAATAGAAGAGATGAAATAGAAGAAGGTAGACTAGATAATAAGAGGAAAAGAATCAAGAAGACATGAAAAATTTAGGAAGAAGAGAAAGAAGCATGAAGAAAGAAGAGAAAGGATGAAAATGGGAGTCTAGGAAGACATGAGAGATGTGGAAGAAAGGTGACCAAGAGTCATTTTGAGCAAATTGATACCATTGAAATTCATTTGGATATTGAGCAACATGACATAGCACCTAAGGTTTAACCTAGATTGACCAAAGATGACTGGAAGTGACACAAATCAACTTGGGATTGCAAGCAGCAATGAGATAGAAAAATAACTTTGTGCGATAGTTCCTAGGAAAACAATGTGACTCTTGACCAGTGAACGTGAAAAACTCAGTTTTGAAAGCAAGTTGGTCAATGTTGTAGGTTGTAAGTTCGATTTCACAGTTCAAAAATACAGTAATAGTAGATAATAGACAAGTTTGCAAATAGTAGGTGATCAAACATGTCATAAAACACTTGAAACAAGGGCAAAGGCAACCTTGCCAAGACAAGCACTTATGATATCAAAATAGAGAACCTTATGAATGCTATCATTTGTTTGAATGTTGAGAACGTTTACACTGGTATAACACAATCGAAGACAATTCAAGCAATTATTACCTAGAAGGACAAGGCTCATTACTTAGCAACTTGGCCCACAACTTGATGCTCCCTTGCCTCACACCAAGTGGTTGCCCACAAGAGATATTGATGTTGTCATGGAAGTGTCAAAAACACAACCAAAAGAACACATATGGTGAGTGTCTTGGGGTGATCCAGGTAAGTCCACTTGGATCAATCCTTGCACCAAGAAGCTAAGCGGCTAAAATAAGGTGGCCTCTATCTAATGGTTCGTAGTAAGGGCTTCTGTTCATAACACCCCTCTTGCTCCTCATAAAGGACTAGGACCTCGTGGCCTCAAGAGTACCTTAAGCATTCTTGCTCAATGCTTTCCCCATGGTCACAATCCCATGAGCTACTAACATCAAACAAAGACAAGTGTTATGTCTACCAAGGTTTTGTGTCCTCGATAGCCTTGAGATTATAGTGAGTTGGAATCACTCGCCACCAAGGAAAATGATGACAAGGTTGTCCCCACTTGGGTCATTCCTCTTGATTGCTCAAGAGTAGGCCCGCTAAAGGATCCTTATACTAAACAAAAAGTGGATTAACTCTTGAGGTTCAAGGTTTTTGGTTCACCACAAGGGTGAAGAGCATACTCCCCTATCTCAAGAATCTCTCCCAAACACACCAAGCAAATATTCAATTACCCCCTTGCTTTCAAAATCCCAAGATGGGTCAAGAGTTCTGTTTCACCACAAGGGTGAAGAGCATACTCTCCTACCACCTCAAAATTCCTACAACAAGGTATTAAGTGCCTATGAAATGAAACAACTAGTATATGCCGCACTTAATAAATAAAGCAATTAAACAAGCACTTGATTTGGTTTTTATGCTTAGGGCAGCCCTACAAAAACCATTAGTAGCCCTCTTTGACATGCATTCTTTTAGAAAATTTCAAGCAATGAGAGCACCTACAAGCACAACTTGTTAGCTTCACAATGGTTAGCACATCAAAAATCAAATAATCTACATGTAAAATAGCTAATCAAATGATAAAATCTGAAAATAAAACCATCATGGTTGGATTAGGCTTGGAAAGACCTTTCCAATGATATATCACACTTTGATTTTCAATACCATTTGCAAAATTTCAAAAAAAAAAAAAGGTGCCCAGTATCGGGTACAGACATAGTACAGACACCAGTATCGCACGATACTTCGCAGTATATTGGGTGATACTTTTCTAACTGTGCGATATTTCACTCGACACCAGGTGATATTCTCTACTATAGCTAGGCGATACTTCTGACAGGCGAAGTATCGCACGCGCATATAGAGGTATATCGTGCGATACTTCTGAAAAGTATCACACGACAGTCTGAGACAAAAAAATAGAGACTAAAAATTAAGCTAAAAACTTGCCGAAAAATTGAAGAAAAATGACAGAAATGCAGAAAAGGAAGGGACAAAGCTAGTCTACTCTGCCCCACGGTGGGCGCCAAAAATGTGTGCTATAAATGTGTCACACTTCTATGGATCATTACATGCAAGGAAACTCAAGAATGAGCCCTCACAAATCGATCCATAGCTCCCTAGGCATGGAGTGCAAGGGCTTTTAAGAATGCTCTCAGCTAGAGCTATTTAGCCTATAACCTTGCTAGTGAACCATGCAATGGGAGATTCAATGAAGACAAGGGCAAGAATGCCAATATCTCCAAGAATAAAAAATGAAAATGCAATGCAATGCTAACTAGAAATGAGAATGCAAGCTAAGCTATGAAAGGAAATATGCAAGTGTTACAACCCAAGCTAATTAATCTATGTGAGATTAATCTAAAACATGAAAGGAAATGATACCATGATGATACAACTACGATGCAAGCTAGGATGTGATGTAGATGCAAGATGAATGCCAATGATGCTCCAAATCTTCAAAACTTGATGCAAGAATATCTCCAAAAGCTTCAATGACTTAGAAAACCTGTAGCATAATAATTCAAGTATGTATGGTGTGTACAAATGAGGAAGAGAGCTCTTCTTTTATAGGAAGTGAAAAATAATGGACCATGGAGATTAAGAGGCAAAAGACTTAATCAACAATGGAGAAAAAAAAGAAGCTTGATCCTTGTGCACAAATATCCTCCAATAAGAAAATTAGAAGCATTTACTTTATGTTGAGCATTTACTTTATGTCCATGTGAGACAAAAAGTACTTTTCTTTTATTTTATTTTTTATTTTTCTTTATAAATAAGAATTAAATGCTTTATTTGTGCAACAAGGATAAGAAGAAAAGTGGGGATTTTTATTTATTAAAAGGGTAGGAAATATTCCTTTTAAATAAATAAAGACTTAGGATAAGATGGTTAGCCCATAGAAAATAATCGAATAAATGATAGAGCTAGGATTTGATCAAGAGCAAGCAATTTATGATTTAGCAAAAGGGGCTAATAGTCCAGGTGACCATTTTTAGGTGTATACACTAGTAAGAATAGAATTTAAGGAACCAAAAAAAGTAGTAAGAAACCCATTTCAGTGTGAAAAAATGTGGTTCCAAGATGAAGAATTCTTAATGAAAATTAGATAGTGGTGGCAAGACGGTGACTTTGAGGGATCTAAAATGTTTTGCTTTGTCTCCATATTAAAACATCTAAAAGAAAACATACTACAATGGAATAATAACCATTTTAAAAACATATTTAAGGACAAAATAGAAACTGAAGAGGAAATCAAGCAGCTAAAAGAAGAGGTAATTAAAAAAGGAATGAATAATGAAACATATCTCAAAGAAAAAAAAATTGCAAAATATGAAGATATATTAACAAAAGAAGAAATATTCTAGAAATAAAAATCAAGAGAAACATGGCTTTCAGAAGGAGACCGAAATACAAAATTCTTTCATAACAGTAACATAAACAATAGAAATATTAATAGAATTAAAAAAATCAAAGATAATGCAAGGAATGTAAGGGAAGAACCAGATCAAGTAGTGGAAATATTCACAAAGTATTATACAGATATTCTTAATAACTTTGAAAGCTCTAACCTAATAGCTCAAAACAACATGAAAGAATCAATACCGAAGCTTATCACAGAGGAGGATAACAAAACCTTAAACAAACCCTTCACCTTAGCGGAAATTAAAGAAGCTCTATTTGGAATTAACCTAGACAAATCTTCGGGACCTGATAGATTCCAAGCCTTTTTAAAAAAAAATGTTGGGACATAATAGGGCAAGATTTATGGAAAGCAATAGAAGCTTCTAGAAACGCAGGCTATCTCTTAGCTGAAATCAACAATACCTTTATAACCCTTATCCCTAAAAAATCTAAATATGAGAACCCAAGGGATTTTAGGCCTATAGCACTTTGTAACACTATTTACAAGGTATTATCCAAAGCGTTAGCAAATAGACTTAAAAAATTATTACCAAAACTAATATCAGAAGAGCAAATAGGGTTTGTTCCAGGAAGATCGATATTGGATGAAATTATCATTATGCAAGAAACTATTCATTCAATTCAATCCAATAAAGATGTGTGCATGTTTATGAAATTAGACATTCAAAAGGCCTATGATAAGGTCGACTAGATATTCCTTTGTAAAACTCTAGAAGCATTTGGCTTTGCACGACAATGGATCAACCTTATTTTTAACTGTATAACCACTCCCAAAATATCACTTCTCATCAATGACACTCCGAAAGGATTCTTTGGTATATCTAGAGGAATCTGACAAGGAGACCCAATGTCACCATTTTTATTTATTATCATGGCAGAAGATTTTAGTAGATCCATTATATTAGCACAATTAGAAAACAAGATCAAAGGTGTAGCAGTAGTTGATGGCATTCCAGAAATTACACACCAACAATTTGCGGATGATATAATCCTTCCTGGGATAAGCACAATACAAGAAGCACAAAACTTTAAACAAATTATACACACTTATTTGAAAGCATCGGGTCAAAAGGTAAATGAGGCCAAATCAGAAATATTCTTCTTGAATACTCATGAGGAAATAGAAAATAGAATTTGTAATATTATGGGGTATAAGAAAGGTACATTCCATTGCAAATATCTAGGAATCCAGCTAGATATAGGGGCTAGGAAAGGAAGAACGTGGGAACCCTTGTTTGAAAATCTAGATAAGAAAATAGGAATCTGGAAAGGGAAATGGCTAACCAAGGCAGGTAGGGTTACTAAAATTAAATCAATATTATCTGCAACACCCATATATCAAATTTCATGCTTACCACTACCTATAGGAGTACAAAAGAATCTAGAAAGAAAATTTTGAAACTTCTTTTGGAGTGGGATAGAGGAATTTTTTTATAGCAATGATCAAATGGGAAAACATATGCAGATCTAAGGACCTAGGTGGGCTTGGTATCAAAAACCTCAAGTGGAAAAATGAAGCTCCAAGAGCAAAGCTTGTATGGAGAATGTATCAAGAAAAGGATAGTAAATGGGCCAAAATTCTATACCAAAAATATCTAAATAGTTTGGATCCAATATCACTCTTTAGAACTTGCAATCCCCCTAAAGGCTCACAAATGTGGGATTTCATGATGCAATGTCATTCTATCATAACCAAAAACCTCACATGGGACGTAGCAGAAGGGAACAAAGCCTTATTTTGGGAAGATTCATGGGATGGGTTACCACCATCAAATAAATGCAACCTTCCAGTAAACATCAAAATCTCTCTAATTGAACAGTGGGGGAAACTCATCAAGGATTACATAGAAATGTTCAATAGCAATGGAAAAACATACTGGAAATGGAAATCAACCGAAGAAACCACTTTAATGGATCAAGAAAAACAAGCCTTTGAACAATTCCTGAGTCAAAGGCCATTAAGCCTCAAAGATAGAAATGATAAAATAATATGGGTGGCATCTAACAATGGGAATTATAATGTTAAGAAAGGATATGAACTAATCACCAATTAAAAAATATGGGAGAAAATAGATATACCTCTAAACCTCTACTGGGACCCAGCATGCCTCCCAAAATTAGGCATCTTCCTATGGGCAACAATTCAAAATCGAATCCTAACAACAGATAGGTTCACTAAAATGGGTTTTGAAGGTCCATCACAGTGTCCTCTATGCAAAAACAACTCAGAAACCACATAGCATTTATTATACCAGTGTTCCTTTGCCCAAAAAGGATGGCTATGGCTTCACAAGAAATTAAATTGGACAACTGCACTTACCAAAGAGTTACATGACAACTTAAAAAGCTGGCCAAAAGGTAGAAACTCAATGACATATGGAAATCTATGGAAAATAGCTCCATCAATTGTATTATGGGAAATATGGAAAGAATGAAACAGACGCATCTTCAAAAACAAAGAGATGTAAGATGCCTCATTTCTTAATAAAGTAGAAGGAAGCATAACAGAAGTAATAAACAATCACTTGAGAAACATAATGAAAGAAGAGGGGTCCTTCACATACTGGGATGCTGATATGAAGAAGAATTGGAGAAACCTAATTAATCCATCAATGACCTATAAAAAGGCAAATAAAGAAGCAAGGATAAACTGTAAATGGGAACTGCCACTAAGGGGATGGACTAAACTGAATTTTGATGGAGCATCTAGAGGAAATCCAAGCAAGGCTGGACTATGGTGTATCATCCACTCAGACAATGTTGTCTGGTTAGCCAAACGAGCAAAACCACTGGGAATCCAATCTAATAACATAGCAGAACTTGAAGCTCTAATGGAAGGTCTCAAGATATGCCTAGAATTAGGTATCAAAAAAGTCATAATTGAAGGAGATTCACAAATTATTTTGAATGCACTAAGAAAGGGCAGTACCTCTAACTGGAAAATAAACTCCGAACTTAAAGACACTCTTCCCCTTTTAGACCAATTTGAAGATACCAAAATCCAACATATATGTCAGGAAGGGAACAAAGAAGCATATACCTTAGCAAATAAGGGAGTAGATGGAGAAGATATATATGTCAAAAATTATGAGCAAAATTCATAAACACATAATATACTTAAATGAAGGAAAACAAATTAAAAAAATGGCAATCCTAGATAATAATCAGTACCACCTATCCTTATTTAAATCAAGAAACCACAAATTAGGAAATCAAGATAATGTTAGTCTAAGGCAAATGAAAAGTTAAGCATATGTACTTATGAACACTCAATCAAAGTTCAACACATAGGTTGTGTTTACGCATCACCTTTCACACAAAGTCTAGAGTAGGGGTAACTATTTGTTTTTTATTTCTCTTAAATAACTTAATACTCCTTCAAATCCTATGGTAAACATAGAGAGATGACCAAGCAAAGAATAATCAGATAATGCAAGCTAAGTAAGATCTTATTTATTATTATTATTTTTATTTCTAATTTTTAAAAATTTAAAAATCAAAACACTATGTAAATATAAGAATCACTGGCCCTGAAAACCATGTATTTTAATGTATAAATCTAAGTTTCAAACTAATAAATATAATCAAATAGAATGTCTACAACTTTCAAATCATTAAGATCCTGAAGACTTAAAACAAGGTTAATGAAATTCTCTATCTAACAACAATTAACTCTAGTTGTTAAAATGTCAATTTCTCAGACAGTGAGAACCAGATATGATTAGAGGAATATTTTATTCTTTATTATTATTATTATTATTATTATTATTATTATTTTTCCTTGAAATGAAAGATACTAACATAGATCTTGGCCAAGAAAGTCATTCTCTTTGCAGATTTTTAATTCTACAAGATGAGGAAGGACTGGAAGCTTAATTAGCTCATGGACAATGCAACATACCAGATTCATGTCGAATAATGGGCAAAGTAGTGCAAATATAACAAATTATAACAAGTAAAGGATGTAAAATGTACAAATAAGAATATAAGCATTCTAATATAAAGGAAAATCTTTGTAAAGATGTAATACTTTTTAAAATGGACAACCTCTAAAGTAGGTAGAGCAATTGGGGTATGCCCCTTTTATTCTTTGTATAATATAGGACCCTGGGTCCTGGGCAAGAGTGGAGGTTTTCTTTCACCGTTCTTATTGATGTCATGGTCAACACCTCCTTGGAGATTCGTGACATGGCTTAACTGCCCCTCGTGGATCAGGTTCAATCTGGCATTTATATTAGGCATTAACAGTTTGAGCTTTTGGTGCAACGACAAATGATTCCAACAATTGGTATCAGAGCCTTGGGTCACAGGTTCGAGTCTCCCTTCAGTGGGTGCTGAAGGCTTAGTCAGTGCTGAGGGGGAGATTGTTGACTTGGTGGTCAGCACCTCCTTGGAGATTCGTGACATGGCTTAACCGCCTCTTGTGGATCAAGTTAAATCTGGCATTTGTATCAGGTATTGACAGTTCGAGCTTTTGGTGCAATGACAAATGATTCCAATAGTTCTTTCCTACCAATGCCTGTTTGAATGGAGACTTTGTAATTCAATTTAATATTATAATCTACAGGGCTTCGGCCTTTTACCAATAAAAAAAGAAGAAGCTTTATTAAGTAATTCAATTCCTTCCGCACAGTTCATTTGTGTCTAAAATGACTACTAAATATTTTTGCATTAAAATAATTCCAATAATGATCCTTTTAATTTAAATCACATTAGTTAATTCTCATTTATTTACTTGATTAATTAAATAATAAATTTACCTTTAGAAACTTACCCATTTAAATTAAACTATGTTAATAGTGGAAATTATATTCCAATTAAATTTACCATTAATTTAATCATAATTATATCTAACTATTTTCATCCATTAATAATCTCATTAATTTTCTCTTGGATAAATACTAATGTAATTAATAGATCAATTGATTAATCCAACTAATTTAAATCATATATTGCAAAATTCCACTAACTAAATTAAAATTGTCCAATAGATTAAATTAATTAATTAACTTGACCATAATTTAAAATTAAATCTTATCCTTCCACTAAATAGATCCAATTAAAAGAAAATGGAAAAAAAAAAAAAAACATTGCCCACAAAAGTGTTCTCCTATTTTGAAATTTTCAAACCCATAAAAAAAATAAAAATTCCAATCCTAATAGGGTTTTCAAACCAAAAGAAGGAAAAATAAGGAAATGAGTCATTTTACTTGTCTCATTTCCTCTCTTCCTTCTCTCCTCCTCAACTCCAACCCTAATTCGAAATTAGGGTTTGGGGAGGATTTTTGGCATCTCCATGCCTCCCCAAAACTCTTTCCCCTCTTCTCTATTTTCCCCATTCTTTGTTTCTTGTAGGGTTATCATGGAGTTTTTCAAAGGATGGAGATCTTCACCAACAAATGGAAGGTATACCCTTTTGGTTTTTTTGTGTTACTATTCATATAAGCCTTTTTTTATAAGCTAGAATATGTATTTTTTTTAGTTTGTTTATTAATTTATTTATTTTTAAAAACAAAGTTTATTGGAGAGGATTGTGGCTTACCCTCCCATTGGTCGCAGTCGTGGCCACACACGGTGGTGGCTACGACCTCCCACCGTGGGGTACCCCCGACTGTGGCGGCCTCCACAAGCAGCAACAAAGCCGCAACTATGGGTCACCACAGCACAGAGTTCCTTGTCGTCGTGCCCTCCCTCTTGTGAGGGGTACAATTTCAACTATGAAAAGAGATATTTAAATTTGTTTTTATAGTTTATTTATATATATATATATTTATAATCATTTTTTATTATTATATATAATCCTATTTAAAAAATAAATAAAAGCAACATATTTGTTTATTTACATATTTTAATTCTATATATATATATATATATATATAAAACTAATATTGGCAATAAACTAAATTTACACTTTACTTACTAAAATAAACAACACTTAATAACTCAATGAAATTTCCATAATATAATTAGTTACATACACAAACATACAACATCTCACTTTTTTTTAATATTAAGAGGTAACATAAAACTTAATCATAAACACACTCTGAAACCAAACTAATATCTTTTTTTTTTTTTTTGCAATAAAATGGTGTGGACAACCAAAACATAAATAAAATTTATGTAACCAATAATAAAACAACAAACTTTCTTTTCAAATAACTCTCATGATTAATTTTTTTTTAAAGAACTTACTGAACTTAAAATTTCATTTCGCATACACTCATTTATCTTTATTTTCATGATGTCTTAAGTATTGGAATAATATTTAAAGTTTTTTTCCCAAAGAAAATTTATTTACACTAAATCTGAAGTAATACTTTACAACTAACAAATTTAAACAAGAGCCTAATAATTCCTTGGAAACTTCCATAAAATACAATTTCTTTGAAATACACATAAAACATAACAAGAAGTTTTTTTTGTGTTAAATATTAAGAGATAAAATCAAACATAAACAAAATCACAATTTGAAAACTAACAAATACATTTTTTTTCTTCATATAATACAATTCGTTCTAATAAACAATATAAAATCTTTTTGAACATAATTCCTCCATAAATCCCTTTCTTTTTTTACAAATGTACCCCAACTTAACCCATAGCTTTTACAAATGAAATTGACATAATGGAAGTATACACATAAATTTCTCTATTTTCAAATGATATCGTAGATCTTCAATTAACCCTTGCAACACGCACATAAAAATCCACTTCCTAAAAATGCCTTCAAATTTTGTGTAATGTCCTCGCCAAGGAACCCATAAGGAATCGGGTCTTTAACCTAAAATTATAACTAACAATTTTTTTTCTAACGTTCTAACATTCCATTATTAACATTCATAAGTACATTCCTTAAGGTTCCCTTATTGATTTCATTTACCAATAACAAGCATTGCATTTCATTACTATTCAAATTGAATTCCATTTCCTTTTCCTTTACTTTGCATTTCATTTCAAAATATAAGAGAAGGGTAATGTTGAGATTGATAGCATCATTCAGATAATTATCACATATGTATATGTGTATATATTAATATATATATTGTAGAAATATTATATATATTAATATACACTTAAATAAATAAATAAATAAATAAATATATATATATATATATATATATATATATATATATATAATTATATATATTAATATATATATAATTATATAGATTTTTTTTTTTTGATCGATAAACGGCTAGAGCCTTTGAATATATTTTATTAATAAAGAATTTTAATACAGATCCTCCGTTCAAACGGGCACTGGTAGGAAAGAACGGGGAAGAAAACCTCCAATCTTGCCCGGGACAAAGTCCTAATTTTATAGATGTCTTAGGGGCATACCCCTGCGTTTTACATATTAGTTTAATCCTTCTCAAGGATATTGATCACTTTACAAATAGATTTATTGAATCTTATTTAAAGATACATTTTGCTTCATGGGATTTGATAAGTTGTCTTCGAATGTTGGAGGGTATTTGTCAGGTTATCTTCAAATGGAGGTGTTCTACTTTCCTTAGCTTTTTTCATTACCTGTATACATCATCATAAAGACAGAACAAGAGAAACTTCCATAGAAAATACATGTTAGTATTGTTAGAGTTAAAGTATAATATGACAGTTAATTAATCCAGGATTAAATAGGTTGTCTTACACAGTAATTAATTTTACAAATAGTTACTGTTTGTTAGCTTTATTTGGATAGATTTCAAATTGACGGGGGTATAGAAACCTTCATGGATGAAGATTTAACTATGAAGGAGAAAACCAGTGAGAACATGTGTTTAAATGTATTGTCTATTGCTACTCAACATATACAGAGCATAACATGTACTATCTATGATGTCATTCACAAATACATGTGTAAATCTAAATGGCGTCCATATACATGTCAATGACTTACATATATGCATACATATGCCACTCTTTATAAGCTACTTATTCAATAAAATGTCCATGACAGCTTATAAATCTGAGAACAATAACATCAACCATAGGCTACATCTGAAAAAGGAAGGGAGAGGAGCCAAAAGATAGAGACAAGGAGGGGATATGAATAAGACACAGTAGTGAATAAGCTGGCAGGGTGGACTTAATGCCATCTCAATGACTAGTTACAGAGTGTGGGGATTTGACAACCACATAGATATTGTTCCCAATGGAATAAAGGTCAGAGCCAAGAGAGAAGATAGATAGGGGGGGTAAAAAATAAAATGTCTAAGGATTAGAAGACTCTATAGATTGCAATCAGAGAACTGGACTAGTTAATATTCTTAAATGCAAAAGATCTAAGTTCATATATTAATACCAAATTCTATTAAACAAAATTCCACGAGTCTTTGATCATTAGAGTATCTTAGTAATACTAAATATTGAGAGTCTTTATGTGGCCGAATGTATGATCTATCTAAGATTTAATATAATCTAGCGAGTTTCTAAGGAATTACATTCTGTAAATACATCCTTTATTTGTCAGCTTCCTCATATTTTTCTGTGAAAACCATAATGATATCCAAGATATCCACCTGATCTTTCGACTGGAAGTTGGGGGGGAAAACATAAAAGGTCCATTCAGAAGGAGAGAGAAGGGAGGTTGTTCAAATCGGATCTAGGTTCAACATACGCTCTGGTAGAGGTGAGATAGTTGGATAGCCATTCTCTGTTGTTGTCTTCTATGATTCCTTGCCATTGCATTAGGAATTGATTGCTAGCTTCCATGTTTGCCCATTCCTTGTGAAAGGTTGGTGGGTCTCTGATGAGAAGGACAGGGCATGTAGGATACAGGGTAGTGTCAAGGACCCCTGGGGGTAGGGCCATATAAAGTTCTGGAAGGGGAATATGGTTATTGAGGTCAATGCTCATCACTGCTTCTTCTAATCCTGTTAACCAGATGGGGTTGAATATATTGAAATAGAGACGGAGGATGTCCCATTTTCCTATTTTTGCCCTTACCATGCAACCAATAAAAGACCCTATTATGTCAC
Source organism: Chamaecyparis obtusa (assembly GCA_027943335.1). NCBI lineage: Eukaryota > Viridiplantae > Streptophyta > Pinopsida > Cupressales > Cupressaceae > Chamaecyparis > Chamaecyparis obtusa. Next base: position 25,268 of record BSBK01003720.1, on the reverse strand, counting down.
TTTTGGTTCTCCAAGAGAGTTCATACCTGAAGATGCCTTCTCCCATTGCCCTGCTGATTGCCACCCTTGATATGTCGTCTACAAGGTTTAGAATCCGTGACCATCTTTCAGGTCTAACATTCCCCCAGAAAGCTATGGTTCGAGTTTCGGTTGCATGATATAGGCTAATGAAGGTCTTCATTGCACTGGCAGAGAGAAGGTGAGAAGATTCAAAGAAAGATGACATTTCTTGTTGTTAAAGAGGGCCGAAGTTTCAGGAAAGATCGGGAAACTGTTGAAGGTTCAGGAAAGTTCTAACATAATATGTGAACACTACCGAGGAATTCGAGTGCCAATATATACTGATGGAGTAAAGCAAGGATGAGGTTAGTTATGACATATAAAGTGTTATGAATTGTGACATTGAGTTTTGATCTAATGCAAATTTTACTCAAATATTAATGTATATTTCATTAAAGAGATTACTTATTGTATGCACCGCAGTTTCTATATGTATAATTCAGTTTCTTAACTTTTAATGTCATTACCTTAGCGTAAGAGTTTGTTCAATGCTAGGGTATTAGTGGAAGGGATAGGAGAACCTAGGTATTTTAGACCATATTTATATATTCATATAAACTTAGATATATAAATATACTTGTGTTTAATATATCTATAAATGTAAGCCTTATATGTATATATATTTATATGTCCTGAAATACATAGTGTTTGAGAATTTCTATGAGGGCCCTAGAGATAATAATGGATTTATTAATTCTTAGTTAGATTTTATTATCTGATCTGATTAGAAGGATTTCTTTGCCATCCGCTCCTTCATTGGCCAGCTTATCAGCCTCAGTATTGCCTTCTCTATAAATGTGTTGAATAATTACTTCTTCTATTTTATCAATTTTTTTAGTTACTTCTTCTAATTTAGAGTTGATCCTCCAATTAGGGGTGGTTATTTTCCTTAATGCATTTAGAATGATTTGAGAGTCTCCTTCTATTATTAATTTCTTAATTTTAAGTTTGTTGCTGAATGAAAGTCCTTTGCTTACTACTTCTAGCTCTGCTATGTTGTTAGTTGTCTGGCCTAGGGATTTAGCTTTTTTGACGAGCCATTGTCCCAGATGATCTTTTAGGATAAATCCCATTCCTGATGCCCTAGGATTTCCTCGGGAAGCACCATAAAAATTGAGCTTTGTCCAGCCTTGGAGGGGGGGGGGGGTGCCCAACTACACTCCTTTCTCACTGTGGTATTCTTTGTTTTATAATATAAAGGTGGATTAATGATTTGGGGCTAGTGTTTTTTAATTTCTGCATCCCATGATGTGAAAGTACCTTCAAATTTGGGAGTTATTTTGAGGTGGTTATTTATAACTTTTGTTATAGATACTTTTATTTTGTTGACTAATTGGGAAATTGACATTTCTAGGTTTTTAAAGATTCTTTTGTTTCTCTCTTTCCATATCTCCCAAGTTATAATTGCTGGGGCAATATTCCATATTTTATCATAAATATTTTTCTCTCTACTTTTGGGCCAACCGTGAATATGATCCTTCCAAATGTCTAGAAGAGGCGAGGTCCAGTTGATTTTTCCTTTAATCCATTGCCAACATTCGTTGGAGAATCTGCATTGATAAAGTAGGTGGTCAGCTGTTTCAATGTTGCTTTTACAAAGTGTGCATCTAGAAGGACCTTGGAAACCCATTTTATTGATTTCGTCAGCAGTGAGTATACTATTTTGAAGAGCCGCCCATAGGAAGATTCTTGCTTTGGGCAGGATAGCTGGGTCCCAACATAGATTCATTGGGATACTAATATCCTTCCACCATTGGGAGTTGAGGATCAAATTGTATCCTTCTTTTACTTTATATGTCCCATCGTTAGATAAGGCCCATCTTAGTTTATCCTCTTTGTTGTTTAGGTGTACTTTACGGTCTTGAAGGATTCCTTCTAGTTTGGTTCGGTCGTTCATTGGAATGTTGATGTTAGAGAGGGGTTTCCATTTCCATGGATTGTCTTCATTTGATAGATCTTGTTCCACATAATCTCTCAATTTTGTTCCCCATCTTGCTTTTAGGAGATTTATAGTTTGATTGGAGATGTTATAAGTGTCAAGATGAGGTAGCCCATTCCAGGAGTCTTCCCAGAAGAGGGCATTGTTTCCATTTCCTAGATCCCAGGTTACATATTTGGAAATGATATAGCGGCATTTAGATAAAAAATTCCAAAATGCTGATCCTCGAGGTGGGGATTTTGTTCTGAATAGAGAGGTTGGATCTTCAGGATTAAGGTATTTGTTATAAAGGATTCTGGCCCATTTATTGTCATTATCCTGAAACATACGCCATGCCAGTTTAGCCCCTAAGGCTTCATTTTGCCATTCTAGGTTTTTGATGCCTAGTCCTCCTATTTTCTTTGGTCTACATATATTTTCCCATTTGATTAGGGTTGCTTTCTTTTTATTTTCTGTCCCATTCCAAAAGAAATTTCTTAATTTGGATTCAATTTTTTTACTGGTTTTTTTAGGGATTGGCAGACAGGATAACTGGTATGTTGGTAATGTTGTTAGGACAGCTTTGATTTTAGTTGCTCTTCCTGCTTTTGTTAGCCATTTTCCGTTCCAATTATCTGTGTGTTTGTTGATTTTGTTGAGAATATCTTGCCATCCTGGATTTTGCTTCTGCTCGTTTCCTAAGTGGATCCCTAGATATTTGCAAGGAAATTTTCCTTTTTTAAATCCTAATAGATTACATATTTGGTCTTCCTGGTTTTTTGGTGTGTTTAGGAAGAAGATTTTAGATTTTTATGTATTGATTTTTTGTCCTGATGCTTTGGTATATTTGTCTAGGACAGTTTTATAGCTCTTGGCTTTAGAGATTGTGCTTTGACCAGCCAGAATAGTGTCATCTACGAACTGCTGGTGAGTTGTGTTTTCCACATTATCTGTTACCGGGATACCTAGAATTCTGGATTGACTCTGAGCATGCTTAATAGTTCTACCCAAAGTTTCAACCATTATAATAAAGAGGAAGGGTGAAATCGGGTCACCTTGTCGAATGCCTCTAGAGGCGCTAAAGAAACCTTCTGGAGTTCCGTTTATAAGTAGGGAGAATTTTGGGGTAGAGATGCATTGGTAGATGAGATTTATCCATCCCCTTGAAAATCCAAAAGCTTCCATAGTCTTGCATAAGAATCGCCAGTCTACTTTTTCATAAGCTTTTTGAATGTCTAATTTTAGGAACATACATGCTTCTCTATTTGACTTAGCAGAGTGGATTGTTTCCTGGATGATGGAGATACCATCTATTATTGATTTTCCAAGCATGAATCCAGTTTGTTCTTCCGATATTATTTTGGGTAAAAGAGTTTTGAGTCGGTGGCAAGGGCTTTGGATAGGATTTTGTAAATTGTGTTACATAGAGCAATGGGTCTATAGTCTCCGGGGACTTTAGCATTGCTTTTTTTCAGGATGAGTGTCAAGAAAGTGTGGTTAATTTCCTTAAGAATAGAACCCCCATTTCTAGTTGCTTCTATGGCAGCCCATAATTCTTCCCCAATTATTTCCTAGCATTTTTGGTTAAAAAAGGCTTGGAATCCATCCAGGCCTGGGGATTTTTCTGGGTTAATACTGAAGAGGGCAGCCTTAACTTCCTCTAGAGTGAGGGGTTTATTTAAGAGTTTATTGTCTTCATCCGAAATGATTTCGGGAATATTTCAGAGCATTTCAATCTGGGCTGTATGATGTGATATTTCATAATTGTTAAGACAATCTTTAAAATAGTTGATTAACTCTTCAGTAATCTTTGAGGGGTCAGAGACCATATTTCCTTCTGTATTTTTTATGTGTTATATGTCTAAGGTTTCTATTTTGTATAGCACTATTGTGGAAGAATTTTGTGTTTCTGTCTCCTTCTAGCCATTTTTCACGCGATTTCTGGCGCCAGAATATTTCTTCTTTTGCTAATATTTTTTCTTGTTTAGTCATTAATTCTTTTTCTTTCATATATTTGTTATTATCCATGCCTTTTTTTATTACTTTGTTATTAAGGTTTTTTAATTCATCTTCTATTTCAAGTTTTGTTTTAAATATATTCTTGAAGTGTTTTTTATTCCATCCTTTTATTTTCCTCTTTAGATTTTTCATTTTTGTTATGAAACGAAACATTTTTTACCCTTGAGTTAGGTCTTCCTCCCACCATTTTTTAATGTGTTCCATAAATGTTGTATCTAGAAACCACATTTTTTCACATTTAAAGGCACTTCTAATTGGTTTTTTGGGTTCTAAGATATTAAGGGTTATGGGAAAATGATCCGAACCTGATATTGGGAGAATCTTTGCCATAATATCCATGTCGAAGCTGCTTAGGTCTCCTTTAACCAGGAATCTGTCCAATCTTTCAGCAATGTAGTTGAAGTCCTTTTTTCTGTTGTTCCATGTAAATATTCCATTTTTTGTCAGTATATCTGCAAGCATATTTCTTTCTGCCCAGCTTCTGAATTCTCTAGTTACCTGTGATGTTGCTTGAGCTCCACCATATTTTTCTTCCCTTGTCATAATCGCATTAAATCACCTCCTATGAATACTGTCATTTCTGGATGATTGGAGAGAAAGGTACTGATCTCCCGCCATACTGTGATTTTATCCAGAGTAGGTGTGGGGCCATAAATATTGATGAGTATGAATTCTAAATTATTTTTAAGGCTTGCCACTCTGCTGCTCATCCAATTAGAGTTTTTATTATTTACACTTAGGTTCACTTTTCGGGGGTTCCAAATCATTCTGAGTCCTCTGGAAGCTCCGGTGGATTCTTTGAAATCTGACTGCCATTGTCTTAAACTTTGCCCAATTTTATTGCTTCCTGCTACATCTAATTTAGTTTCCTGGATTAGTATAATTTCTTACTCAAAGGCTATTAAATTTTGTTTTAAGAGCCATTTTTTGCTAGGGGCATTTAACCCTCTAGCATTCCAGGAGGTGATCTTCATTGTGGATTGGGAAGGCTCTTCCCCTTCCCTGCATGTAGTATGTCATTGATTTTTTTCTTTTCTTTGGCTTGTCCTGCAACTTCTCTTAATTCTTTAAGGGACTTTCTACCTCTTCTACCTTTTAGCTTGCCACATTTAGGGTGGTTTATACCTTCTTCATTTGCTGAGATTCCCAATAATTCTATGTCTATCTACTTGCTTTCATCCTTATTTTTTCTTGTTTCATCCATCAGTAGGTCATTAATGAGATGAGTAGTTATGTTTTCCTCCTTTGTCTCTACATCCTGATTTTCTTCTTCTAATTTTTCTCTTTCTGCCAGATTAGGAGTTTGGTTGACTTCTCTTTTTTCCATTTCTTCCCAATCTGGTGTATTTAATTGAAATCCCATTTTTATTTCATCAGCCTCTCTTTTTGATATGCTTGCTTCTTTTAAGATTTCTTCAATTTCTAGTGGACACATGGATGTTTGCTTACCATTACCATCTGCTTTATTGTTTTCTGGTTCTTCTGGAGCAAAGATATCTGTACCATTTGTCAGAGTCTGCCAAAATTTGTAGCTCTTTCTCTTGTTCTTTTTGCGGATTGTAATGTTGTTCCATTGTTCATCATCTGCTGCTGGTATTTTAGCCAAGTTCTGGTTAGGAGTTGCTGTGTTATCGAAAGATTCTACTTGTCCTTCTATTTCTGTTTGCAAATCCCTAATAGCCAATGGTTCCTGATTTACCCCTTTGTGTTCTGGGGAATTTGGGATCTTCTTATCTTCCCGTGTGGTGGAGTGTTCTCTGTGCATTTGCTTAGAGATGACTAACAAATCTTCTATATCACTTTGTATGAGTGTAATTTCATGGTTCGGTAAGTTTAGTTTTTTCTTGTTAATCTCCAATTCCTCAATATTGTCTCTGCATTTATTGCACTTATTAAGTGCTGAAAATGTATCTTGATTAGGTGCCATATGTTCTCTGAAGTTTTCTGCTATTATCTCTTCCTGAGGTGCCTTTGGCTACTCTAAGAATTATTCTCCTCTTGTATTTAAGTTTTTTTGTGGATCCCATTCTGATGAGCCATCCCTTGTGGATCCTTTTCTCTGGCTGATAAAACTGAGTGTTTCTTTGATGTTTGTGGCTTTAAAGCCAACTTTAGTACTTGGAATTATTATGCCAGAGCATTCTCCCTCACAGATTGAAAATTCTAAATTCTAAATAGATCTATTTGTGATTAGTTTTTTAAATAGGGGTTTTATTGGTCTTGAATCCGATTCTACCAGGAATTTGATGTTGCTTTCCTTGTAGTAATCTGATTCAATTCCAATCAATTTTCCGAAGAAATTTTCTATCTTGGTTAGGGTTTTGAAATGTTTAATTTTCGGGGGGAAATTTTTACATTCTAACCAGTATGAGGTTTTATTTAGTTTTCCTTCTGACCAATTAGGTTCCCATGTTATAAAATTAACTAGAAATCCTTTATAAAAGCAATTTTTTATTTTAGCTAGTAGATTTCTAGTTCGAATTGATTTACAAAGAATGAACAATGAATTTTTTGCGAAGGAACAAATACTTACCTGTTCCTAGCAGTATTTCTCAATCCTTCTTTTTAAGTGTGGGATTTGCTTGCTAGGGCCATTCCAGACTGCATAAATTCCTCTTTCTTCTCATTCTTGCCATCGTTCTTCAATGAAGTTGTCACTTATGATCATTATATCTACAAAGTTGTTGTCTGGTAGCTTTTTGCCTTCGCAGGTTGCAGTTTTAGGGATTCCATACTTCTTTTGTGTGGTGGAATGTATACTTTTTGTCATTCGGCTTCCAATGTCTCTGATTTAGTTTTTTCCATCATATTTGTCTGAGACCCTAATGTTGTGCGGTTGGCATCACATATATAGAGCGGCGGTATTGAAGCTTTTGATTCATTCTTTTGCTCTTTGAATTCTTTTTTAAATCCATTGCTTCCAATTTGAGTTTCATTTCTTTGACCTTCTTTAGGGTTCGGTCTTCTTTGATTTCTTCGTAGAAGTTGGTGAATTTGGCCTTGATTCGATTTCTTCTTTTTTCTTTGGATGATTTGCTATCCTTTTTCCGGCTCCTGAGCCCGCTCTTCATCATTTTTCCTTGTTATGATTGCGTTCCTCCTATTTTCATGGGCTTCCACGATATCCTTAAAGGATTTAGTATGATGTGTGTTTCTATTTGATAGAAGTTCAAGTCTGTTGGCAGTTGTGATTTGGTTTCCAATAGAGATTGTTTTTCCATAGCCTCGCGCGCTTCTGTAATTGTCTTGATTTATGTTTGCCCTGGGTTTAGGGTTTACTGCTCTAGAGTTGGGGCATGTAATATTAGTTTTTGTCATTTGCTTTTTCCTTTGAACATTGCTTGAATTTAGTGGATTGAATGCTCGTTTGAAATCTGAGGGTTTCGTATTGACTTGAAATATCTACTTTCCATCGAATTTTGCATTTCATAATTTTTCTGCCATTTTTGGTTTTCTACCACTGAAAATATTATCAACATGGTCATTTCCTTACCGCACTTGATCTATGTAGAATCAAGGAGGGAAGGCTTGGCTACTATTCCTTTAGAGCGCACTAACGATTCTATACCTTCATTTTTAGCTTTTTCCTTCTGTTTGGCAATAAACTCTACTAGGTGATCATAAGAGGGATGCGACTGTTCCATTTTTTGGCATTCATTCTTTTTGTGGTTGTAAGTCCAACAGTTGAAGCAGTACCCCGTAAATTCTGCACTTTCACTTTGAATATTTCCTTCTCCTGCAATCATCCTACGTTATCCACCCTTTGATTGTCATAGAAAATCTTGTCTACGTCCTTCGACATTCGCAGATTAGCATGAATAAAACCTAGATTTATTTGCCTCCGTTGAAAGGCAATCTTCCTTTTTGCGTGAGATTTTCGCATTTTCGCTCAAGTATATATATTAGTAAATATTAATATGTATATATATAATTATAATTACATACATATTAATATTTATATATTAACAAAATGAAATATTAAATTAACCGTTGAAATCTGTTATATCGATAGCTTATCGGGTTTACTTCATCCACCGATAACTATCGGTTTAGACTATATGTATTAGTAAACTGCTAACTATCGGTTTACAATACCAATGCTAATTAGGCAATATACACTGCAGTTTACAATACCGATAATCTCTGTTAAAGTGGTAAAAGCTGCAGTAAATAATATTTGGTAAAGGGTATGTGATGGGACGTGACTCATACATGAGTCACATCTCATCAGAATTTACAATGCATTATAAATACTTAGACTTATTTGCTGCTAAAGACACCGAATATAGAAAGCATACAGACTTAATAAGAAGTGTCTATGAATCTCACTAAACTAGAGATTCACTTAATATCAGAAGTTTATTAATCTTTACATGGTATCAGAGCCTTGGTTCTGAAGGATTCAAGAGACTAATAAACTCGTAGAATTTTAAACTTGGCAAACATGATCAGATTCAAGGATAGACTTGAAGGCATTGATCATTTTCAATCATGGAAGTTTAGAATCATAATGCTATTGAAAGAAAATAAAGTTGAATCCTTCATTAAAGTAGACAAATTAAAACCAGAAGCAGAACCTGATATATCAAATTGGAATGAAGGAAACAATAAAGCCATGAAGATAATCATTGATGGGGTTAGAGATCACATCGTTCCTATTTTATCTAAATATGAAAGGGCATATGAAATGTTCAAAGCACTAGAGAAAACTTATGAGATAAGTAATGCCAGCAAGAAATTAGCCTTGAAGAGGGAAATAAATCACATAAGTATGAATAAAAATGAGAAAATAAATTCGTATTTTATGAGAGTCTCAACTCTAAGAGATCAACTTTCACTATTGGGCTATGAAATTGATGGCAAGGAATTAGCTTTGATTACTCTGGATGGTCTGCTTGAATCTTGGGAGACTTTTGTCTCTAGCATAAGTGCTAGATCCAAATTTCCAAAATTTGATCGACTAAGAACAGATTGTCTACAAGAGGAATCAAGATTAGATAAGAAAGGAATAAAGAAGAAGACAAATGATGAGGATATTCATGCACTAAATTTGAGCACTCACAAGAAGAAATTCAAACACTTCAAGAAAAGGAAATTTAACCCTGAGCATCATAATAAAAGAGATATGTCTAAAGTCCAATGTTTTAGATGTGATAAATTTGGATATGTTGTAATAAATTGTCCATATAAGAACCATCAAGCTTCCTTCACCAAATCAAAGAAGAAGTCCAAAGAAGAACCCAAAAATGAGAAACTTGTACTCTATTTTGCACTTTCAAGCCAAGTCTCGAATAAAAACATATGGGTTATTGACAGTGGTTCTTCCCGACACATTACAGGATTCAAAGAATTACTAGACTCTATGATAGAAGAATCCGATGAGGAAGTAACTATTGGGGATGACTCTTCTTATCCAGTAAAAGGTATTGGGACTTGCACAATCAAGCTAAAGACTGGTATCTCAATTCAACTTACCAAAGTACTATTTTTTCCAGGCATCAAGAGAAACCTTATATCCATATCTACACTTGAAGACAATGGATATAGGGTAACTTTCATGGATGGCAAAGTAAAATCCTGGCCAAAAAGACTCACTATTAAGAAAGCTCATACCATAGGAAGAAGACAAGGTTGTCTATATGAGCTAAATACTGAATCAAATCAAGTTTTATTAAATGATATTTCCAACTCAAATGAAACGTGGAATAGAAGATTAGGACATTTAAATTACAAAACTCTATCTTCTATGGAGAATTTGGTTACCAGATTACCAAAACTTAAACAATATCATCCTGGTGCATGCAAAGGTTGTGCACTAGGTAAAAACACAAAAGGATCATTTCAAAATAGCTTGAGCAGGACTAACAATGTCTTGGAATTAATACATTCAGATTTATGTGGACCAATGTCTGTCTCTTCGATAGGAGGATGCAAATACTATGTAATCTTCATTGATGATTTCTCCAGAAAGACCTGGATTTACTTCCTTAAACACAAAGAATCAGAGGAGATCCTAAGAATGTTTAAAGACTTCAAATCTATCACTGAAAACTTTTCTAGGAAGAAAATTAAAACTCTGAGATCAGATAATTGCAAAGAATACACATCTGAAATATTCAAAGAATTTTGTAAAGAGGCTGGGATTAAGAGGGAGTACACCGTACCTTACAATCCACAACACAATGGGGTTGCTAAGAGAAAGAATAGAACTATTATTGAAGCCACCAAGGCAATGCTTCTTGATCAAAATCTTGACACCTCTCTTTGGGTAGAAGCTTCTACTACAGCTTTATATATACAAAATAGATGTCCACACTCTCACATTGATAGTAAAACTCCTGAAGAAGTCTTTACAGGAACAAAGCCAGATATCAGCAATTTTTGAATATTTGGATGTCATGTATACATTCATATACCAAAGGAAAAGAGAACAAAGCTAGAACCATCTGGAAAGAAAGGTATTTTTGTAGGATATAGTGAAAGCTCAAAAGCATACTGTATTTATATACCAGGTCAAAATCAGATTGAACTAAGCTGAGATGTAATCTTTGAAGAAGACATAGCTTGCTCTAGAGCTATAAATTCTATAGAACAAGAAACACATGTCCCTCCAAAAGAAAACATTACACCTGAGACTCAAAGAGAGGATTCCGAGGAAGAAGAAAATGAGGAAAATCTCTCAACATTAGAAAATTCTAAAAAGAGACCTCTTTGGGCCACCAAAATCATAGAAGAAGGAAAGACTTATGTTGTTCCTCCGGGAACATTCAAGGAGAGAAAAAGGCCATCTAGATTATCTAGTTATGTAGCCCTTATGAGTGAACTCTCTAAATCAAAACCCTCAAATGTACCTGATGCAATCCAATAGCAAGTATGGAAAGATGTGATGACAAAAGAATATCAGTCCATTATAAAGAATGATGTGTGGGACATTGTACCAAGACTTAAAGAGAAATCTGTAGTCACTTCTAAATGGCTATTCAAAATCAAACATGCGGCAGATGACAGTATAGAAAAGTACAAGGCAAGATTTGTAGCAAGAGGCTTTTCTCAAAAAGAAGGGATTGACTATGAAGAAACCTTTGCTCCTGTTGCACAATACACATCAATTCGAACCGTTCTAGCCATTGCAGCTGCTAAAGGTTGGAAAGTACATCAGATGGATGTTAAGATCACCTTCTTAAATGGAACCATTGAAGAAGAAGTATACCTAGAACAACCTGAAGGATTTGAGATCCATAATCCCAAAACACATGTGTGTAAACTAAAGAAAGCTTTATATGGACTTAAACAGGCTCCCAGAGCCTGGTATGCAAGAATAGACAACTACCTTATGCAGTTAGGATTTTCCAAAAATGATGTTGATCCAAACCTCTACTTCAAGTTAAACAAAGGTGATATATTGATATTAATCCTATATGTTGATGATTTATTGATTACAGGGGAAGATCATTTGATTCAGCAATGCAAGAAAGACTTAGCCAAAGAATTTGATATGAAGGACTTAGGTCTTTTACACTACTTTCTTGGTTTGGAAGTTTGGTAGAAGTTAGATTGTATTATTCTAAATCAAGGCAAATACACCCTTGACATTCTGAAGAGATTTGGTATGCTAAATTGTAGACCCATGTCTTCTCCCATGGAAACAAATTTTCATAAACTGAAAGAAGCGGCATCAGACTCTCCACCTGCAGATATCTCTTTATACCAATAGATAATAAGCTCTCTAATGTTCTTAGGGAATACCAGACCAGATATTTGTTTTTTAGTGAATACATTAAGTCAGTTCATGTGTGAACCCAAAGAGATTCACCTCACTACTGTAAAAAATGTATTGAGATATCTTCAGGGCACCCTATACTATGGACTCAAATATGATAAGACAGAATTAGATCTTCATGGATTTACTGACTCAGACTAGGCTAGAAGTGTGATTGATCGTAAAAGCACCTCAGGATGTTGTTTTAGCTTGGGATCAGCTATGGTATCATGGATTAGTAGAAAGCAATCTTTAGTAGCTCAAAGCTCTACCGAGGTATAATATATTGCAGCATCAATGGCGGCTAAAGAAGTAGTATGGCTTAGAAAACTACTTAATGGGCTATTTGGTAAACCATTAGCACCAACTACTATTCTTTGTGATAACCAAAGTTGTATCAAATTATCAGTAAATCCAATATTTCATGACAAATCCAAGCATATTGAGATTCCTTATCACTATGTTCGTGATATGGCTAAAAGGGAAGTGATTCGGTTGAAATATATTAGTACTGGGGATCAAACTGTAGATATTCTTACCAAAGCTCTTCCCAAGGTGAAATTTGATCACTTCAGGAAAACTCTTGGTATGGTTGTAATATGATTTTTGATATATATATATATATATATATATATATATATATATATATATATATATATATATATATCAAAAATCATATTACAACCATACCAAGAGTTTTCCTGAAGTGATCAACTTTCACCTTATATATATATATATATATATATATATATATATATATATATATATATATATATATATATATATATATATATATATATATATATATATATATATATATATGGGCTCATCCATCTTGTGTACATTTCTAAAAGTGACGACTTATTAGATAATGAACACTTGTATTTGATTACAAGATGACGATCTTGTAATGGGGATTCGTTATGGTAGATGGTTATTTGTCTGTGCACATACCATAATAGGGTTATATGTAAATAAAATGTAATGTTTTACTTACTATATCCTTGTATCACAATTGTGGTGATACGAAAATTAGGTATCACAATACAAGGTGATTCATCATATCAAGGTGATATGTAAATTAGGTAACACAATGCATGGTGATTCCTCATATCAAGGTGATATAAAAACTAGGTATCACAATGCATGGTGATTCCTCATATCAAGGTGATATGAAAATTAGGTATCACAATGCATGGTGATTCCTCATATCAAGGTGATATGAAAACTAGGTATCACAATGCATGGTGATTCCTCATATCAAGGTGATATGAAAATTATGATACTAACTAAATCATCGTTTAATTGAAGGAAAATTACCTTCCCTAGCTAAGAGGGAGTGTTGAGATTGATAGCATCGTTCAGATAATTATCACATATGTATATGTGTATATATTAATATATATATTGTAGAAATATTATATATATTAATATACACTTAAAAAATAATAAAAATAAATAAATATATATATATATATATATATATTAGTAAATATTAATATGTATACATATATAATTATAATTACATACATATTAATATTTATATATGAACAAAATGAAATATTAAATTAACCTTTGAAATCTGTTATATCGATAGCTTATCGAGTTTACTTCATCCACTGATAACTATCGGTTTACAATACCGATGCTAATGAGGCAATATATGTTGTAGTTTACAATGCCAATAATCTCTGTTAAAGCGGTAAAAGCTGCAGTAAATAATATTTGGTAAAGGGTATGAGCTGGGATGTGACTCATACATGAGTCACGTCTCATCAGAATTTACAATCCATTATAAATACTCAGACGTATTTACTGCTAAAGACACCGAATACAGAAAGCATACAGACTTAATAAGAAGTGTCTGTGAATCTCACTAAACCAGAGATTCACTTAATATCAGAAGTTTATTAATCTTTACAGGTAAGAAAGTAATATTTCTTTCATAACTATATCTTTCATTTTTTATTTCATTTTCATTCATTTCACCTACACATTGAATAACTACCTTTTACAATTTCAATTAAACCTTTACATTTAGAACATGTCTTTTCATATCACATAGGAGAGATAAGGAAAATATACAAGATTGCATTTAAATTAAAACTTTTGAAACTTCAAATAACATCCCTTGAAAACCCTAAAACTATCACTCCCTAATTACATTGCTTTGTTCTTTCAAATTCCAATAATAAATCCAATTACAATAACAAATACATTGAATGGCCCAAAGGCATACAAGAGATCTTTACATCTTTCTTTTCTATAATACATGATATAAATAAGAAATCTTTATCACTACATGAAATCTAAATCACATCCAAGCCACGAACTATGAACAGTACCTCAAAAGATATTTGCCTCCCAACCATGTGAAACTAAGAAGTTCCACCCTCTGTGCTAGGAGATAGAACCAAGATACTCACAAGGACTAAAGCAACCTAAGGCTTCACAAAACCCTAACTTGAAAACAAATATAAGACCTAACAAAATACCACTTTACTATATACAAAGGTTAGGTTTCTATCATACCACCTAAGTGAGTGTCATCACATATCTTGCATATTGGGATCCTCCCTGGCAACCATGTAACCCTGGTGCCCCCTTTCTAAATAGGGATCCTCCCTGCCAGTTACCTATGGTCCCGGTATTCCAACAGGACTATGTGGACTTAATTATGTGTCTTTCATTATTTTTTGAAACCCCTCCTTTCCCAAGTTCATTATTAGGTTATCACTTTTTACTAACCCACCCATAGGATCATCTGGCAACCACTTTGGGTTCCAATGCCTATGGTGAGCCACTCACCTAGGGTACCTAGTCCTCTATCCACACACACACAAGCCATGAAACCATAAAGTATGTCAAAAGATTCATCTTGCAGGTCTAGGGAACCCTCCTGTGCACTCATGCCACCAAGACGAGTCCTAGCCTCATAATATGAACATACAAATATGACAAGTACTGAAACACCATAATTAACACATAATAAGACCAAAAAAACCATATATGGACCTACATAAGTGATGCAAGTTGCAGCCCAAGCATGAGAAATAGGTTGTAGAGGCCATAAGCCCAAAATCTGCCAAATTTGAGCCCCTAAGACCCTCCAAAACCCCATACAACATACTATAGCTACCCATACAAAAATACAAGCATGCCCATACAAAATTTGACCAAGTGTCATATGAGTATTATTACAAACTTGTACGACATTCCAAGATGCTCATATGAGATTGTACCCAAAATCTCTCGAAAATGTCTAAAACTAAGATTTTTAGGTGTGGAGAGTGTCTGGGAAAGGTTCCCTAAGGTCTACCAGATTTAGGTACGTTAGTACCACTTCCAAAACACTTCCTCAACACAAACTAACTCCCAGAACAAGATTTACAAATCAAAACATCAAATTGAAAGTGAAATCCTGCAAAAGGTAAGGGGGAAACTAACTACATCCCTTCCCTAAACCTTCCTAACCTTCCCTAAACCTTTCTAAACTTCTCTAAACCATCAAATACACCAATATAAATTATCACAAAAAATCCCAAATTTTCGGGAAGAGTTTTAACAAAAACTTATGCATAAACATACCATAAACTTCCTGAATACATAGTTTGCAAAACAAGGAAAACAAATCATACCTACTTCCTTATTAAACAATAGTTTATAAATAATATACCAATAAATATATTTATAAGTCACACACACATATTCAGAGAAGAAAAGAGATTCATCTTGGTTCCAGACCCTACCTGGAGTCCTGCGGAGAATCCTCTTAAAGACTGGAACACACCTCTGCAAATCCTCATAGCTTAAGAAATGGTGAGATGGTAGCCTCCTAAATAGATTTTCCTCTCGTAACCAATCCTCCCTCATTCCTCAAAAAATCTCCACACTTGTCCTCAAAAAACCAAAGAAGAACTCAAACTTCATAGAAAACCTCAAAATATACTTTCAGAACAATACTTACAGAAATCTCCAAATTTCACTCCAAACTTCCAATCTCCCCAATTGCTTGTTAGGAAATAATTTATCCCCAAATATATGGTTGGAGGAGTTTCTTTACAAGAAGCAACTTCTCCAACTTCCATAGTTGGTTAAAAATTAAACCAAAAACTTCTCTTAACTAATATTAAAGTCTTTTATTATTTTTAATTAAAATATACCCTAAATAAGGCTATAACAAGAAAGGGGAGCACGAGGATCTCAAGTAACACTCATAGCTCACTTGGAATCAAACTAGCCTAACTTCTAGGAGGTCTTGAGTTCAAATCTCCTAGATAGCTAGTTTTACCAAAAGAGCTTCCTTTTATTATTTCTTATTATTATTATTATTATTATTATTATTATTATTATTATTATTTATCTCTATTTAATACTCTTTTTACTTAAACACTAAAAATACCATTTACACAAGCAAATAGAAACACATATAATAATATGTATACATGCATGGGTATATATGTGTGCACCCACATATATGCATACATATATAACATACATCCATTTATAATATAGATACACATACAAGAAATCAATTCCAACATCAAAACATAAATCTCAAAATGACGTCAAAACACTACACTCAAATCCCCCAACTAGGGTAACCTCCTAACAAGAATCTAAGTCCACATGTTTCCTTGAGAGTAGCTTGGTAAAATCTCCACACAACAATAGTTCAAAGATTTTGAAGGCACACTCAGACTTGTGTAGCCAGGTGGAGTCGATGCCTGGTACCTACACCCTGCATCACCAATCGACATGTATACACACACACACACACACACACATATATATATATATATATATGAACAAATAGTGGCAAACAAGGAGGGAGAGTGTGACATCGTGTGGATCTCCTGTAGGAGTAACTATGACTACCTCTCCTTATCCTATACTCACATCAAACAATGTAATCGTCAAAGCATAATGGGATTAGTAGGGTTAGATCCATTATATAATAACATAAATTAAGTAAGAAACATTTCACATCTAGTTCATTTCTAAACATTCATTATTTTATGCCAAATCATTTATTATCTCCATAATTAATCCTATTTACCAGTTATATACTATATACTCAAATGTTTCATCATAAAATGAAACAGTCCAAACATATAATCCAAATAACAAAGTAGTAGTCTTGTCAGTCCAAAATATGCAGATACTAGGGTGGGCATTACATTTTGATCTAAACAACCTTCAAATTTACAATGGGTTGACTATGGGAGCTCACCTCCCAACCTAAACCTTTGCAAGACCACCCTCGAGCTTGGGAAACAAAAATGGATGGGTAACAATCATATCCAAACACACACATACAACAAAACAACCACAATGAACTCACAAACCCTTCATTTGCACAATGGATCGCCTTGGACCCATGAAGACGGGTGAAGGTGGAAAGTGAACCCAAATAGAAGAAGTCATAGTCACAATAAACATAGCTCAACAATGCCTTCACCATGCTCAGAACACAACTAATAATTCCTTCACAAGGCCACATAATACAATTCCATTTTTCCATTTCACAAATACGCTTCTCGCCTTATGGCCTCCAAATGTGTAGAACAACAATTGGCAACATGGAGATCATACTCCATGCCATATCACTCTCCTCTGTGAGGAGAGACTCTACACTATTTGAACATTCTCAACCCTTCACCCTCAAGGATATCTTCCCTCCCAAGGGTGAGTATAGCCTTGCACACCCCCCAAAAAACAAGGAACAAACAAGAAATAATAAGAAAATCCATGAACCAACTTGAAAGTAACACAAAGATTAACATACTACATGAGTTACAAAACCACACACACATAACATAAAAAACACATATTCTTCCATAATAGGAGCACCAACCTTGCTCCAAGAAATGGAGAGAATGAAGTTGAGGATGATATTTTCCTTCCTTAGCTTTTTCTCCCTTGGGAAAATCTCTCAAAATCTCACTAACTCAACTAGACGTCTCCAAGTTTGGAGAGTGAGCAATCAACCCTCAATCTCCTCCAAATTTCCACTAAAAGGGAACTCCTCACCAACTTCCTACCCACCCATCTTAATGAGAGAGGAATTTTGAGTCCCTTTCTCCCATCTTGTCTCCTCTCATAAATGAGATGTAGACCAAAGATGGAGAGAAAGGGATGGGCTTGACATCCTATCAAGTTCGCCACTCTCTAAAATGGTATTTTTTGGAAGGACATTATTGAGTTTTGGACACATTTTTGGTCAAAAATTAACCCCCTAACCCATAGTACACCTATTGGGCTAGCTAAATTTAACCCTAACCAACCCCTAGGGCTCCATTTAACCCCTCAAAAACCCTCTAAGAGTTAACCTACGGGTTTGCATGATGGGACTCCTATATTGACTCTTCAAACAAGCAACCTTACATGGGAACACTACAAGGTGACCCTAGGGTTAGTGTCTAATCCAAACTAACTCACTTGGTCATGCTAACTCACATGTACAAGTGTCAATTGACACAACATAAAAGCATCACATTACATTACACATGGCATGCCAAATGGATATAATACACATATATACAAATTACATAATACAATACATCCATACATCACGTTTACTAAATAAAACATGTAACAATGAGGTTATATCTCTACATAGAGTTAACCTTGGCTTTACATTGATCTCATAATAATTCATCATTGATTCCTCGCATTTAAAACCATGGTCAATTTCCTGCACACTCAATCAAAATATCAGTAGATCAAGAATAAACCATATATACATAACAATGAAAAAATCCATGATAATACTTAAACACATATTCATTAGCAACTTGCATTTCACAACTTCATCATGATTTGAAACAACATTTGCAATACCATTTCCATATGCAATGTATGTATTATAAATTCTACTATCTCAAGCAACCCTAAAGCATTTGTAGAATCAAGTAAGCACATATATAAAACAAATTGACATCCCAATCATTTCAAATCATATTTCACAGGTCAATGTAAATCAAAATATGAGATTCATAATTCAGTTTACCATCTATATCATTTCATCAAGATCTATCAATCGTAAGCATATAAAAGTGTATCTAACATCATCATCAACATAATATAAAAATCATCATATAATGTCTAATAATATGAAATCATGGTCCCATAAGTCTAATATGCCAAAATAGTGTATCGTCGAGAAAATCAAAGTATGGAAATGCATGCTATGTTGTGATAGGTCAGAGTGGGACCTCACATCCTCCCCCCTAGGCATGAACTTCCTCCTGGAGTTCATCAAAAAGGTGGGGATATTGATCTCTTATATGTATGCATCATCCCATGAAGTTGTGACCTCATCATAGCAATCCCATTGAACCCTAACTTGATCCAACTCTCAGGCTCGAAGGGCCAATGTCCAACAAGTAAATATACTAATGGGCACCAAAGCTAGTTGCTCGCCCGACTCCACCTATAAGGCATCCCAATCAATACTATGAGACTCATCATAAATATATATCCTCAAAATAGAAATATGAAACACATCATGGATGTGTGACATTCTAGGTGGTAAGCTACACGATATGCAACTGGGCCTATCCTCTCTAAGATCTCAAGAGGTCCAATAAAATGAGGTGCAAGATTATAACCCTTTCCAAAATGGATTGGGCTTTTATGCAACCACACTCTCAAGAAAACTTTGTCCCCAACCATATACTCATGATTAGTCCTTTTTGCATTCACATACTTTTTTTTGTCTATCATGGGCCTCTCTAAGACGCTACTTGATCAAGTCTACCTACTACTCCATCTCTTTGATTAACTATGGTCCAACAACTACCCTATCCTTAATCATATCCGAACTCAAAGGTGTCCTACAGGACCTACCATACAAAGCCTGATAAGGAGGCATACCCAATGATGTATGATGACTATTATTGTAGGAAAACTTGACTAGATGCGGGTACTCCTCCCACTTAACCTGATGGTCCATCACATACATGCATAGCATGTCCTCTAACATCTGGTTGACTCTCTCTGTCTGTCCATCTATCTCAGGATGATAAGTTGTACTAAAATTGAGCCTGGTGCCTAATGCTGCTTGTAACTCTCTCCAAAATGAGAAATTAAAGAGAGAATCTCTATCATATATGATCTTACAAGGAATTCCATGAATTCTAAAAACATCTTGCAAGAAGACCTATGCCATTGGTGGTGTTGTAAATGTGGTACAAATGGGTGAAAAGTGGGCCACTTTGGTCAACCTATCAACTATTACCATAATGGCATTGTGGCGGTGAGATGATATAGGAAGACCAATAATAAAGTCCATATATATGATGTCCCACTTCCACTTGGGTACCTCACGAGGTTGAAGAAGCCCACCAGCATGGTGGTGCTCTTCCTTAACTCTCTAACACTCAAGCCATCTAGCCACCATCCTAGCAATATGTAATCTCATACCTAACCAATGTTAAAGTTGTCTCAAATCTGCATGTAAATTTTTAACCTCAGGATGCGCTGCATAGGGTGCTCTATGAGCCTCAAGTATAATAAAAATCACACAATCCTATAGAAGAAGGTACATAAATGCATCCTCTATGATGTATAAGTCCATCGAAATCTAATGAATAATCAACATAATTTACCCTCAAGGGGTCTCTAAGATCGGACCAACTCACAAATCTGTGCATACATCTCATCCTCAAGCAAGTGGTGTAGTGTACGATCCTTCAAATTTGTGTCAGTGGTCATAGAAGAAAACTCATGTCGCCTCCTACTCAATGCATCTGGAACCACATTTTTCTTCCCCTTGATGTAGTGACATCAATATCATACTCTCATGGGAACTCCATCCACCTTTTCTAATGAGCATTAAGGTTCGATTGAGTAAATATATATTGTAAAATCTAATTATCTGAGTGTAACTCAAACCAATGTCCCAAAAGAAAGTGTTTCCATCTCACTAAATCATGTACCCACTACTGCAAGCTCAAGGTCATGGGGTAGGATAGTTGAGCTCATGAGTCTTAATTTTCCTAGACTCATAGGCTATAGCTCGTTCACCCTACATAAGAACTAACCCTAAACCATCGAAGGAAGCATCTGTGCAAACCATAAAAATCGACTGAAAGATCTAGCACTACAAGGATAGGTGTGTTGGTTAAGTGCTCTCTTGAGCTCCTAAAAGGCTCCCTCACACTTCTATGTCCACACAAACTTGTTTCCCTTTCATTGAAGGGATGTGATAGGATATGCACTCTCTAGAATCCCTCAACAAAATGTATATAATAGCATGTTAAACCCATGAAACTCCTGACTGTAGTTACAGTGATAGGTGTCGGCCAATCCATAATGGCTCTAATCTTTGATGGGTCAACTGTGATCGCATCATCTGATATCACATGTCCAAAATAGAGGACCTCTAATATAAAAAATGCACACTTAGATAAGCTTCCATATAACTGGTTATCCCTTAAACACTACAAAACATATCTCAGGTGCTCCTCATGCTCCTACTTATCTTATGAATAAATCAATATATCATCTAGGAACACTACTACAAATCTATCCAAAAATGTATGAAATACTCCATTCATGAGACTCATGAATACAAGTGGAGTATTCAGAGGCCAAATGGAACCACAGTAAAATTGTAGTGGCCATACCTCATGAAAAGAAGTCTTGTGGATATCACTCTCCACAATCCTCAATTGATGGCATGCTGACTTCATATCTATCTTCAAAAATACTCGGGCACCCTAAAGCTGATCAAACAAGTCATCGATTCTAGGAAGGTGGATATTGGTTCTTGATGGTTAACATATTTAACTGTCGGTAATCAATGCACAACCTAAGAGATTCATTAATTCTTCTTGACAAAGATAATTGGTGCACCCTAAGGAGAAACACTAGGGGTGAATGTGCCCTTTCTCTAAAAGCATCTCTAACTAAATTTTGAGCTCATTGAGCTCATTAGTGGTCATCAAGTAAGGTGCTTTAGATACTAGAGAATCTCCTAGGACAAGATCTATGTGAAATTCCACCGCTCTATGAGGAGGCATACCGAGTAACTCAGAAGGTAACACATCTGCAAACTCTTGGAGAATAGGATGGTCATCAAGTGAAGGTTCCTTTTCCTCCTCATCCTCCCTATCATTAATGATGATGACAAATAACTGACATCACTTCTGCATGCTCTGCTTAAGCTGCATAGTGGAGATCATCTGAAGATATATAGGCCTCTAAATCTCAGAAATCACTGCAGGAGTGTTGTGGTCATCTAAAAATTCAATCTTCTTCTAGCAACAATCCAACTTGACTCTGTGGGCATAAAGCCAATCCATGCCAAGTATAATACTATAGGATCCAAGAGATGTGATACAAAGATCTAACATGGTGTTCAAACCACCCAATCTACACCTGACAATCCCTAACCAAGGATTTGACTGACACTCTAGCTCTTGAAGCTAACTCAACCTCCCAACCAACATCTTTCCTAGCTTCCACTAGCCCACAATGCTCCACAACCAATGGGGATATAAAATAATTAGTATCTGTTGAATAAAAAAAATGGTAACGCCACTATCTCTGATCATATCTACAACCTTTATAGCTATCGCCTGATGCTCTCCCTAATAATTATCAACTGTTCCAAATACCCTATGGGACTTACCTATGTCCCCAACTATAGACTTTGATGTTTCCATGTGCTAACTACCTGCCATTTGACCTTGTGGACAATCTCTAGCTAAGTTCCCCATGGAACCACATGCATAACAAGGCCCACGTGTCTAAGTCTAAACTCCTCATGGCCTAGAGTATTGTTGTCCACCAATTCTACTAGACCCATTATAACTACCCCTAGAGGACTTCTGAGTCTGAGTCCAAGGTGTATCTAAATACTATGGCTAGTGATCTCTCCTAGGACCCTATGACTCCCACTGCTTGGGCTTAGAGCCCCTATTGTCACTGTGTTAGTTTTTGTCTCTAATTTTATTGAGACTTACTATGGAGGATTCTTATAAGACTTTGATGACTGTCTATTATTACCCTTCCAATGATTTTCTGATACCCATATGTCTGAGGTGCAGAGTTATGGTTCTGAGACTAATCCTGAGCATCATGTGTCCTACCTTGTATCTCATATGATATCAATGCCATCTCTACAACCTCTTGAAGGTTCCTTGGAGTGGTCATGCAAACCTATCCTGATATCCATTCATTAAGTCCCTTGACGAAGTAATTGGCTCACAACTTCTAGTCTACATAGGGTAGAAGCTCAAGGAACTAACTCTCATACTGGGATATTTTGAGTCCCCTCTACTGTAAGTCATGGAAGTCATCAATACGACACTGTCTAAAGTTCATTGATAAATACATGTCCCTAAATATGTCCACAAAGGTATCCTAAGTGATGGTGTCAATAATCAAATTGCTCTTAAATTATTCTTGTCTCCACCATGTAGATGTTGATCCTCTCAGAAGATGTATCACAAAATGTTCCCTAAGATTTCTCCCATAGGGATGTAATCGAAACCACCTCTCTTATCTCAAGAGCCATGACTTAGCCTCAATCTCATCAATCGATCTTGTAAATAAGGGTGGTTGGAGGTGAAGTAACTCTTAGATCTTATCCCCTGTATCCTAGAGTGCTCTCTCAACCACTCAGGGTAATATCTCTAGAGGTGGCTTCGATATGTGCACTGAGTTACCCTCATGGTTTGCCTAACCCTCTACAAGTCTAGGAGGAGGGCTCCTACTCTACTCTTGGGCTACTACCTTCTGACCCCCTAGTGGTAACCTATCTATAATAATCCCAATGAGATTATGGAGTGCATTCAATACCTCCTAGTTTGGGTTCAATGGCTTTTTGGGAGGAGGTCTTTGCTCCTCTCCAACACCCTCTACTTCCTTCTCTACATTCTCTACTGTTGCATGGGCATCCCTAGCACCTTGTCCATGTCGATGAGTATTACGCATAATTAGAGGCATCCTACATAAAAGTTAAAATATTATGAGTTCAAACGTAATGGGTTTAGGTTCCTAGTGTTGAAATTGTGTTCTGATACAAAAATGTCATGCCCAAAATCTAAGGGTAGAAACTCACCAATTTTATTTTTTAAAAGCTAAAAATTAACTAATGTTGCAATAATAGCGTTTGATAGATTACTAGGTTTACAATGATAACAATAAGTTTGTATCATTGAAGGATTTGATACAATCCTTCGGTATCCAATACAATCTATTTTGAGGTCGAGGGGAATCATGACAATAGTCAACGTCCCTCGATAAGATTACCTAAAACTACACTAATGCGGGTTCATTATTTTAACCTGGATTAATAATTCTTAAATAAATTAGATAATAATTAAAAATTTAAGAAGCTTTATTAAGTAATTCAATTCCCTTCCCACAGTTCATTTGTGTCTAAAATAACTAATAAATATTTTTGCATTATTTTAATTCCAATAATGATCCTTTAATGTAAATCCCATTAGATAATTCTCATTTATTTACCTGATTAATTAAATAATAAATTTACCCTTAGAAACTTACCCATTTAAATTTAACTATGTTAATGGTGGAAATTATATTCCAATTAAATTTACCATTAATTTAATCATAATTATATCTAACTATTTCCATCCATTAATAATCACGTTTAATTTTCTATAGGATATATACTAAAGTAATTAATAGATCAATTGATTAATCCGACTCATTTAAATCAAATATTACAAAATTCCACTAACTAAATTAAAGTTGTCTAATAGATTGAATTAATTAATTAATTAAATCATAATTTAAAATTAAATCTTGTCCTAGAGTTTTCGATTAAATAGATCCAATTAAAAGAAAATAGAAAAAAAAACATTTCCCACAAAAGTCTTCTCTTATTTTAAAAATTTCAAACCCATAAATAATATTTAAAATTGCAATCCTAATAGGGTTTTCAAACCAATAGAAGGAAAAAAGAAGGAAGTGAGCCATTCTACTTGTCTCATTTCCTCTCTTCCTTCTCTCCTCCTCAACCCTAACCTTGATTCGAAATTAGGGTTTGGGGAGGATTTTTGGCATCTTCATGCCTTCCCAAAACTCTCTCCCCTCTTCTCTCTTTTCCCCATTCTTTGTTTCTTGCAATGTTATCATGGAGTTTTTCAAAGGATGGAGATCTTCACTAACAAATGGAAGATATACCCTTTTTTTTAAATAAAAAAATAAATAAATTATGTTAGTGTTCATATAAGTATTTTTTATAAGCTAGAATATGCATTTTTTTTAGTTTGTTTATTATAATTTTTTTTTTTTTAAATAAATTTTATTGAGGAGGGTTGTGACTTAACCCCCTCATTGGTGGAAACCCTCTTGGCCGCAACCGTGGCCGCACACAGTGGCGACCACCATGGTGGAAGCTACAACCTCCCACCGTGGGGTATCCCCCAACTGTGGTGACCTCCACAAGCTGCGACAGATCCGCGACTGTGGATCACCACAATGCGAGGTTCCCCATTGCCTTGCCCTCCCTCTTGTGAGGGGTAGGATTTT